>JBBPBS010001217.1:1930111-1973086 GCA_037974835.1 Cicer judaicum | reverse complement strand
CCTCCCTAGGCTTATTCTTGTCCAATTAGGGTTTCTAACCAATCTTGTGCATCCAATAGGTGTGTTTGTGTCATTGGATGAACATTTAGGTCCTTTTCGTCCTCCCTACGCTTCTTCTTGTCCAATTAGGGTTTCTAACCAATCTTGTGCATCCAATAGGTGTGTTTGTGTCATTGGATGAATAATTAGGTCATTTTTGTCTTCCCTAGCTTATTCTTGTCCAATTAGGGTTTTTAACCAATCTTGTGCATTTAATACGTGTGTTTGTATCATTGGATTAACATTTAGCTCATTTTCGACCTCCCTAGGCTTATTCTTGTCCAATTAGGGATTCTAACCAATCTTGTGCATCCAATAGGTGTGTTTGTGTCATTGGATGAACAATTAGGTCATTTTCATCCTCGCTAGGCTTATTCTTGTCCAATTAGGGTTTCAAACCAATCTAGTTCATCCAATAGGAGTGTTTGTGTCATTGGATCAACAATTATGTCATTTTCGTCCTCCCTAGGCTTATTCTTGTCCAAGTTGGGTTTCTAACCAATCTTGTGCGTTTAATACGTGTGTTTGTGTCATTGGATTAACATTTTGATCATTTTCGACCTCCCTAGGCTTATTCTTGTTCAATTAGGGTTTCTAACCAATCATGTTCATCCAATAGAAGTGTTTGTGTCATTGGATGAACAATTATGTCATTTTCGTCCTCCCTAGGCTTATTCTTGTCCAATTAGTGTTTCTCACCAATCTTGTGCATGCAATAGGTGTGTTTGTGTCAATGGATGAACATTTATGTCATTTTCGTCCTCCCTAGCCTTATTCTTGTCCAATTAGGGTTTCTAACCAATCTTGTGCATCCAATAGGTGTGTTTGTGTCATTGGATGAATATTTATGTCATTTTCGTCTTCCCTAGGCTTATTCTTGTCCAATTAGGGTTTCTAACCAATCTTTGTGCATTTAATAGGTGTGTTTGTGTAATTGGATGAATAATTAGGTCATCTTCTTCCTCCCTAGGCTGATTCTTGTCCAATTCGGGTTTCTAACCTATCTTATGCATCCAATAGGTGTGTTTGTGTCATTGGATGAATAATTAGGTCATTTTCGTCCCCCCTAGGTTTATTCTTGTCCAATTAGGGTTTCTAACCAATCTTGTGCATCCAATAGGTGTGTTTGTGTCATTGGATTTACATTTAGGTCATTTTCGACCTCCCTAGGCTTATTCTTGTCCAATTAGGGTTTCTAACCAATCTTGTGCATCCAATAGGTGTTTTTGTGTCATTGGATGAACATTTAGGTCCTTTTCGTCCTCCCTACACTTATTCTTGTCCAATTTGGGTTTCTAACCAATCTTTGTGCATTTAATACCTGTGTTTGTGTCATTGGATTAACATTTAGCTCATTTTCAACCTCCCTAGGCTTATTCTTGTCCAATTAGGGTTTTTAACCAATCTTGTGCATCCAATAAGTGTGTTTGTGTCATTGGATGAATAATATGGTCATTTTCGTCCTCCCTAGGCTTATTCTTGTCCAATTAGGGTTTCTAACCTATCTTATGCATCCAATAGGTGGGTTTGTGTCATTGGATGAACAATTAGGTCATTTTCGTACTCCCTACGCTTATTCTTGTCCAATTAGGGTTTCTAACCAATCTTGTGCATCCAATAGGTGTGTTTGTATCATTGGATGAACATTGAGGTCCTTTTCGTCCTCCCTACGCTTATCCATGTCCAATTTGGGTTTCTAACCAATCTTTGTGCATTTTATACGTGTGTTTGTGTCATTGGATTAACATTTAGCTCATTTTTGACCTCCCTAGGCTTATACTTGTCCAATTAGGGTTTCTAGCCAATCTTGTTCATCCAATAGGTGTGTTTGTGTCATTGGATGAATAATTAGGTCATTTTCGTCTTCCCTAGGGTTATTCTTGTCCAATTAGGGTTTCTAACTAATCTTGTGCATCCAATAGGTGTGTTTGTGTCATGGGATGAACATTTAGGTCATTTTCGTCCTCCCTACGCTTATTCTCGTCCAATTAAGGTTTCTAACCAATCTTGTGCACCGAATAGGTGTGTTTGTGTCATTGGATGAATAATTAGGTCATTTTCGTCTTCCCTAGACTTATTCTTGTCCAATTAGGGTTTCTAACCTATCTTATGCATCCAATAGGTGTGTTTGTGTTATTGCATGAACATTCAGGTCATTTTCGTCCTCCTGAGGCTTATTCTTGTCCAATTAGGGTTTTGAACCAATCTTGTGCATCCAATAGGTGTGTTTGTGTCATTGGATGAATATTTATGTCATTTTCGTCTTCCCTAGGCTTATTCTTGTCCAATTAGGGTTTCTAACCAATCTTTGTGCATTTAATACGTGTGTTTGTGTACTTGGATGAATAATTAGGTCATCTTCGTCCTCCCTAGGCTGATTCTTGTCCAATTCGGGTTTCTAACCTATCTTATGCATCCAATAGGTGTGTTTGTGTCAATGGATGAACAATTAGGTCATTTTCGTCCTCCCTAGGCTTATTCTTGTCCAATTAGGGTTTCTAACCAATCTTGTGCATCCAATAGGTGTGTTTGTGTCCTTAGATGAATAATTAGGTTATTTTCGTCTTCCCTAGGCTTATTCTTGTCCAATTAGGGTTTCTAACCAATCTTGTGCATCCAATAGGTGTGTTTGCGTCATTGGATGAATAATTAGGTCATTTTCGTCCTCCCTAGCCTGATTCTTGTCCAATTAGGGTTTCTAACCTATCTTATGGGTCCAATAGGTGGGTTTGTGTCATTGGATGAACAATTAGGTCATTTTCGTTCTCCCTACGCTTATTCTTGTCCAATTAGGGTTTCTAACCAATCTTGTGCATCCAATAGGTATGTTTGTTTCATTGGATGAATAATTAGGTCATTTTCGTCTTCCCTAGGCTTATTCTTGTCCAATTAGCGTTTCTAACCTATCTTATGCATCCAATAGGTGTGTTTGTGTTATTGGATTAACATTTAGCTCATTTTAGACCTCCCTAGGCTTATTCTTGTCCAATTAGGGTTTCTAACCAATCTTGTGCATCCAATAGGTATGTTTGTTTCATTGGATGAATAATTAGGTCATTTACGTCTTCCCTAGGCTTATTCTTGTCCAATTAGCGTTTCTAACCTATCTTATGCATCCAATAGGTGTGTTTGTGTTATTGGATTAACATTTAGCTCATTTTAGACCTCCCTAGGCTTATTCTTGTCCAATTAGGGTTTCTAACCAATCTTGTGCATCCAATAGGTGTGTTTGTGTCATTGGATGAACCATTAGGTCATTTTCGTCCTCCCTACGCTTATTCTTGTCCAATTTGGGTTTCTAACCAATCTTGTGCATGCAATAGGTGTGTTTGTGTTATTGGATGAACATTCAGGTCATTTTCGTCCTCCTGAGGCTTATTCTTGTCCAATTAGGGTTTTGAACCAATCTTGTGCATCCAATAGGTGTGTTTTTGTCATTGGATGAATATTTATGTCATTTTCGTCTTCCCTAGGCTTATTCTTGTCCAATTAGGGTTTCTAACCTATCTTATGCATCCAATAGGTGTGTTTGTGTCATTGGATGAATAATTAGGTCATTTTCGTCCTCCCTAGGCTTATTCTTGTCCAATTAGGGTTTCTAACCAATCTTGTGCATCCCATAGGTGTGTTTGTGTCATTGGATGAATAATTAGGTCATTTTCGTCTTCCCTAGGCTTATTCTTGTCCAAATAGGGTTTCTAACCTATCTTATGCATCCAATAGGTGGGTTTGTGTCATTGGATGAATAATTAGGTCATTTTCGTCCTCCCTAGGCTTATTCTTGTCCAATTAGCGTTTCTAACCAATCTTGTGCATCCCATAGGTGTGTTTGTGTCATTGGATTTACATTTAGCTCATTTTCGACCTCCCTAGGCTTATTCTTGTCCAATTAGGGTTTCTAACCAATCCTGTGCATCCAATAGGTGTGTTTGTGTCATTGGATGAACATTTAGGTCCTTTTCGTCCTCCCTACACTTATTCTTGTCCAATTTGGGTTTCTAACCAATCTTTGTGCATTTAATACGTGTGTTTGTGTCATTGGATTAACATTTAGCTCATTTTCGACCTCCCTAGGGTTATTCTTGTCCAATTAGGGTTTAAAACCAATCTTGTGCATCCAATAAGTGTGTTTGTGTCATTGGATGAATAATATGGTCATTTTCGTCCTCCCTAGGCTTATTCTTGTCCAATTAGGGTTTCTAACCAATCTTGTGCATCCCATAGGTGTGTTTGTTTCATTGGATGAATAATTAGGTCATTTTCGTCTTCCCTAGGCTTATTCTTGTCCAAATAGGGTTTCTAACCTATCTTATGCATCCAATAGGTGGGTTTGTGTCATTGGATGAACAATTAGGTCATTTTCGTCCTCCCTACGCTTATTCTTGTCCAATTAGGGTTTCTAACCAATCTTGTGCATCCAATAGGTGTGTTTGTGTCATGGGATGAACATTTAGGTCATTTTCGTCCTCCCTACGCTTATTCTTGTCCAATTAGGGTTCCTAACCAATCTTGTGCATCCAATAGGTGTGTATGTGTCATTGGATGAACAATTAGGTCATTTTCATCCTTCCTAGGCTTATTCTTGTCCAATTAGGGTTTCTAACCAATCTTATTCATACAATAGGAGTGTTTGTGTCATTGGATGAACAATTATGTCATTTTCGTCCTCCCTAGGCTTATTCTTGTCCAATTAGGGTTTCTAACCAATCTTGTGCATCCCAGAGGTGTGTTTGTGTCATTGGATTTACATTTAGCTTATTTTCGACCTCCCTAGGCTTATTCTTGTCCAATTAGGGTTTCTAACCAATCTTGTGCATCCAATAGGTGTGTTTGTGTCATTGGATGAACATTTAGGTCCTTTTCGTCCTCCCTACACTTATTCTTGTCCAATTTGGGTTTCTAACCAATCTTTGTGCATTTAATACGTGTGTTTGTGTCATTGGATTAACATTTAGCTCATTTTCGACCTCCCTAGGCTTATTCTTGTCCAATTAGGGTTTCTAACCAATCTTGTGCATCCAATAAATGTGTTTGTGTCATTGGATGAATAATATGGTCATTTTCGTCCTCCCTAGGCTTATTCTTGTCCAATTAGGGTTTCTAACCAATCTTGTGCATCCCATAGGTGTGTTTGTTTCATTGGATGAATAATTAGGTCATTTTCGTCTTCCCTAGGCTTATTCTTGTCCAATTAGGGTTTCTAACCTATCTTATGCATCCAATAGGTGGGTTTGTGTCATTGGATGAACAATTAGGTCATTTTCGTACTCCCTACGCTTATTCTTGTCCAATTAGGGTTTCTAACCAATCTTGTGCATCCAATAGGTGTGTTTGTGTCATTGGATGAACATTGAGGTCCTTTTCGTCCTCCCTACGCTTATCCATGTCCAATTTGGGTTTCTAACCAATCTTTGTGCATTTTATACGTGTGTTTGTGTCATTGGATTAACATTTAGCTCATTTTTGACCTCCCTAGGCTTATACTTGTCCAATTAGGGTTTCTAGCGAATCTTGTTCATCCAATAGGTGTGTTTGTGTCATTGGATGAATAATTAGGTCATTTTCGTCTTCCCTAGGCTTATTCTTGTCCAATTAGGGTTTCTAACCTATCTTATGCATCCAATAGGTGGGTTTGTGTCATTGGATGAACAATTAGGTCATTTTCGTCCTCCCTACGCTTATTCTTGTCCAATTAGGGTTTCTAACTAATCTTGTGCATCCAATAGGTGTGTTTGTGTCATAGGATGAACATTTAGGTCATTTTCGTCCTCCCTTCGCTTATTCTCGTCCAATTAGGGTTTCTAACCAATCTTGTGCACCGAATAGGTGTGTTTGTGTCATTGGATGAATAATTAGGTCATTTTCGTCTTCCCTAGACTTATTCTTGTCCAATTAGGGTTTCTAACCTATCTTATGCATCCAATAGGTGGGTTTGTGTCAATGGATGAACAATTAGGTCATTTTCGTCCTCCCTAGGCTTATTCTTGTCCAATTAGGGTTTCTAACCAATCTTGTGCATCCAATAGGTGTGTTTGTGTCATTAGATGAATAATTAGGTTATTTTCGTCTTCCCTAGGCTTATTCTTGTCCAGTTAGGGTTTCTAACCAATCTTGTGCATCCAATAGGTGTGTTTGCGTCATTGGATGAATAATTAGGTCATTTTCGTCCTCCCTAGGCTGATTCTTGTCCAATTAGGGTTTCTAACCTATCTTATGGGTCCAATAGGTGGGTTTGTGTCATTGGATGAACAATTAGGTCATTTTCGTTCTCCCTACGCTTATTCTTGTCCAATTAGGGTTTCTAACCAATCTTGTGCATCCAATAGGTATGTTTGTTTCATTGGATGAATAATTAGGTCATTTTCGTCTTCCCTAGGCTTATTCTTGTCCAATTAGGGTTTCTAACCTATCTTATGCATCCAATAGGTGTTTTTGTGTTATTGGATTAACATTTAGCTCATTTTAGACCTCCCTAGGCTTATTCTTGTCCAATTAGGGTTTCTAACCAATCTTGTGCATCCAATAGGTGTGTTTGTGTCATTGGATGAACCATTAGGTGATTTTCGTCCTCCCTACGCTTATTCTTGTCCAATTTGGGTTTCTAACCAATCTTGTGCATGCAATAGGTGTGTTTGTGTTATTGGATGAACATTCAGGTCATTTTCGTCCTCCTGAGGCTTATTCTTGTCCAATTAGGGTTTTGAACCAATCTTGTGCATCCAATAGGTGTGTTTGTGTCATTGGATGAATATTTATGTCATTTTCGTCTTCCCTAGGCTTATTCTTGTCCAATTAGGGTTTCTAACCAATCTTTGTGCATTTTATAGGTGTGTTTGCGTACTTGGATGAATAATTAGGTCATCTTCGTCCTCCCTAGGCTGATTCTTGTCCAATTCGGGTTTCTAACCTATCTTATGCATCCAATAGGTGTGTTTGTGTCATTGGATGAATAATTAGGTCATTTTCGTCCTCCCTAGGCTTATTCTTGTCCAATTAGCGTTTCTAACCAATCTTGTGCATCCCATAGGTGTGTTTGTGTCATTGGATTTACATTTAGCTCATTTTCGACCTCCCTAGGCTTATTCTTGTCCAATTAGGGTTTCTAACCAATATTGTGCATCCAATAGATGTGATTGTGTCATTGGATGAACATTTATGTCCTTTTCGTCCTCCCTACACTTATTCTTGTCCAATTTGGGATTCTAACCAATCTTTGTGCATTTAATACGTGTGTTTGTGTCATTGGATTAACATTTAGCTCATTTTCGACCTCCCTAGGCTTATTCTTGTCCAATTAGGGTTTCTAACCAATCTTGTGCATCCAATAAATGTGTTTGTGTCATTGGATGAATAATATGGTCATTTTCGTCCTCCCTAGGCTTATTCTTGTCCAATTAGGGTTTCTAACCAATCTTGTGCATCCCATAGGTGTGTTTGTTTCATTGGATGAATAATTAGGTCATTTTCGTCTTCCCTAGGCTTATTCTTGTCCAAATAGGGTTTCTAACCTATCTTATGCATCCAATAGGTGGGTTTGTGTCATTGGATGAACAATTAGGTCATTTTCGTACTCCCTACGCTTATTCTTGTCCAATTAGGATTTCTAACCAATCTCGTGCATCCAATAGGTGTGTTTGTGTCATTGGATGAACATTGAGGTCCTTTTCGTCCTCCCTACGCTTATCCATGTCCAATTTGGGTTTCTAACCAATCTTTGTGCATTTTATACGTGTGTTTGTGTCATTGGATTAACATTTAGCTCATTTTTTACCTCCCTAGGCTTATACTTGTCCAATTAGGGTTTCTAGCCAATCTTGTTCATCCAATAGGTGTGTTTGTGTCATTGGATGAATAATTAGGTCATTTTCGTCTTCCCTAGGCTTATTCTTGTCCAATTAGGGTTTCTAACATATCTTATGCATCCAATAGGTGGGTTTGTGTCATTGGATGAACAATTAGGTCATTTTCGTCCTCCCTACGCCTATTCTTGTCCAATTAGGGTTTCTAACTAATCTTGTGCATCCAATAGGTGTGTTTGTGTCATGGGATGAACATTTAGGTCATTTTCGTCCTCCCTACGCTTATTCTTGTCCAATTAGGGTTCCTAACCAATCTTGTGCATCCAATAGGTGTGTATGTGTCATTGGATGAACAATTAGGTCATTTTCATCCTTCCTAGGCTTATTCTTGTCCAATTAGGGTTTCTAACCAATCTTATTCATACAATAGGAGTGTTTGTGTCATTGCATGAACAATTATGTCATTTTCGTCCTCCCTAGGCTTATTCTTGTCCAATTAGGGTTTCTAACCAATCTTGTGCATGCAATAGGTGTGTTTGTGTCATTGGATGAACAATTAGGTCATTTTCGTTCTCCCTACGCTTATTCTTGTCCAATTAGGGATTCTAACCAATCTTGTGCATCCAATAGGTGTGTTTGTGTCATTGGATGAACAATTAGGTCATTTTCGTCCTCCCTACGCTTATTCTTGTCCAATTAGGGTTTCTAACTAATCTTGTTCATCCAATAGGTGTGTTTGTGTCATTGGATGAACAATTAGGTCATTTTCGTTCTCCCTACGCTTATTCTTGTCCAATTAGGGATTCTAACCAATCTTGTGCATCCAATAGGTGTGTTTGTGTCATTGGATGAACAATTAGGTCATTTTCGTCCTCCCTACGCTTATTCTTGTCCAATTAGGGTTTCTAACTAATCTTGTGCATCCAATAGGTGTGTTTGTGTCATGGGATGAACATTTAGGTCATTTTCGTCCTCCCTACACTTATTCTTGTCCAATTAGGGTTCCTAACCAATCTTGTGCATCCAATAGGTGTGTATGTGTCATTGGATGAACAATTAGGTCATTTTCATCCTTCCTAGGCTTATTCTTGTCCAATTAGGGTTTCTAACCAATCTTATTCATCCAATAGGAGTGTTTGTGTCATTGGATGAACAATTATATCATTTTCGTCCTCCCTAGGCTTATTCTTGTCCAATTAGATGTTGTAACCAATCTTATGCATGCAATAGGTGTGTTTGTGTCATTGGATGAATAATTAGGTCATTTTCGTCCTCCTTAGGCTTATTCTTGTCCAATTAGGGTTTCTAACCTATCTTATGCATCCAATAGGTGGGTGTGTGTCATTGGATGAACAATTAGGTCATTTTCGTTCTCCCTACGCTTTAATCTTGTCCAATTAGGGTTTTTAACCAATCTTGTGCATCCAAGAGGTGTGTTTGCGTCATTGGATGAACAATTAGGTCATTTTCATCCTCCCTAGACTTATTCTTGTCCTAGTTGGGTTTCTAACCAATGTTGTGCATGCAATAGGTGTGTTTGTGTCATTGGATGAATAATTAGGTCATTTTCGTCCTCCCTAGGCTTATTCTTGTCCAATTAGGGTTTCTAACCAATCTTGTTCATCCAATAGGTGGTTTTGTGTCATTGGATGAACAATTATGTCATTTTCGTCTTCCCTAGGCTTATTCTTGTCCAATTAGTGTTTCTCACCAATCTTGTGCATGCAATAGGTGTGTTTGTGTCAATGGATGAACATTTAGGTCATTTTCGTCCTCCCTAGCCTTATTCTTGTCCAATTAGGGTTTCTAACCAATCTTGTGCATCCAATAGGTGTGTTTGTGTCATTGGATGAATAATTATGTCATTTTCGTCTTCCCTAGGCTTATTCTTGTCCAATTAGGGTTTCTAACCAATCTTTGTGCATTTAATAGGTGTGTTTGCGTAATTGGATGAATAATTAGGTCATCTTCGTCCTCCCTAGGCTGATTCTTGTCCAACTAGGGTTTCTAACCTATCTTATGCATCCAATAGGTGTGTTTGTGTCATTGGATGAATAATTAGGTCATTTTCGTCCTCCCTAGGCGTATTCTTGTCCAATTAGGGTTTCTAACCAATCTTGTGCATCCCATAGGTGTGTTTGTGTCATTGGATTTACATTTAGCTCATTTTCGTCCTCCCTAGGCTTATTCTTGTCCAATTAGGGTTTCTAACCAATCTTGTGCATCCAATAGGTGTGTTTGTGTCGTTGGATGAACATTTAGGTCCTTTTCGTCCTCCCTACACTTATTCTTGTCCAATTTGGGTTTCTAACCAATCTTTGTGCATTTAATACGTGTGTTTGTGTCATTGGATTAACATTTAGCTCATTTTCGACCTCCCTAGGCTTATTCTTGTCCAATTAGGGTTTCTAACCAATCTTGTGCATCCAATAAATGTGTTTGTGTCATTGGATGAATAATATGGTCATTTTCGTCCTCCCTAGGCTTATTCTTGTCCAATTAGGGTTTCTAACCAATCTTGTGCATCCCATAGGTGTGTTTGTTTCATTGGATGAATAATTAGGTCATTTTCGTCTTCCCTAGGCTTATTCTTGTCCAAATAGGGTTTCTAACCTATCTTATGCATCCAATAGGTGGGTTTGTGTCATTGGATGAACAATTAGGTCATTTTCGTACTCCCTACGCTTATTCTTGTCCAATTAGGGTTTCTAACCAATCTTGTGCATCCAATAGGTGTGTTTGTGTCATTGGATGAACATTGAGGTCCTTTTCGTCCTCCCTACGCTTATCCATGTCCAATTTGGGTTTCGAACCAATCTTTGTGCATTTTATACGTGTGTTTGTGTCATTGGATTAACATTTAGCTCATTTTTGACCTCCCTAGGCTTATACTAGTCCAATTAGGGTTTCTAGCCAATCTTGTTCATCCAATAGGTGTGTTTGTGTCATTGGATGAATAATTAGGTCATTTTCGTCTTCCCTAGGCTTATTCTTGTCCAATTAGGGTTTCTAACCTATCTTATGCATCCTATAGGTGGGTTTGTGTCATTGGATGAACAATTAGGTCATTTTCGTCCTCCCTACGCTTATTCTTGTCCAATTAGGGTTTCTAACTAATCTTGTGCATCCAATAGGTGTGTTTGTGTCATGGGATGAACATTTAGGTCATTTTCGTCCTCCCTACGCTTATTCTTGTCCAATTAGGGTTCCTAACCAATCTTGTGCATCCAATAGGTGTGTATGTGTCATTGGATGAACAATTAGGTCATTTTCATCCTTCCTAGGCTTATTCTTGTCCAATTAGGGTTTCTAACCAATCTTATTCATACAATAGGAGTGTTTGTGTCATTGGATGAACAATTATGTCATTTTCGTTCTCCCTACGCTTATTCTTGTCCAATTAGGGTTTCTAACCAATCTTGTGCATCCAATAGGTGTGTTTGTGTCATTGGATGAATAATTAGGTCATTTTTGTCTTTCCTAGCTTATTCTTGTACAATTAGGGTTTTTAACCAATCTTGTACATTTAATACGTGTGTTTGTATCATTGGATTAACATTTAGCTAATTTTCGACCTCCCTAGGCTTACTCTTGTCCAATTAGGGATTCTAACCAATCTTGTGCATCCAATAGGTGTGTTTCTGTCATTGGATGAACAATTAGGTCATTTTCATCCTCCCTAGGCTTATTCTTTTCCAATTAGGGTTTCTAACCAATCTTGTTCATCCAATAGGAGTGTTTGTGTCATTGGATGAACAATTATGTCATTTTCTTCCTCCCTAGGCTTATTCATGTCCTAGTTGGGTTTCTAACCAATCTTGTGCGTTTAATACGTGTGTTTGTGTCATTGGATTAACATTTAGATCATTTTCGACCTCCCTGGGCTTATTCTTGTTCAATTAGGGTTTCTAACCAATCTTGTTCATCCAATAGAAGTGTTTGTGTCATTGGATGAACAATTATGTCATTTTCGTCTTCCCTAGGCTTATTCTTGTCCAATTAGGGTTTCTAACCAATCTTGTGCATCCCATAGGTGTGTTTGTTTCATTGGATGAATAATTAGGTCATTTTCGTCTTCCCTAGGCTTATTCTTGTCCAAATAGGGTTTCTAACCTATCTTATGCATCCAATAGGTGGGTTTGTGTCATTGGATGAACAATTAGGTCATTTTTGTACTCCCTACGCTTATTCTTGTCCAATTAGGGTTTCTAACCAATCTTGTGCATCCAATAGGTGTGTTTGTGTCATTGGATGAACATTGAGGTCCTTTTCGTCCTCCCTACGCTTATCCATGTCCAATTTGGGTTTCGAACCAATCTTTGTGCATTTTATACGTGTGTTTGTGTCATTGGATTAACATTTAGCTCATTTTTGACCTCCCTAGGCTTATACTAGTCCAATTAGGGTTTCTAACCAATCTTGTTCATCCAATAGGTGTGTTTGTGTCATTGGATGAATAATTAGGTCATTTTCGTCTTCCCTAGGCTTATTCTTGTCCAATTAGGGTTTCTAACCTATCTTATGCATCCTATAGGTGGGTTTGTGTCATTGGATGAACAATTAGGTAATTTTCGTCCTCCCTACGCTTATTCTTGTCCAATTAGGGTTTCTAACTAATCTTGTGCATCCAATAGGTGTGTTTGTGTCATGGGATGAACATTTAGGTCATTTTCGTCCTCCCTACGCTTATTCTTGTCCAATTAGGGTTCCTAACCAATCTTGTGCATCCAATAGGTGTGTATGTGTCATTGGATGAACAATTAGGTCATTTTCATCCTTCCTAGGCTTATTCTTGTCCAATTAGGGTTTCTAACCAATCTTATTCATACAATAGGAGTGTTTGGGTCATTGGATGAACAATTATGTCATTTTCGTCCTCCCTAGGCTTATTTTTGTCCAATTAGGGTTTCTAACCAATCTTGTGCAAGCAATAGGTGTGTTTGTGTCATTGGATGAACAATTAGGTCATTTTCGTTCTCCCTACGCTTATTCTTGTCCAATTAGGGATTCTAACCAATCTTGTGGATCCAATAGGTGTGTTTGTGTCATTGGATGAACAATTAGGTCATTTTCATCCTCCCTAGGCTTATTCTTGTCCAATTAAGGTTTCAAACCAATCTTGTTCATCCAATAGGAGTGTTTGTGTCATTGGATGAACAATTATGTCATTTTCGTCCTCCCTAGGCTTATTCTTGTCCTAGTTGGGTTTCTAACCAATCTTGTGCGTTTAATACGTGTGTTTGTGTCATTGGATTAACATTTAGATCATTTTCGACCTCCCTAGGCTTATTCTTGTTCAATTAGGGTTTCTAACCAATCTTGTTCATCCAATAGAAGCGTTTGTGTCATTGGATGAACAATTATGTCATTTTCGTCTTCCCTAGGCTTATTCTTGTCCAATTAGTGTTTCTCACCAATCTTGTGCATGCAATAGGTATGTTTGTGTTAATGGATGAACATTTAGGTCATTTTCGTCCTCCCTAGCCTTATTCTTGTCCAATTAGGGTTTCTAACCAATCTTGGGCATCCAATAGGTGTGTTTGAGTCATTGGAAGAATAATTATGTCATTTTCGTCTTCCCTAGGCTTATTGTTGTCCAATTAGGGTTTCTAACCAATCTTTGTGCATTTAATAGGTGTGTTTGCGTAATTGGATGGATGATTAGGTCATCTTCGTCCTCCCTAGGCTGATTCTTGTCCAACTAGGGTTTCTAACCTATCTTATGCATCCAATAGGTGTGTTTGTGTCATCGGATGAATAATTAGGTCATTTTCGTCCTCCCTAGGCTTATTTTTGTCCAATTAGGGTTTCTAACCAATCTTGTGCATCCCAGAGGTGTGTTTGTGTCATTGGATTTACATTTAGCTTATTTTCGTCCTCCCTAGGCTTATTCTTGTCCAATTAGGGTTTCTAACCAATCTTGTGCATCCAATAGGTGTGTTTGTGTCATTGGATGAACATTTAGGTCCTTTTCGTCCTCCCTACACTTATTCTTGTCCAATTTGGGTTTCTAACCAATCTTTGTGCATTTAATACGTGTGTTTGTGTCATTGGATTAACATTTAGCTCATTTTCGACCTCCCTAGGCTTATTCTTGTCCAATTATGGTTTCTAACCAATCTTGTGCATCCAATAAGTGTGTTTGTGTCATTGGATGAATAATTAGGTAATTTTCGTCGTCCCTAGGCTTATTCTTGTCAAATTAGGGTTTCTAACCAATCTTGTGCATCCCATAGGTGTGTTTGTGTCATTGGATGAATAATTAGGTCATTTTCGTCTTCCTTAGGCTTATTCTTGTCCAAATAGGGTTTCTAACCTATCTTATGCATCCAATAGGTGGGTTTGTGTCATTGGATGAACAATTAGGTCATTTTCGTCCTCCCTACGCTTATTCTTGTCCAATTAGGGTTTCTAACTAATCTTGTGCATCCAATAGGTGTGTTTGTGTCATAGGATGAACATTTAGGTCATTTTCGTCCTCCCTTCGCTTATTCTCGTCCAATTAGGGTTTCTAACCAATCTTGTGCACCGAATAGGTGTGTTTGTGTCATTGGATGAATAATTAGGTCATTTTCGTCTTCCCTAGACTTATTCTTGTCCAATTAGGGTTTCTAACCTATCTTATGCATCCAATAGGTGGGTTTGTGTCAATGGATGAACAATTAGGTCATTTTCGTCCTCCCTAGGCTTATTCTTGTCCAATTAGGGTTTCTAACCAATCTTGTGCATCCAATAGGTGTGTTTGTGTCATTAGATGAATAATTAGGTTATTTTCGTCTTCCCTAGGCTTATTCTTGTCCAGTTAGGGTTTCTAACCAATCTTGTGCATCCAATAGGTGTGTTTGCGTCATTGGATGAACAATTAGGTCATTTTCGTCCTCCCTAGGCTGATTCTTGTCCAATTAGGGTTTCTAACCTATCTTATGGGTCCAATAGGTGGGTTTGTGTCATTGGATGAACAATTAGGTCATTTTCGTCCTCCCTAGGCTTATTCTTGTCCTAGTTGGGTTTCTAACCAATCTTGTGCGTTTAATACGTGTGTTTGTGTCATTGGATTAACATTTAGATCATTTTCGACCTCCCTAGGCTTATTCTTGTTCAATTAGGGTTTCTAACCAATCTTGTTCATCCAATAGAAGCGTTTGTGTCATTGGATGAACAATTATGTCATTTTCGTCTTCCCTAGGCTTATTCTTGTCCAATTAGTGTTTCTCACCAATCTTGTGCATGCAATAGGTATGTTTGTGTCAATGGATGAACATTTAGGTCATTTTCGTCCTCCCTAGCCTTATTCTTGTCCAATTAGGGTTTCTAACCAATCTTGGGCATCCAATAGGTGTGTTTGAGTCATTGGAAGAATAATTATGTCATTTTCGTCTTCCCTAGGCTTATTGTTGTCCAATTAGGGTTTCTAACCAATCTTTGTGCATTTAATAGGTGTGTTTGCGTAATTGGATGGATGATTAGGTCATCTTCGTCCTCCCTAGGCTGATTCTTGTCCAACTAGGGTTTCTAACCTATCTTATGCATCCAATAGGTGTGTTTGTGTCATCGGATGAATAATTAGGTCATTTTCGTCCTCCCTAGGCTTATTTTTGTCCAATTAGGGTTTCTAACCAATCTTGTGCATCCCAGAGGTGTGTTTGTGTCATTGGATTTACATTTAGCTTATTTTCGACCTCCCTAGGCTTATTCTTGTCCAATTAGGGTTTCTAACCAATCTTGTGCATCCAATAGGTGTGTTTGTGTCATTGGATGAACATTTAGGTCCTTTTCGTCCTCCCTACACTTATTCTTGTCCAATTTGGGTTTCTAACCAATCTTTGTGCATTTAATACGTGTGTTTGTGTCATTGGATTAACATTTAGCTCATTTTCGACCTCCCTAGGCTTATTCTTGTACAATTATGGTTTCTAACCAATCTTGTGCATCCAATAAGTGTGTTTGTGTCATTGGATGAATAATTAGGTAATTTTCGTCGTCCCTAGGCTTATTCTTGTCAAATTAGGGTTTCTAACCAATCTTGTGCATCCCATAGGTGTGTTTGTGTCATTGGATGAATAATTAGGTCATTTTCGTCTTCCTTAGGCTTATTCTTGTCCAAATAGGGTTTCTAACCTATCTTATGCATCCAATAGGTGGGTTTGTGTCATTGGATGAACAATTAGGTCATTTTCATACTCCCTACGCTTATTCTTGTCCAATTAGGGTTTCTAACCAATCTTGTGCATCCAATTGGTGTGTTTGTGTCATTGGATGAACATTGAGGTCCTTTTCGTCCTCCCTACGCTTATCCATGTCCAATTTGGGTTTCTAACCAATCTTTGTGCATTTAATACGTGTGTTTGTGTCATTAGATTAACATTTAGCTCATTTTTGACCTCCCTAGGCTTATACTTGTCCAATTAGGGTTTCTAACCAATCTTGTTCATCCAATAGTTGTGTTTGTGTCATTGGATGAATAATTAGGTCATTTTCGTCTTCCCTAGGCTTATTCTTGTCCAATTAGGGTTTCTAACCTGTCTTATGCATCCAATAGGTGGGTTTGTGTCATTGGATGAACAATTAGGTCATTTTCGTCCTCCCTACGCTTATTCTTGTCCAATTAGAGTTTCTAACTAATCTTGTGCATCCAATAGGTGTGTTTGTGTCATGGGATGAACATTTAGGTCATTTTCGTCCTCCCTACACTTATTCTTGTCCAATTAGGGTTCCTAACCAATCTTGTGCATCCAATAGGTGTGTATGTGTCATTGGATGAACAATTCGGTCATTTTCATCCTTCCTAGGCTTATTCTTGTCCAATTAGGGTTTCTAACCAATCTTATTCATACAATAGGAGTGTTTGTGTCATTGGATGAACAATTATGTCATTTTCGTTCTCCCTACGCTTATTCTTGTCCAATTAGGGTTTCTAACCAATCTTATGCATCCAATAGGTGTGTTTGTGTCATTGGATGAATAATTAGGTCATTTTTGTCTTTCTTAGCTTATTCTTGTACAATTAGGGTTTTTAACCAATCTTGTACATTTAATACGTGTGTTTGTATCATTGGATTAACATTTAGCTAATTTTCGACCTCCCTAGGCTTACTCTTGTCCAATTAGGGATTCTAACCAATCTTGTGCATCCAATAGGTGTGTTTCTGTCATTGGATGAACAATTAGGTCATTTTCATCCTCCCTAGGCTTATTCTTTTCCAATTAGGGTTTCTAACCAATCTTGTTCATCCAATAGGAGTGTTTGTGTCATTGGATGAACAATTATGTCATTTTCTTCCTCCCTAGGCTTATTCATGTCCTAGTTGGGTTTCTAACCAATCTTGTGCGTTTAATACGTGTGTTTGTGTCATTGGATTAACATTTAGATCATTTTCGACCTCCCTGGGCTTATTCTTGTTCAATTAGGGTTTCTAACCAATCTTGTTCATCCAATAGAAGTGTTTGTGTCATTGGATGAACAATTATGTCATTTTCGTCTTCCCTAGGCTTATTCTTGTCCAATTAGGGTTTCTAACCAATCTTGTGCATCCCATAGGTGTGTTTGTTTCATTGGATGAATAATTAGGTCATTTGCGTCTTCCCTAGGCTTATTCTTGTCCAAATAGGGTTTCTAACCTATCTTATGCATCCAATAGGTGGGTTTGTGTCATTGGATGAACAATTAGGTCATTTTCGTACTCCCTACGCTTATTCTTGTCCAATTAGGGTTTCTAACCAATCTTGTGCATCCAATAGGTGTGTTTGTGTCCTTGGATGAACATTGAGGTCCTTTTCGTCCTCCCTACGCTTATCCATGTCCAATTTGGGTTTCGAACCAATCTTTGTGCATTTTATACGTGTGTTTGTGTCATTGGATTAACATTTAGCTCATTTTTGACCTCCCTAGGCTTATACTAGTCCAATTAGGGTTTCTAGCCAATCTTGTTCATCCAATAGGTGTGTTTGTGTCATTGGATGAATAATTAGGTCATTTTCGTCTTCCCTAGGCTTATTCTTGTCCAATTAGGGTTTCTAACCTATCTTATGCATCCTATAGGTGGGTTTGTGTCATTGGATGAACAATTAGGTAATTTTCGTCCTCCCTACGCTTATTCTTGTCCAATTAGGGTTTCTAACTAATCTTGTGCATCCAATAGGTGTGTTTGTGTCATGGGATGAACATTTAGGTCATTTTCGTCCTCCCTACGCTTATTCTTGTCCAATTAGGGTTCCTAACCAATCTTGTGCATCCAATAGGTGTGTATGTGTCATTGGATGAACAATTAGGTCATTTTCATCCTTCCTAGGCTTATTCTTGTCCAATTAGGGTTTCTAACCAATCTTATTCATACAATAGGAGTGTTTGTGTCATTGGATGAACAATTATGTCATTTTCGTCCTCCCTAGGCTTATTCTTGTCCAATTAGGGTTTCTAACCAATCTTGTGCATCCCAGAGGTGTGTTTGTGTCATTGGATTTACATTTAGCTTATTTTCGACCTCCCTAGGCTTATTCTTGTCCAATTAGGGTTTCTAACCAATCTTGTGCATCCAATAGGTGTGTTTGTGTCATTGGATGAACATTTAGGTCCTTTTCGTCCTCCCTACACTTATTCTTGTCCAATTTGGGTTTCTAACCAATCTTTGTGCATTTAATACGTGTGTTTGTGTCATTGGATTAACATTTAGCTCATTTTCGACCTCCCTAGGCTTATTCTTGTCCAATTATGGTTTCTAACCAATCTTGTGCATCCAATAAGTGTGTTTGTGTCATTGGATGAATAATATGGTCATTTTCGTCGTCCCTAGGCTTATTCTTGTCAAATTAGGGTTTCTAACCAATCTTGTGCATCCCATAGGTGTGTTTGTGTCATTGGATGAATAATTAGGTCATTTTCGTCTTCCTTAGGCTTATTCTTGTCCAAATAGGGTTTCTAACCTATCTTATGCATCCAATAGGTGGGTTTGTGTCATTGGATGAACAATTAGGTCATTTTCATACTCCCTACGCTTATTCTTGTCCAATTAGGGTTTCTAACCAATCTTGTGCATCCAATAGGTGTGTTTGTGTCATTGGATGAACATTGAGGTCCTTTTCGTCCTCCCTACGCTTATCCATGTCCAATTTGGGTTTCTAACCAATCTTTGTGCATTTAATACGTGTGTTTGTGTCATTAGATTAACATTTAGCTCATTTTTGACCTCCCTAGGCTTATACTTGTCCAATTAGGGTTTCTAACCAATCTTGTTCATCCAATAGGTGTGTTTGTGTCATTGGATGAATAATTAGGTCATTTTCGTCTTCCCTAGGCTTATTCTTGTCCAATTAGGGTTTCTAACCTGTCTTATGCATCCAATAGGTGGGTTTGTGTCATTGGATGAACAATTAGGTCATTTTCGTCCTCCCTACGCTTATTCTTGTCCAATTAGGGTTTCTAACTAATCTTGTGCATCCAATAGGTGTGTTTGTGTCATAGGATGAACATTTAGGTCATTTTCGTCCTCCCTTCGCTTATTCTCGTCCAATTAGGGTTTCTAACCAATCTTGTGCACCGAATAGGTGTGTTTGTGTCATTGGATGAATAATTAGGTCATTTTCGTCTTCCCTAGACTTATTCTTGTCCAATTAGGGTTTCTAACCTATCTTATGCATCCAATAGGTGGGTTTGTGTCAATGGATGAACAATTAGGTCATTTTCGTCCTCCCTAGGCTTATTCTTGTCCAATTAGGGTTTCTAACCAATCTTGTGCATCCAATAGGTGTGTTTGTGTCATTAGATGAATAATTAGGTTATTTTCGTCTTCCCTAGGCTTATTCTTGTCCAGTTAGGGTTTCTAACCAATCTTGTGCATCCAATAGGTGTGTTTGCGTCATTGGATGAATAATTAGGTCATTTTCGTCCTCCCTAGGCTGATTCTTGTCCAATTAGGGTTTCTAACCTATCTTATGGGTCCAATAGGTGGGTTTGTGTCATTGGATGAACAATTAGGTCATTTTCGTTCTCCCTACGCTTATTCTTGTCCAATTAGGGTTTCTAACCAATCTTGTGCATCCAATAGGTATGTTTGTTTCATTGGATGAATAATTAGGTCATTTTCGTCTTCCCTAGGCTTATTCTTGTCCAATTAGGGTTTCTAACCTATCTTATGCATCCAATAGGTGTTTTCGTGTTATTGGATTAACATTTAGCTCATTTTAGACCTCCCTAGGCTTATTCTTGTCCAATTAGGGTTTCTAACCAATCTTGTGCATCCAATAGGTGTGTTTGTGTCATTGGATGAACCATTAGGTGATTTTCGTCCTCCCTACGCTTATTCTTGTCCAATTTGGGTTTCTAACCAATCTTTGTGCATTTAATACGTGTGTTTGTGTCATTGGATTAACATTTAGCTCATTTTCGACCTCCCTAGGCTTATTCTTGTCCAATTAGGGTTTCTAACCAATCTTGTGCATCCAATAAATGTGTTTGTGTCATTGGATGAATAATATGGTCATTTTCGTCCTCCCTAGGCTTATTCTTGTCCAATTAGGGTTTCTAACCAATCTTGTGCATCCCATAGGTGTGTTTGTTTCATTGGATGAATAATTAGGTCATTTTCGTCTTCCCTAGGCTTATTCTTGTCCAAATAGGGTTTCTAACCTATCTTATGCATCCAATAGGTGGGTTTGTGTCATTGGATGAACAATTAGGTCATTTTCGTACTCCCTACGCTTATTCTTGTCCAATTAGGGTTTCTAACCAATCTTGTGCATCCAATAGGTGTGTTTGTGTCATTGGATGAACATTGAGGTCCTTTTCGTCCTCCCTACGCTTATCCATGTCCAATTTGGGTTTCTAACCAATCTTTGTGCATTTTATACGTGTGTTTGTGTCATTGGATTAACATTTAGCTCATTTTTGACCTCCCTAGGCTTATACTTGTCCAATTAGGGTTTCTAGCGAATCTTGTTCATCCAATAGGTGTGTTTGTGTCATTGGATGAATAATTAGGTCATTTTCGTCTTCCCTAGGCTTATTCTTGTCCAATTAGGGTTTCTAACCTATCTTATGCATCCAATAGGTGGGTTTGTGTCATTGGATGAACAATTAGGTCATTTTCGTCCTCCCTACGCTTATTCTTGTCCAATTAGGGTTTCTAACTAATCTTATACATGCAATAGGTTTGTTTGTGTCATTGGATGAACATTGAGGTCCTTTTCGTCCTCCCTACGCTTATCCATGTCCAATTTGGGTTTCTAACCAATCTTTGTGCATTTAATACGTGTGTTTGTGTCATTAGATTAACATTTAGCTCATTTTTGACCTCCCTAGGCTTATACTTGTCCAATTAGGGTTTCTAACCAATCTTGTTCATCCAATAGGTGTGTTTGTGTCATTGGATGAATAATTAGGTCATTTTCGTCTTCCCTAGGCTTATTCTTGTCCAATTAGGGTTTCTAACCTATCTTATGCATCCAATAGGTGTGTTTGTGTCATTGGATGAACAATTAGGTCATTTTCGTCCTCCCTACGCTTATTCTTGTCCAATTAGGGTTTCTAACTAATCTTGTGCATCCAATAGGTGTGTTTGTGTCATGGGATGAACATTTAGGTCATTTTCGTCCTCCCTACACTTATTCTTGTCCAATTAGGGTTCCTAACCAATCTTGTGCATCCAATAGGTGTGTATGTGTCATTGGATGAACAATTAGGTCATTTTCATCCTTCCTAGGCTTATTCTTGTCCAATTAGGGTTTCTAACCAATGTTATTCATACAATAGGAGTGTTTGTGTCATTGGATGAACAATTATGTCATTTTCGTTCTCCCTACGCTTATTCTTGTCCAATTAGGGTTTCTAACCAATCTTGTGCATCCAATAGGTGTGTTTGTGTCATTGGATGAATAATTAGGTCATTTTTGTCTTTCCTAGCTTATTCTTGTACAATTAGGGTTTTTAACCAATCTTGTACATTTAATACGTGTGTTTGTATAATTGGATTAACATTTAGCTAATTTTCGACCTCCCTAGGCTTACTCTTGTCCAATTAGGGATTCTAACCAATCTTGTGCATCCAATAGGTGTGTTTCTGTCATTGGATGAACAATTAGGTCATTTTCATCCTCCCTAGGCTTATTCTTTTCCAATTAGGGTTTCTAACCAATCTTGTTCATCCAATAGGAGTGTTTGTGTCATTGGATGAACAATTATGTCATTTTCTTCCTCCCTAGGCTTATTCATGTCCTAGTTGGGTTTCTAACCAATCTTGTGCGTTTAATACGTGTGTTTGTGTCATTGGATCAACAATTAGGTCATTTTCATCCTCCCGAGGCTTATTTTTGTCCAATTAGGGTTTTTAGACAATCTTGTTCAAGGAATAGGAGTGTTTGTGTCATTGGATGAACAATTATGTCATTTTCGTCCTCCCTAGGCTTATTCTTGTCCAATTAGGGTTTGTAACCAATCTTGTGCATCCAATAGGTGGGTTGGTGTCATTGGATGAACAATTAGGTCATTTTCGTCCTCCTTACGCTTATTCTTATCCAATTAGGGTTTCTAACCAATCTTGTGCATCCAATAGGTGTGTTTGTGTCATTGGATTAACATTTAGGTCATTTTCGTCCTCCCTACGCTTATTCTTGTCCAATTAGGGTTTCTAACCAATCTTGTGCATTTAATACGTGTGTTTGTGTCAATGGATTAACATTTAGCTCATTTTCGACCTCCCTAGGCTTATTCTTGTCCAATTAGGGTTTCTAACGAATCTTGTGCATCCAATAGGTGTGTTTGTGTCATTGGATGAACAATTTGGTCATTTTCATCCTCCCTAGGCTTATTCTAGTCCAATTAGGGTTTCTAACCAATCTGGTTCATGCAATAGGTGTGTTTGTGTCATTGGAAGAATATTTAGGTCATTTTCGTCCTCCCAAGGCTTATTCTTGTCCAATTAGGGTTTCTAACCAATCTTATGCATGCAATAGGTGTGTTTGTGTCATTGGATAAACATTTAGGTCATTTTCGTTCTCTGGAGGCTTACTGTTGTCCATTTAGGGTTTCTAACCAATCTTGTGGATTTAATACGTGTGTTTATATCATTGGATGAACAATTAAATCATTTTCTTCCTCCCTAGGCTTATTCTTTTCCAATTAGGATTTCTAACCAATCTTGTGCATCCAATTGGTGTGCTTGGGTCATTCGATGAACACTAAGGTCATTTTTGACCTCCCTAGCCTTATTCTTGTCCAATTAGGGGTTCTAACCTATCTTGTGCATTTAATACGTGTGTTTGTGTCATTGGATTAACATTTAGCAAATTTTCGACTTCCCTAGGCTTATTCTTGTCCACATAGGGTTTCTAACCAATCTTGTGTATTCAATAGGTGTGTTTGTGTCATTGGATGAACAATTAGGTCATTTTCATCCTCCCGAGGCTTATTTTTGTCCAATTAGGGTTTTTAGGCAATCTTGTTCAAGGAATAGGAGTGTTTGTGTCATTGGATGAACAATTATGTCATTTTTGTCCTCCCTAGGCTTATTCTTGTCCAATTAGGGTTTCTAACTAATCTTATACATGCAATAGGTTTGTTTGTGTCATTGGATGAACATTGAGGTCCTTTTCGTCCTCCCTACGCTTATCCATGTCCAATTTGGGTTTCTAACCAATCTTTGTGCATTTAATACGTGTGTTTGTGTCATTGGATTAACATTTAGCTCATTTTCGACTTCCCTAGGCTTATTCTTGTCCACATAGGGTTTCTAACCAATCTTGTGTATTCAATAGGTGTGTTTGTGTCATTGGATGAACAATTAGGTCATTTTCATCCTCCCGAGGCTTATTTTTGTCCAATTAGGGTTTTTAGGCAATCTTGTTCAAGGAATAGGTGTGTTTGTGTCATTGGATGAACAATTATGTCATTTTTGTCCTCCCTAGGCTTATTCTTGTCCAATTAGGGTTTCTAACTAATCTTATACATGCAATAGGTTTGTTTGTGTCATTGGATGAACATTGAGGTCCTTTTCGTCCTCCCTACGCTTATCCATGTCCAATTTGGGTTTCTAACCAATCTTTGTGCATTTAATACGTGTGTTTGTGTCATTAGATTAACATTTAGCTCATTTTTGACCTCCCTAGGCTTATACTTGTCCAATTAGGGTTTCTAACCAATCTTGTTCATCCAATAGGTGTGTTTGTGTCATTGGATGAATAATTAGGTCATTTTCGTCTTCCCTAGGCTTATTCTTGTCCAATTAGGGTTTCTAACCTGTCTTATGCATCCAATAGGTGGGTTTGTGTCATTGGATGAACAATTAGGTCATTTTCGTCCTCCCTACGCTTATTCTTGTCCAATTAGGGTTTCTAACTAATCTTGTGCATCCAATAGGTGTGTTTGTGTCATTGGATGAACATTGAGGTCCTTTTCGTCCTCCCTACGCTTATCCATGTCCAATTTGGGTTTCTAACCAATCTTTGTGCATTTAATACGTGTGTTTGTGTCATTAGATTAACATTTAGCTCATTTTTGACCTCCCTAGGCTTATACTTGTCCAATTAGGGTTTCTAACCAATCTTGTTCATCCAATAGGTGTGTTTGTGTCATTGGATGAATAATTAGGTCATTTTCGTCTTCCCTAGGCTTATTCTTGTCCAATTAGGGTTTCTAACCTATCTTATGCATCCAATAGGTGGGTTTGTGTCATTGGATGAACAATTAGGTCATTTTCGTCCTCCCTACGCTTATTCTTGTCCAATTAGGGTTTCTAACTAATCTTGTGCATCCAATAGGTGTGTTTGTGTCATGGGATGAACATTTAGGTCATTTTCGTCCTCCCTACACTTATTCTTGTCCAATTAGGGTTCCTAACCAATCTTGTGCATCCAATAGGTGTGTATGTGTCATTGGATGAACAATTAGGTCATTTTCATCCTTCCTAGGCTTATTCTTGTCCAATTAGGGTTTCTAACCAATCTTATTCATACAATAGGAGTGTTTGTGTCATTGGATGAACAATTATGTCATTTTCGTTCTCCCTACGCTTATTCTTTTGCAATTAGGGTTTCTAACCAATCTTGTGCATCCAATAGGTGTGTTTGTGTCATTGGATGAATAATTAGGTCATTTTTGTCTTTCCTAGCTTATTCTTGTACAATTAGGGTTTTTAACCAATCTTGTACATTTAATACGTGTGTTTGTATCATTGGATTAACATTTAGCTAATTTTCGACCTCCCTAGGCTTACTCTTGTCCAATTAGGGATTCTAACCAATCTTGTGCATCCAATAGGTGTGTTTCTGTCATTGGATGAACAATTAGGTCATTTTCGACCTCCCTAGGCTTTTTCTTGTCCAATTAGGGTTTCTAACCAATCTTGTGCATCCAATAAGTGTGTTTGTGTCATTGGATGAATAATTAGGTCATTTTCGTCCTCCCTAGGCTTATTCTTGTCAAGTTAGGGTTTCTAACCAATCTTGTGCATCCCATAGGTGTCTTTGTGTCGTTGGCTGAATAATTAGGTCATTTTCGTCTTCCCTTGGCTTATTCTTGTCCAATTAGGGTTTCTAACCTATCTTATGCATCCACTTGGTGGGTTTGTATCATTGGATAAACAATTAGGTCATTTTCGTCGTCCCTACGCTTATTCTTTCGAATTAGGGTTTCTAACCAATCTTGTGCATCCAATAGGTGTGTTGTGTCATTGGATGAACATTTAGGTCTTTTTCGTCCCTTTGGAGACTTACTCTTGTCAATTTGGGTTTTTAACCAGTCTTGTGCATCTAATAGGTGTGTTTGTGTCATTCAATGAACATTTAGGTCGTTAACATCCTCCCTCCACTTAATCATGTCCAATTAGGGTTTTTATCAAATCTTGTGCAGCCAATAGCTGTGTTTGAGTCATTAGTTAAACATTTAGGTCATTTTCGTCCTGAAGAGGCTTATTCTTGTCCAATTAGGGTTTCTAACCAATCTTGTGCATTTAATACATGTGTTTGTGTCAATGGATTAACATTTAGCTCATTTTCGACCTCCCTAGGCTTATTCTTGTCAAATTAGGGTTTCTAACGAATCTTGTGCATCCAATAGGTGTGTTTGTGTCATTGGATGAACAATTTGGTCATTTTCGTCCTCCTTACGCTTATTCTTATCCAATTAGGGTTTCTAACCAATCTTGTGCATCCAATAGGTGTGTTTGTTTTATTGGATGCATTTAGGTCATTTTCGTCCTCCCTACGCTTATTCTTGTCCAATTTGGGTTTCTAACCAATCTTGTGCATTTAATACGTGTGTTTGTGTCATTGGGTTAACATTTAGCTCATTTTCGACTTCCCTAGGCTTATTCTTGTCCACATAGGGTTTCTAACCAATCTTGTGCATTCAATAGGTGTGTTTGTGTCATTGGATCAACAATTAGGTCATTTTCATCCTCCCGAGGCTTATTTTTGTCCAATTAGGGTTTTTAGACAATCTTGTTCAAGGAATAGGAGTGTTTGTGTCATTGGATGAACAATTATGTCATTTTTGTCCTCCCTAGGCTTATTCTTGTCCAATTAGGGTTTCTAACTAATCTTATGCATGCAATAGGTTTGTTTGTGTCATTGGATGAACATTTAGGTCATTTTCGTCCTCCCTAGGCTTATTCTTGTCCAATTAGGGTTTGTAACCAATCTTGTGCATCCAATAGGTGGGTTGGTGTCATTGGATGAACAATTAGGTCATTTTCGTCCTCCTTACGCTTATTCTTATCCAATTATGGTTTCTAACCAATCTTGTGCATCCAATAGGTGTGTTTGTGTCATTGGATTAACATTTAGGTCATTTTCGTCCTCCCTACGCTTATTCTTGTCCAATTAGGGTTTCTAACCAATCTTGTGCATTTAATACGTGTGTTTGTGTCAATGGATTAACATTTAGCTCATTTTCGACCTCCCTAGGCTTATTCTTGTCCAATTAGGGTTTCTAACGAATCTTGTGCATCCAATAGGTGTGTTTGTGTCATTGGATGAACAATTTGGTCATTTTCATCCTCCCTAGGCTTATTCTAGTCCAATTAGGGTTTCTAACCAATCTGGTTCATGCAATAGGTGTGTTTGTGTCATTGGAAGAATATTTAGGTCATTTTCGTCCTCCCAAGGCTTATTCTTGTCCAATTAGGGTTTCTAACCAATCTTATGCATGCAATAGGTGTGTTTGTGTCATTGGATAAACATTTAGGTCATTTTCGTTCTCTGGAGGCTTACTGTTGTCCATTTAGGGTTTCTAACCAATCTTGTGGATTTAATACGTGTGTTTATATCATTGGATGAACAATTAAATCATTTTCTTCCTCCCTAGGCTTATTCTTTTCCAATTAGGATTTCTAACCAATCTTGTGCATCCAATTGGTGTGCTTGGGTCATTCGATGAACACTAAGGTCATTTTTGACCTCCCTAGCCTTATTCTTGTCCAATTAGGGGTTCTAACCTATCTTGTGCATTTAATACGTGTGTTTGTGTCATTGGATTAACATTTAGCAAATTTTCGACTTCCCTAGGCTTATTCTTGTCCACATAGGGTTTCTAACCAATCTTGTGTATTCAATAGGTGTGTTTGTGTCATTGGATGAACAATTAGGTCATTTTCATCCTCCCGAGGCTTATTTTTGTCCAATTAGGGTTTTTAGGCAATCTTGTTCAAGGAATAGGAGTGTTTGTGTCATTGGATGAACAATTATGTCATTTTTGTCCTCCCTAGGCTTATTCTTGTCCAATTAGGGTTTCTAACTAATCTTATACATGCAATAGGTTTGTTTGTGTCATTGGATGAACATTGAGGTCCTTTTCGTCCTCCCTACGCTTATCCATGTCCAATTTGGGTTTCTAACCAATCTTTGTGCATTTAATACGTGTGTTTGTGTCATTGGATTAACATTTAGCTCATTTTCGACTTCCCTAGGCTTATTCTTGTCCACATAGGGTTTCTAACCAATCTTGTGTATTCAATAGGTGTGTTTGTGTCATTGGATGAACAATTAGGTCATTTTCATCCTCCCGAGGCTTATTTTTGTCCAATTAGGGTTTTTAGGCAATCTTGTTCAAGGAATAGGTGTGTTTGTGTCATTGGATGAACAATTATGTCATTTTTGTCCTCCCTAGGCTTATTCTTGTCCAATTAGGGTTTCTAACTAATCTTATACATGCAATAGGTTTGTTTGTGTCATTGGATGAACATTGAGGTCCTTTTCGTCCTCCCTACGCTTATCCATGTCCAATTTGGGTTTCTAACCAATCTTTGTGCATTTAATACGTGTGTTTGTGTCATTAGATTAACATTTAGCTCATTTTTGACCTCCCTAGGCTTATACTTGTCCAATTAGGGTTTCTAACCAATCTTGTTCATCCAATAGGTGTGTTTGTGTCATTGGATGAATAATTAGGTCATTTTCGTCTTCCCTAGGCTTATTCTTGTCCAATTAGGGTTTCTAACCTGTCTTATGCATCCAATAGGTGGGTTTGTGTCATTGGATGAACAATTAGGTCATTTTCGTCCTCCCTACGCTTATTCTTGTCCAATTAGGGTTTCTAACTAATCTTGTGCATCCAATAGGTGTGTTTGTGTCATGGGATGAACATTTAGGTCATTTTCGTCCTCCCTACACTTATTCTTGTCCAATTAGGGTTCCTAACCAATCTTGTGCATCCAATAGGTGTGTATGTGTCATTGGATGAACAATTAGGTCATTTTCATCCTTCCTAGGCTTATTCTTGTCCAATTAGGGTTTCTAACCAATCTTATTCATACAATAGGAGTGTTTGTGTCATTGGATGAACAATTATGTCATTTTCGTTCTCCCTACGCTTATTCTTGTCCAATTAGTGTTTCTAACCAATCTTGTGCATCCAATAGGTGTGTTTGTGTCATTGGATGAATAATTAGGTCATTTTTGTCTTTCCTAGCTTATTCTTGTACAATTAGGGTTTTTAACCAATCTTGTACATTTAATACGTGTGTTTGTATCATTGGATTAACATTTAGCTAATTTTCGACCTCCCTAGGCTTACTCTTGTCCAATTAGGGATTCTAACCAATCTTGTGCATCCAATAGGTGTGTTTCTGTCATTGGATGAACAATTAGGTCATTTTCATCCTCCCTAGGCTTATTCTTTTCCAATTAGGGTTTCTAACCAATCTTGTTCATCCAATAGGAGTGTTTGTGTCATTGGATGAACAATTATGTCATTTTCTTCCTCCCTAGGCTTATTCATGTCCTAGTTGGGTTTCTAACCAATCTTGTGCGTTTAATACGTGTGTTTGTGTCATTGGATTAACATTTAGATCATTTTCGACCTCCCTGGGCTTATTCTTGTTCAATTAGGGTTTCTAACCAATCTTGTTCATCCAATAGAAGTGTTTGTGTCATTGGATGAACAATTATGTCATTTTCGTCTTCCCTAGGCTTATTCTTGTCCAATTAGGGTTTCTAACCTATCTTATGCATCCAATAGGTGGGTTTGTGTCATTGGATGAACAATTAGGTCATTTTCGTACTCCCTACGCTTATTCTTGTCCAATTAGGGTTTCTAACCAATCTTGTGCATCCAATAGGTGTGTTTGTGTCATTGGATGAACATTGAGGTCCTTTTCGTCCTCCCTACGCTTATCCATGTCCAATTTGGGTTTCGAACCAATCTTTGTGCATTTTATACGTGTGTTTGTGTCATTGGATTAACATTTAGCTCATTTTTGACCTCCCTAGGCTTATACTAGTCCAATTAGGGTTTCTAGCCAATCTTGTTCATCCAATAGGTGTGTTTGTGTCATTGGATGAATAATTAGGTCATTTTCGTCTTCCCTAGGCTTATTCTTGTCCAATTAGGGTTTCTAACCTATCTTATGCATCCTATAGGTGGGTTTGTGTCATTGGATGAACAATTAGGTAATTTTCGTCCTCCCTACGCTTATTCTTGTCCAATTAGGGTTTCTAACTAATCTTGTGCATCCAATAGGTGTGTTTGTGTCATGGGATGAACATTTAGGTCATTTTCGTCCTCCCTACGCTTATTCTTGTCCAATTAGGGTTCCTAACCAATCTTGTGCATCCAATAGGTGTGTATGTGTCATTGGATGAACAATTAGGTCATTTTCATCCTTCCTAGGCTTATTCTTGTCCAATTAGGGTTTCTAACCAATCTTATTCATACAATAGGAGTGTTTGTGTCATTGGATGAACAATTATGTCATTTTCGTTCTCCCTACGCTTATTCTTGTCCAATTAGGGTTTCTAACCAATCTTGTGCATCCAATAGGTGTGTTTGTGTCATTGGATGAATAATTAGGTCATTTTTGTCTTTCCTAGCTTATTCTTGTACAATTAGGGTTTTTAACCAATCTTGTACATTTAATACGTGTGTTTGTATCATTGGATTAACATTTAGCTAATTTTCGACCTCCCTAGGCTTACTCTTGTCCAATTAGGGATTCTAACCAATCTTGTGCATCCAATAGGTGTGTTTCTGTCATTGGATGAACAATTAGGTCATTTTCGACCTCCCTAGGCTTATTCTTGTCCAATTAGGGTTTCTAACCAATCTTGTGCATCCAATAAGTGTGTTTGTGTCATTGGATGAATAATTAGGTCATTTTCGTCCTCCCTAGGCTTATTCTTGTCAAATTAGGGTTTCTAACCAATCTTGTGCATCCCATAGGTGTCTTTGTGTCGTTGGCTGAATAATTAGGTCATTTTCGTCTTCCCTTGGCTTATTCTTGTCCAATTAGGGTTTCTAACCTATCTTATGCATCCACTTGGTGGGTTTGTATCATTGGATAAACAATTAGGTCATTTTCGTCGTCCCTACGCTTATTCTTTCGAATTAGGGTTTCTAACCAATCTTGTGCATCCAATAGGTGTGTTGTGTCATTGGATGAACATTTAGGTCTTTTTCGTCCCTTTGGAGACTTACTCTTGTCAATTTGGGTTTTTAACCAGTCTTGTGCATCTAATAGGTGTGTTTGTGTCATTCAATGAACATTTAGGTCGTTAACATCCTCCCTCCACTTAATCATGTCCAATTAGGGTTTTTATCAAATCTTGTGCAGCCAATAGCTGTGTTTGAGTCATTGGTTAAACATTTAGGTCATTTTCGTCCTGAAGAGGCTTATTCTTGTCCAATTAGGGTTTCTAACCAATCTTGTGCATTTAATACATGTGTTTGTGTCAATGGATTAACATTTAGCTCATTTTCGACCTCCCTAGGCTTATTCTTGTCAAATTAGGGTTTCTAACGAATCTTGTGCATCCAATAGGTGTGTTTGTGTCATTGGATGAACAATTTGGTCATTTTCGTCCTCCTTACGCTTATTCTTATCCAATTAGGGTTTCTAACCAATCTTGTGCATCCAATAGGTGTGTTTGTTTTATTGGATGCATTTAGGTCATTTTCGTCCTCCCTACGCTTATTCTTGTCCAATTTGGGTTTCTAACCAATCTTGTGCATTTAATACGTGTGTTTGTGTCATTGGGTTAACATTTAGCTCATTTTCGACTTCCCTAGGCTTATTCTTGTCCACATAGGGTTTCTAACCAATCTTGTGCATTCAATAGGTGTGTTTGTGTCATTGGATCAACAATTAGGTCATTTTCATCCTCCCGAGGCTTATTTTTGTCCAATTAGGGTTTTTAGACAATCTTGTTCAAGGAATAGGAGTGTTTGTGTCATTGGATGAACAATTATGTCATTTTCGTCCTCCCTAGGCTTATTCTTGTCCAATTAGGGTTTCTAACTAATCTTATGCATGCAATAGGTTTGTTTGTGTCATTGGATGAACATTTAGGTCATTTTCGTCCTCCCTAGGCTTATTCTTGTCCAATTAGGGTTTGTAACCAATCTTGTGCATCCAATAGGTGTGTTTGTGTCATTGGATTAACATTTAGGTCATTTTCGTCCTCCCTACGCTTATTCTTGTCCAATTAGGGTTTCTAACCAATCTTGTGCATTTAATACGTGTGTTTGTGTCATTGGATTAACATTTAGGTCTTTTTCGTCCTCCCTACGCTTATTCTTGTCCAATTAGGGTTTCTAACCAATCTTGTTCATTTAATACGTGTGTTTGTGTCATTGGATGAACAATTTGGTCATTTTCATCCTCCCTAGGCTTATTCTAGTCCAATTAGGGTTTCTAACCAATCTGGTTCATGCAATAGGTGTGTTTGTGTCATTGGAAGAATATTTAGGTCATTTTCGTCCTCCCAAGGCTTATTCTTGTCCAATTAGGGTTTCTAACCAATCTTATGCATGCAATAGGTGTGTTTGTGTCATTGGATAAACATTTAGGTCATTTTCGTTCTCTGGAGGCTTACTGTTGTCCATTTAGGGTTTCTAACCAATCTTGTGGATTTAATACGTGTGTTTATATCATTGGATGAACAATTAAATCATTTTCTTCCTCCCTAGGCTTATTCTTTTCCAATTAGGATTTCTAACCAATCTTGTGCATCCAATTGGTGTGCTTGGGTCATTCGATGAACACTAAGGTCATTTTTGACCTCCCTAGCCTTATTCTTGTCTAATTAGGGGTTCTAACCTATCTTGTGCATTTAATACGTGTGTTTGTGTCATTGGATTAACATTTAGCTCATTTTCGACTTCCCTAGGCTTATTCTTGTCCACATAGGGTTTCTAACCAATCTTGTGTATTCAATAGGTGTGTTTGTGTCATTGGATGAACAATTAGGTCATTTTCATCCTCCCGAGGCTTATTTTTGTCCAATTAGGGTTTTTAGGCAATCTTGTTCAAGGAATAGGAGTGTTTGTGTCATTGGATGAACAATTATGTCATTTTTGTCCTCCCTAGGCTTATTCTTGTCCAATTAGGGTTTCTAACTAATCTTATACATGCAATAGGTTTGTTTGTGTCATTGGATGAACATTGAGGTCCTTTTCGTCCTCCCTACGCTTATCCATGTCCAATTTGGGTTTCTAACCAATCTTTGTGCATTTAATACGTGTGTTTGTGTCATTGGATTAACATTTAGCTCATTTTCGACTTCCCTAGGCTTATTCTTGTCCACATAGGGTTTCTAACCAATCTTGTGTATTCAATAGGTGTGTTTGTGTCATTGGATGAACAATTAGGTCATTTTCATCCTCCCGAGGCTTATTTTTGTCCAATTAGGGTTTTTAGGCAATCTTGTTCAAGGAATAGGTGTGTTTGTGTCATTGGATGAACAATTATGTCATTTTTGTCCTCCCTAGGCTTATTCTTGTCCAATTAGGGTTTCTAACTAATCTTATACATGCAATAGGTTTGTTTGTGTCATTGGATGAACATTGAGGTCCTTTTCGTCCTCCCTACGCTTATCCATGTCCAATTTGGGTTTCTAACCAATCTTTGTGCATTTAATACGTGTGTTTGTGTCATTAGATTAACATTTAGCTCATTTTTGACCTCCCTAGGCTTATACTTGTCCAATTAGGGTTTCTAACCAATCTTGTTCATCCAATAGGTGTGTTTGTGTCATTGGATGAATAATTAGGTCATTTTCGTCTTCCCTAGGCTTATTCTTGTCCAATTAGGGTTTCTAACCTGTCTTATGCATCCAATAGGTGGGTTTGTGTCATTGGATGAACAATTAGGTCATTTTCGTCCTCCCTACGCTTATTCTTGTCCAATTAGGGTTTCTAACTAATCTTGTGCATCCAATAGGTGTGTTTGTGTCATTGGATGAACATTGAGGTCCTTTTCGTCCTCCCTACGCTTATCCATGTCCAATTTGGGTTTCTAACCAATCTTTGTGCATTTAATACGTGTGTTTGTGTCATTAGATTAACATTTAGCTCATTTTTGACCTCCCTAGGCTTATACTTGTCCAATTAGGGTTTCTAACCAATCTTGTTCATCCAATAGGTGTGTTTGTGTCATTGGATGAATAATTAGGTCATTTTCGTCTTCCCTAGGCTTATTCTTGTCCAATTAGGGTTTCTAACCTATCTTATGCATCCAATAGGTGGGTTTGTGTCATTGGATGAACAATTAGGTCATTTTCGTCCTCCCTACGCTTATTCTTGTCCAATTAGGGTTTCTAACTAATCTTGTGCATCCAATAGGTGTGTTTGTGTCATGGGATGAACATTTAGGTCATTTTCGTCCTCCCTACACTTATTCTTGTCCAATTAGGGTTCCTAACCAATATTGTGCATCCAATAGGTGTGTATGTGTCATTGGATGAACAATTAGGTCATTTTCATCCTTCCTACACTTATTCTTGTCCAATTAGGGTTTCTAACCAATCTTATTCATACAATAGGAGTGTTTGTGTCATTGGATGAACAATTATGTCATTTTCGTTCTCCCTACGCTTATTCTTTTCCAATTAGGGTTTCTAACCAATCTTGTGCATCCAATAGGTGTGTTTGTGTCATTGGATGAATAATTAGGTCATTTTTGTCTTTCCTAGCTTATTCTTGTACAATTAGGGTTTGTAACCAATCTTGTACATTTAATACGTGTGTTTGTATCATTGGATTAACATTTAGCTAATTTTCGACCTCCCTAGGCTTACTCTTGTCCAATTAGGGATTCTAACCAATCTTGTGCATCCAATAGGTGTGTTTCTGTCATTGGATGAACAATTAGGTCATTTTCGACCTCCCTAGGCTTATTCTTGTCCAATTAGGGTTTCTAACCAATCTTGTGCATCCAATAAGTGTGTTTGTGTCATTGGATGAATAATTAGGTCATTTTCGTCCTCCCTAGGCTTATTTTTGTCCAATTAGGGTTTCTAACCAATCTTGTGCATCCCAGAGGTGTGTTTGTGTCATTGGATTTACATTTAGCTTATTTTCGACCTCCCTAGGCTTATTCTTGTCCAATTAGGGTTTCTAACCAATCTTGTGCATCCAATAGGTGTGTTTGTGTCATTGGATGAACATTTAGGTCCTTTTCGTCCTCCCTACACTTATTCTTTTCCAATTTGGGTTTCTAACCAATCTTTGTGCATTTAATACGTGTGTTTGTGTCATTGGATTAACATTTAGCTCATTTTCGACCTCCCTAAGCTTATTCTTGTCCAATTATGGTTTCTAACCAATCTTGTGCATCCAATAAGTGTGTTTGTGTCATTGGATGAATAATTAGGTAATTTTCGTCGTCCCTAGGCTTATTCTTGTCAAATTAGGGTTTCTAACCAATCTTGTGCATCCCATAGGTGTGTTTGTGTCATTGGATGAATAATTAGGTCATTTTCGTCTTCCTTAGGCTTATTCTTGTCCAAATAGGGTTTCTAACCTATCTTATGCATCCAATAGGTGGGTTTGTGTCATTGGATGAACAATTAGGTCATTTTCATACTCCCTACGCTTATTCTTGTCCAATTAGGGTTTCTAACCAATCTTGTGCATCCAATAGGTGTGTTTGTGTCATTGGATGAACATTGAGGTCCTTTTCGTCCTCCCTACGCTTATCCATGTCCAATTTGGGTTTCTAACCAATCTTTGTGCATTTAATACGTGTGTTTGTGTCATTAGATTAACATTTAGCTCATTTTTGACCTCCCTAGGCTTATACTTGTCCAATTAGGGTTTCTAACCAATCTTGTTCATCCAATAGGTGTGTTTGTGTCATTGGATGAATAATTAGGTCATTTTCGTCTTCCCTAGGCTTATTCTTGTCCAATTAGGGTTTCTAACCTATCTTATGCATCCAATAGGTGTGTTTGTGTCATTGGATGAACAATTAGGTCATTTTCGTCCTCCCTACGCTTATTCTTGTCCAATTAGGGTTTCTAACTAATCTTGTGCATCCAATAGGTGTGTTTGTGTCATGGGATGAACATTTAGGTCATTTTCGTCCTCCCTACACTTATTCTTGTCCAATTAGGGTTCCTAACCAATCTTGTGCATCCAATAGGTGTGTATGTGTCATTGGATGAACAATTAGGTCATTTTCATCCTTCCTAGGCTTATTCTTGTCCAATTAGGGTTTCTAACCAATCTTATTCATACAATAGGAGTGTTTGTGTCATTGGATGAACAATTATGTCATTTTCGTTCTCCCTACGCTTATTCTTGTCCAATTAGTGTTTCTAACCAATCTTGTGCATCCAATAGGTGTGTTTGTGTCATTGGATGAATAATTAGGTCATTTTTGTCTTTCCTAGCTTATTCTTGTACAATTAGGGTTTTTAACCAATCTTGTACATTTAATACGTGTGTTTGTATCATTGGATTAACATTTAGCTAATTTTCGACCTCCCTAGGCTTACTCTTGTCCAATTAGGGATTCTAACCAATCTTGTGCATCCAATAGGTGTGTTTCTGTCATTGGATGAACAATTAGGTCATTTTCATCCTCCCTAGGCTTATTCTTTTCCAATTAGGGTTTCTAACCAATCTTGTTCATCCAATAGGAGTGTTTGTGTCATTGGATGAACAATTATGTCATTTTCTTCCTCCCTAGGCTTATTCATGTCCTAGTTGGGTTTCTAACCAATCTTGTGCGTTTAATACGTGTGTTTGTGTCATTGGATTAACATTTAGATCATTTTCGACCTCCCTGGGCTTATTCTTGTTCAATTAGGGTTTCTAACCAATCTTGTTCATCCAATAGAAGTGTTTGTGTCATTGGATGAACAATTATGTCATTTTCGTCTTCCCTAGGCTTATTCTTGTCCAATTAGGGTTTCTAACCTATCTTATGCATCCAATAGGTGGGTTTGTGTCATTGGATGAACAATTAGGTCATTTTCGTACTCCCTACGCTTATTCTTGTCCAATTAGGGTTTCTAACCAATCTTGTGCATCCAATAGGTGTGTTTGTGTCATTGGATGAACATTGAGGTCCTTTTCGTCCTCCCTACGCTTATCCATGTCCAATTTGGGTTTCGAACCAATCTTTGTGCATTTTATACGTGTGTTTGTGTCATTGGATTAACATTTAGCTCATTTTTGACCTCCCTAGGCTTATACTAGTCCAATTAGGGTTTCTAGCCAATCTTGTTCATCCAATAGGTGTGTTTGTGTCATTGGATGAATAATTAGGTCATTTTCGTCTTCCCTAGGCTTATTCTTGTCCAATTAGGGTTTCTAACCTATCTTATGCATCCTATAGGTGGGTTTGTGTCATTGGATGAACAATTAGGTCATTTTCGTCCTCCCTACGCTTATTCTTGTCCAATTAGGGTTTCTAACTAATCTTGTGCATCCAATAGGTGTGTTTGTGTCATGGGATGAACATTTAGGTCATTTTCGTCCTCCCTACGCTTATTCTTGTCCAATTAGGGTTCCTAACCAATCTTGTGCATCCAATAGGTGTGTATGTGTCATTGGATGAACAATTAGGTCATTTTCATCCTTCCTAGGCTTATTCTTGTCCAATTAGGGTTTCTAACCAATCTTATTCATACAATAGGAGTGTTTGTGTCATTGGATGAACAATTATGTCATTTTCGTTCTCCCTACGCTTATTCTTGTCCAATTAGGGTTTCTAACCAATCTTGTGCATCCAATAGGTGTGTTTGTGTCATTGGATGAATAATTAGGTCATTTTTGTCTTTCCTAGCTTATTCTTGTACAATTAGGGTTTTTAACCAATCTTGTACATTTAATACGTGTGTTTGTATCATTGGATTAACATTTAGCTAATTTTCGACCTCCCTAGGCTTACTCTTGTCCAATTAGGGATTCTAACCAATCTTGTGCATCCAATAGGTGTGTTTCTGTCATTGGATGAACAATTAGGTCATTTTCATCCTCCCTAGGCTTATTCTTTTCCAATTAGGGTTTCTAACCAATCTTGTTCATCCAATAGGAGTGTTTGTGTCATTGGATGAACAATTATGTCATTTTCTTCCTCCCTAGGCTTATTCATGTCCTAGTTGGGTTTCTAACCAATCTTGTGCGTTTAATACGTGTGTTTGTGTCATTGGATTAACATTTAGATCATTTTCGACCTCCCTGGGCTTATTCTTGTTCAATTAGGGTTTCTAACCAATCTTGTTCATCCAATAGAAGTGTTTGTGTCATTGGATGAATAATTATGTCATTTTCGTCTTCCCTAGGCTTATTCTTGTCCAATTAGGGTTTCTAACCAATCTTGTGCATCCCATAGGTGTGTTTGTTTCATTGGATGAATAATTAGGTCATTTTCGTCTTCCCTAGGCTTATTCTTGTCCAAATAGGGTTTCTAACCTATCTTATGCATCCAATAGGTGGGTTTGTGTCATTGGATGAACAATTAGGTCATTTTCGTACTCCCTACGCTTATTCTTGTCCAATTAGGGTTTCTAACCAATCTTGTGCATCCAATAGGTGTGTTTGTGTCATTGGATGAACATTGAGGTCCTTTTCGTCCTCCCTACGCTAATCCATGTCCAATTTGGGTTTCGAACCAATCTTTGTGCATTTTATACGTGTGTTTGTGTCATTGGATTAACATTTAGCTCATTTTTGACCTCCCTAGGCTTATACTAGTCCAATTAGGGTTTCTAGCCAATCTTGTTCATCCAATAGGTGTGTTTGTGTCATTGGATGAATAATTAGGTCATTTTCGTCTTCCCTAGGCTTATTCTTGTCCAATTAGGGTTTCTAACCTATCTTATGCATCCAATAGGTGTGTTTGTGTCATTGGATGAACAATTAGGTCATTTTCGTCCTCCCTACGCTTATTCTTGTCCAATTAGGGTTTCTAACTAATCTTGTGCATCCAATAGGTGTGTTTGTGTCATGGGATGAACATTTAGGTCATTTTCGTCCTCCCTACACTTATTCTTGTCCAATTAGGGTTCCTAACCAATCTTGTGCATCCAATAGGTGTGTATGTGTCATTGGATGAACAATTAGGTCATTTTCATCCTTCCTAGGCTTATTCTTGTCCAATTAGGGTTTCTAACCAATCTTATTCATACAATAGGAGTGTTTGTGTCATTGGATGAACAATTATGTCATTTTCGTTCTCCCTACGCTTATTCTTGTCCAATTAGTGTTTCTAACCAATCTTGTGCATCCAATAGGTGTGTTTGTGTCATTGGATGAATAATTAGGTCATTTTTGTCTTTCCTAGCTTATTCTTGTACAATTAGGGTTTTTAACCAATCTTGTACATTTAATACGTGTGTTTGTATCATTGGATTAACATTTAGCTAATTTTCGACCTCCCTAGGCTTACTCTTGTCCAATTAGGGATTCTAACCAATCTTGTGCATCCAATAGGTGTGTTTCTGTCATTGGATGAACAATTAGGTCATTTTCATCCTCCCTAGGCTTATTCTTTTCCAATTAGGGTTTCTAACCAATCTTGTTCATCCAATAGGAGTGTTTGTGTCATTGGATGAACAATTATGTCATTTTCTTCCTCCCTAGGCTTATTCATGTCCTAGTTGGGTTTCTAACCAATCTTGTGCGTTTAATACGTGTGTTTGTGTCATTGGATTAACATTTAGATCATTTTCGACCTCCCTGGGCTTATTCTTGTTCAATTAGGGTTTCTAACCAATCTTGTTCATCCAATAGAAGTGTTTGTGTCATTGGATGAACAATTATGTCATTTTCGTCTTCCCTAGGCTTATTCTTGTCCAATTAGGGTTTCTAACCTATCTTATGCATCCAATAGGTGGGTTTGTGTCATTGGATGAACAATTAGGTCATTTTCGTACTCCCTACGCTTATTCTTGTCCAATTAGGGTTTCTAACCAATCTTGTGCATCCAATAGGTGTGTTTGTGTCATTGGATGAACATTGAGGTCCTTTTCGTCCTCCCTACGCTTATCCATGTCCAATTTGGGTTTCGAACCAATCTTTGTGCATTTTATACGTGTGTTTGTGTCATTGGATTAACATTTAGCTCATTTTTGACCTCCCTAGGCTTATACTAGTCCAATTAGGGTTTCTAGCCAATCTTGTTCATCCAATAGGTGTGTTTGTGTCATTGGATGAATAATTAGGTCATTTTCGTCTTCCCTAGGCTTATTCTTGTCCAATTAGGGTTTCTAACCTATCTTATGCATCCTATAGGTGGGTTTGTGTCATTGGATGAACAATTAGGTCATTTTCGTCCTCCCTACGCTTATTCTTGTCCAATTAGGGTTTCTAACTAATCTTGTGCATCCAATAGGTGTGTTTGTGTCATGGGATGAACATTTAGGTCATTTTCGTCCTCCCTACGCTTATTCTTGTCCAATTAGGGTTCCTAACCAATCTTGTGCATCCAATAGGTGTGTATGTGTCATTGGATGAACAATTAGGTCATTTTCATCCTTCCTAGGCTTATTCTTGTCCAATTAGGGTTTCTAACCAATCTTATTCATACAATAGGAGTGTTTGTGTCATTGGATGAACAATTATGTCATTTTCGTCCTCCCTAGGCTTATTCTTGTCCAATTAGGGTTTCTAACCAATCTTGTGCATCCCAGAGGTGTGTTTGTGTCATTGGATTTACATTTAGCTTATTTTCGACCTCCCTAGGCTTATTCTTGTCCAATTAGGGTTTCTAACCAATCTTGTGCATCCAATAGGTGTGTTTGTGTCATTGGATGAACATTTAGGTCCTTTTCGTCCTCCCTACACTTATTCTTGTCCAATTTGGGTTTCTAACCAATCTTTGTGCATTTAATACGTGTGTTTGTGTCATTGGATTAACATTTAGCTCATTTTCGACCTCCCTAGGCTTATTCTTGTCCAATTATGGTTTCTAACCAATCTTGTGCATCCAATAAGTGTGTTTGTGTCATTGGATGAATAATTAGGTAATTTTCGTCGTCCCTAGGCTTATTCTTGTCAAATTAGGGTTTCTAACCAATCTTGTGCATCCCATAGGTGTGTTTGTGTCATTGGATGAATAATTAGGTCATTTTCGTCTTCCTTAGGCTTATTCTTGTCCAATTAGGGTTTCTAACCTATCTTATGCATCCAATAGGTGTGTTTGTGTCATTGGATGAACAATTAGGTCATTTTCATACTCCCTACGCTTATTCTTGTCCAATTAGGGTTTCTAACCAATCTTGTGCATCCAATAGGTGTGTTTGTGTCATTGGATGAACATTGAGGTCCTTTTCGTCCTCCCTACGCTTATCCATGTCCAATTTGGGTTTCTAACCAATCTTTGTGCATTTAATACGTGTGTTTGTGTCATTAGATTAACATTTAGCTCATTTTTGACCTCCCTAGGCTTATACTTGTCCAATTAGGGTTTCTAACCAATCTTGTTCATCCAATAGGTGTGTTTGTGTCATTGGATGAATAATTAGGTCATTTTCGTCTTCCCTAGGCTTATTCTTGTCCAATTAGGGTTTCTAACCTGTCTTATGCATCCCATAGGTGGGTTTGTGTCATTGGATGAACAATTAGGTCATTTTCGTCCTCCCTACGCTTATTCTTGTCCAATTAGGGTTTCTAACTAATCTTGTGCATCCAATAGGTGTGTTTGTGTCATGGGATGAACATTTAGGTCATTTTCGTCCTCCCTACACTTATTCTTGTCCAATTAGGGTTCCTAACCAATCTTGTGCATCCAATAGGTGTGTATGTGTCATTGGATGAACAATTAGGTCATTTTCATCCTTCCTAGGCTTATTCTTGTCCAATTAGGGTTTCTAACCAATCTTATTCATACAATAGGAGTGTTTGTGTCATTGGATGAACAATTATGTCATTTTCGTCCTCCCTAGGCTTATTCTTGTCCAATTAGGGTTTCTAACCAATCTTGTGCATCCCAGAGGTGTGTTTGTGTCATTGGATGAATAATTATGTCATTTTCGTCCTCCCTACGCTTATTCTTGTCCAATTAGGGTTTCTAACTAATCTTGTGCATCCAATAGGTGTGTTTGTGTCATTGGATGAACAATTAGGTCATTTTCGTTCTCCCTACGCTTATTCTTGTCCAATTAGGGATTCTAACCAATCTTGTGCATCCAATAGGTGTGTTTGTGTCATTGGATGAACAATTAGGTCATTTTCATACTCCCTAGGCTTATTCTTGTCCAATTTGGGTTTCAAACCAATGTAGTTCATCCAATAGGAGTGTTTGTGTCATTGGATGAACAATTATGTCATTTTCGTCCTCCCTAGGCTGTTTCTTGTCCTAGTTGGGTTTCTAACCAATCTTGTGCGTTTAATACGTGTGTTTGTGTCATTGGATTAACATTTAGATCATTTTCGACCTCCCTAGGCTTATTCTTGTTCAATTAGGGTTTCTAACCAATCTTGTTCATCCAATAGAAGCGTTTGTGTCATTGGATGAACAATTATGTCATTTTCGTCTTCCCTAGGCTTATTCTTGTCCAATTAGGGTTTCTAACCAATCTTGTGCATCCAATAGGTGTGTTTGTGTCATTGGATGAACATTTAGGTCCTTTTCGTCCTCCCTACACTTATTCTTGTCCAATTTGGGTTTCTAACCAATCTTTGTGCATTTAATATGTGTGTTTGTGTCATTGGATTAACATTTAGCTCATTTTCGACCTCCCTAGGCTTATTCTTGTCCAATTAGGGTTTCTAACCAATCTTGTGCATCCAATAAGTGTGTTTGTGTCATTGGATGAATAATTAGGTCATTTTCGTCCTCCCTAGGCTTATTCTTGTCAAATTAGGGTTTCTAACCAATCTTGTGCATCCCATAGGTGTCTTTGTGTCGTTGGCTGAATAATTAGGTCATTTTCGTCTTCCCTTGGCTTATTCTTGTCCAATTAGGGTTTCTAACCTGTCTTATGCATCCACTTGGTGGGTTTGTATCATTGGATAAACAATTAGGTCATTTTCGTCGTCCCTACGCTTATTCTTTCGAATTAGGGTTTCTAACCAATCTTGTGCATCCAATAGGTGTGTTGTGTCATTGGATGAACATTTAGGTCTTTTTCGTCCCTTTGGAGACTTACTCTTGTCAATTTGGGTTTTTAACCAGTCTTGTGCATCTAATAGGTGTGTTTGTGTCATTCAATGAACATTTAGGTCGTTAACATCCTCCCTCCACTTAATCATGTCCAATTAGGGTTTTTATCAAATCTTGTGCAGCCAATAGCTGTGTTTGAGTCATTGGTTAAACATTTAGGTCATTTTCGTCCTGAAGAGGCTTATTCTTGTCCAATTAGGGTTTCTAACCAATCTTGTGCATTTAATACATGTGTTTGTGTCAATGGATTAACATTTAGCTCATTTTCGACCTCCCTAGGCTTATTCTTGTCAAATTAGGGTTTCTAACGAATCTTGTGCATC
>JBBPBS010001217.1:1907201-1922330 GCA_037974835.1 Cicer judaicum | reverse complement strand
TTATTCTTGTCCAATTAGGGTTTCTAACCAATTTTTTGCATTTAATACGTGTGTTTGTATCATTGGATGAACAATTAGGTCATTTTCGTCATCCCTAGGCTTATTCTTGTCCAATTAGGTTTTCAAACCAATCTTATGCATCCAATAGGTGGGTTTGTGTCATTGGATGAACAATTAGGTCATTTTCGTCTTCCCGAGGCTTATTCTAATCCTATTAGGGTTTCTAACCTATCTTATGCATCCAATAGGTGTGTTTGTGTCATTGGATGAACAATTTGGTTATTTTCGTCCTCCCTACGCTTATTCTTGTCCAATTAGGGTTTCTAACCAATCTTGTGCATCCAATAGGTGTGTTTGTGTCATTGGATGAACATTTAGGTCATTTTCGTCCTCCCTACGCTTATTCTTGTCCAATTAGGGTTTCTAACCAATCTTGTGCATTAAATACGTGTGTTTGTGTCATTGGATTAACATTTAGCTCATTTTCGACCTCCCTAGGCTTATTCTTGTCCAATTAGGGTTCCTAACCAATCTTGTGCAACCAATAAGTGTGATTGTGTCATTGGATGAACAATTAGGTCATTTTCATCCTCCCTAGGCTTATTCTTGTCCAATTCGGGTTTCTAACAAATCTTGTGCATGCAATACATGTGTTTGTGTCATTGGATAAACATTTAGGTCATTTTCGTCCTCCCTTGGCTTATTCTTGTCCAATTAGGGTTTCTAACCAATCTTGTGCATGCAATAGGTGTGTTTGTGTCATTGGATGAACATTTAGGTCATTTTCGTTCTCTAGAAGCTTACTGTTGTCCATTTAGGATTTCTAACCAATCTTCTGCATTTAATACGTGTGTTTGTATCATTGGATGAACAATTAGCTCATATTATTCATCCCTAGGCTTATTCTTTTCCAATTTGGATTTCTAACCAATCTTGTGCATCCAATTGGTGTGTTTGTGTCATTGGATGAACATTGAGGTCATTTTTTACCTCCCTAGGCTTATTCTTGTCCAATTAGGGGTTCTAACCTATCTTGTGCATCCAATAGGTTGGTTTGTGTCATTGGATGATCAATTAGGTCATTTTCGTCATCCCTAGGCTTATTCTTGTCCAATTAGGATTTCGAACCAATCTTGTGGATCCAATAGCTGTCTTTGTGTCATTGGTTGAATAATTAGGTCATTTTCGTCTTCCGTTGGCTTATTCTTGTCCAATTAGGGTTTCTAACCTATCTTATGCATCCACTTGGTGGATTTGAAACATTGGATAAACACTTAGGTCATTTTCGTCTTCCCTACGCTTATTCTTGTCCAATTAGGGTTTCTAACCAATCTTGTGCATCCAATAGGTGTGTTGTGTCATTGGCTGAACATTTAGGTCTTTTTCGTCCTCTGGAGGCTTACTCTTGTCCATTTAGGGTTCCTAACAAAGCTTGTGCATTTAATACTTGTGTTTGTGTCATTGGATAAACATTTAGGTCATTTTCGTCCTCCCTACCCTTATTGTTGTCCAATTAGGGTTTCTAACCAATCTTGTGCATCCAATAGGAGTGCTTGTGTCATTGGATGAACAATTATGTCATTTTCGTCCTCCCTAGGCTTATGCTTGTCGAATTAGGGTTTCTAACCAAAATTGTTCATCCAATAGGTGTGGTTGTGTCATTGGATGAGCATGTAGGTCATTTTCATCCTACCGAAGCCTATTCTTATCCAATTAGGGTTTCTAACCAATCTTGTGCATTTAATACGTGTGTTTGTGTCATTGGATGAACATTTAGGTCATTTTCGTCCTCAAGAGGCTTATTCTTGTCCAATTAAGGTTTCTAACCAAGCTTGTGCATTTAATACGTGTGTTTGTGTCATTGGATAAACATTTAGCTCATTTTTGACCTCCCTAGGCTTATTCTTGTCCAATTAGGGTTTTAATCAATCTTGTGCATCCAATAGGTGTGTTAGTGTCATTGGATGAACTATTAGGTCATTTTCGTCTTCCCTAAGCTTATTCTTGTCCAATTAGGGTTTTTAACCAATCATGTGCATCCAATAGGTGTGTTTGTGTCATTGGATGAACAATTATGTCATTTTCGTCCTCCCTACACTTAATAATTTCTAGTTAAGGTTTTTAACCAATCTGGTGCATCCAATAGTTGTGTTTGTGTCATTGGATAAACATTCAGGTCATTTTCGTCCTCCCGAGGCTTATTCCTGTCCAATTAGGGTTTTTAACTAATCTTGTGCATCCAAAAGTTGTGTTTGTGTCATTGGATGAACATTTAGGTCATTTTTGTCTTCCATAGGCTTATTCTTGTCCAATTAGGGTTTCTAACCAATCTTGTGCATCCAATAGGTTTGTTTCTGTCATTGGATGAACAATTATGTCATTTTCGTCCTCCCTAGGCTTATTCTTGTGCAATTAGGGTTTCTAACATATCTTATGCATCCAATATGTGGGTTTGTGTCATTGGATTAATATTTAACTCATTTTCGACATCCCTAGGCTTATTCTTGTCCAATTAGGGTTTCTAACCAATCTTGTGCATCCAATAGGTGTGTTTGTGTCATTGGATTAATAATTAGGTCATTTTCGTCTTCGCTAGGCTTATTCTTGTCCAATTAGGGTTTCTAACCAATCTTGTGCATCCAATAGGTGTGTTTGCGTAATTTGATGAATAATTAGGTCATCTTCGTCCTCCCTAGGCTTATTCTTGTCCAATTAGGGTTTCTAACCAATCTTGTGCATGCAATAGGTGTGTTTGTGTCATCGGATGAACATTTAGGTCATTTTCCTCCTCCCTTGGCTTATTCTTTCCAATTAGGGTTCTAACCAATCTTGTGCATGCAATACGAGTGTTTGTGTCATTGGATGAACATTTAGGTCATTTTCGTTCTCTGGAAGCTTACTGTTGTCAATTTAGGATTTCTAACCAATCTTGTGCATTTAATACGTGTGTTTGTATCATTGGATGAACAATTAGCTCATATTCTTCCTCCCTAGGCTTATTCTTTTCCAATTAGGATTGCTAACCAATCCTGTGCATCCAATTGGTGTGTTTTTGTCATTGGATGAACATTGAGTTCATTTTTGAACTCCCTAGGCTTATTCTTGTCCAATTAGGGGTTCTAACCTATCTTGTGCATCCAATAGGTGGGTTTGTGTCATTGGATGAACAATTAGGTCATTTTCGTCGTCCCTAGGCTTATTCTTGTCCAATTAGGATTTCGAACCAATCTTGTGGATCCAATAGGTGTCTTTGTGTCATTGGCTGAATAATTAGGTCATTTTCGTCTTCCCTTGGCTTATTCTTGTCCAATTAGGGTTTGTAACCTATCTTATGCATCCACTTGGTGGGTTTGTAACATTGGATAAACAATTAGGTCATTTTCGTCCTCCCTACGATTATTCTTGTCCAATTAGGTTTTCTAACCATTCTTGAGTATCCAATAGGTGTGTTGTGTCATTGGATGAGCATTTAGGTCTTTTTCGTCCTCTAGAGGCTTACTCTTGTTCATTTAGGGTTCCTAACCAAGCTTGTGCATTTAATACTTGTGTTTGTGTCATTGGATGAACATTTAAGTCATTTTCGTCTTCCCTGGGATTATTCTTGTCCAATTAGGGTTTTAACCAGTCTTGTGCATCTAATTTGTGTGTTTGTGACATTGGATGAACATTTAGGTCGTTTACGTCCTCCGTCCACTTAATCATGTCCAATTAGGGTTTTTAACCAATCTTGTGAAGCCAATAGTTGTGTTTGAGTCATTGGTTGAACATTTAGGTCATTTTCGTCCTCAAGAGGCTTATTCTTGTCCAATTAGAGTTTCTAACCAATCTTGTGCATTTCATACGTGTGTTTGTTTCATTGGAACAACATTTATCTCCTTTTTGACCTCCCTAGGCTTATTCTTGTCCAATTAGGGTTTTAATCAATCTTGTGGATCCAATAGGTGTGTTTGTGTCATTGGATGAACAATTAGGTCATTTTCATCTCTTTAGGCTTATTCTTGTCCAATTAGGGTTTCTAACAAATCTTGGGCATCCAATAGGAGTGTTTGTGTCATTGGATAAACAATTATGTCCTTTTCGTCCTCCCTAGCCTTATTCTTGTCCTATTAGGGTTTCTAACCAATCTTGTGCATCCAATAAGTGTGTTTGTGTCATTGGATGAATAATGAGGTAATTTGCGTCTTCCCTAGGCTTATTCTTGTCCAATTAGGGTTTCTAACCTATCTTATGCATCCAATAGGTGGGTTTGTGTCATTGGATGAACAATTAGGTCATTTTCGTCCTCCCTACGCTTATTCTTGTCCAATTAGGGTTTCTAACCAATCTTGTGCATCCAATAGGGGTGCTTGGTTGATTGGATGAACAATTATGTCTTTTTCGTCCTCCCCAGGCATATTCTTGTCCAATTAGGTTTTCTAACCTGTATTATGCATCCAATATGTGGGTTTGTGTCATTGGATGAACAATTAGGTCATTTTCATCCTCCCTAAGATTATTCCAGTCCAATTAGGGTTTCTAACCAATCTTGTACATCCAATAGGTGTGTTTGTGTTATTCGACGAACAATTAGGTCATTTTCAGCCTCCCTAGGCTTATTCTTGTCCAATTTGAGTTTCTAACCAATCTTGTTCATCCAATAGAAGTGTTTCTGTCATTGGATGAACAATTACGTCATTTTTGTCCTCCCGAGGCTTATTCTTGTCCAATTAGGGTTTCAATCCAATCTTGTGCATTTATTACGTGTGTTTGTATTATTGGATGAACAATTAGGTCATTTTCGTCCTCCCTAGGCTTATTCTTGTCCAATTAGGGTTTCTAACCAATCTTGTGCATCCAATAGGTGTGTTTGTGTCATTGAATGAATAATTATGTCATTTTCGTATTCCCTAGGCTTATTCTTGTCCAATTAGGGTGTCTAACCTATCTTATGCATCCAATAGGTGGGTTTGTGTCATTGGATGAACAATTAGGTCATTTTTGTCCTCCCAACGCTTAATCTTGTCCAATTAGAGTTTCTAACCAATCTTGTGCATCCAATAGGTGTGTTTGTGTCATTGGATGAACATTTAGGTCATTTTCGTCCTCCCTAGGCTTATTCTAGTCCAATTAGGGTTCATAACCAAGATTGTGCATTTAATACGTGTGTTTGTGTCATTGGATGAACATTTAGGTCATTTTCGTGTTCCTTAGGATTATTCATGTCCAATTAGGGTTTTTAACCAGTCTTGTGCATCCAATAGGTGTGTTTGTGTCATTGGATGAACATTTAGGTTGTTTTCGTCCTCCCTACACTTAATCATGTTGAATTAGGGTTTTTAACCAATCTAGTGCATCCAATAGTTGTGTTTGAGTCGTTGTTTGAATATTTAGGTCATTTTCGTCCTTCCGAGGCTTATTCTTGTCCAATTAGGGTTTCTAACCAATCTTGTGCATTTAATACGTGTGTTTGTGTCATTGGATGAACATTTAGCTCATTTTCGACCTCCCTAGGATTATTCTTGTCCAATTAGGGTTTCTAACCAATCTTGTACATCCAATAGGTGTGTTTGTGTCATTCGACGAACAATTAGGTCATTTTCAGCCTCCCTAGGCTTATTGTTGTCAAATTAGAGTTTCTAACCAATCTTGTTCATCCAATAGGAGTGTTTGTGTCATTGGATGAACAATTATGTCATTTTCGTCCTCCCTAGGCGTATTGTTGTCCAATTAGGGTTTCTAACCAATCTTGTGCATACTATAGGTGTGTTTGTGTCATTGGATGAACATTTAGGTCATTTTCGTCTTCCCAAGGCTTATTCTTATCCAATTAGGGTTTTTAACCAATCTTTTGCATCCAATAGGTGGGTTTGTGTTATTGGACGATCATTTACGTCATTTTCGTCCTCCCTATTCTTAATCATGTCCAATTAGGGTTTTTACCAATCTTGTGCATCCAATAGTTCTGTTTGTGTCATTGGATGAACAGTTAGGTCATTTCCGTCCTCCCGAGGGTTATTCTTGTCCAATTAGGGTTTCTAACCAATTTTTTGCATTTAATACGTGTGTTTGTATCATTGGATGAACAATTAGGTCATTTTCGTCATCCCTAGGCTTATTCTTGTCCAATTAGGTTTTCAAACCAATCTTATGCATCCAATAGGTGGGTTTGTGTCATTGGATGAACAATTAGGTCATTTTCGTCTTCCCGAGGCTTATTCTAATCCTATTAGGGTTTCTAACCTATCTTATGCATCCAATAGGTGTGTTTGTGTCATTGGATGAACAATTTGGTTATTTTCGTCCTCCCTACGCTTATTCTTGTCCAATTAGGGTTTCTAACCAATCTTGTGCATCCAATAGGTGTGTTTGTGTCATTGGATGAACATTTAGGTCATTTTCGTCCTCCCTACGCTTATTCTTGTCCAATTAGGGTTTCTAACCAATCTTGTGCATTAAATACGTGTGTTTGTGTCATTGGATTAACATTTAGCTCATTTTCGACCTCCCTAGGCTTATTCTTGTCCAATTAGGGTTCCTAACCAATCTTGTGCAACCAATAAGTGTGATTGTGTCATTGGATGAACAATTAGGTCATTTTCATCCTCCCTAGGCTTATTCTTGTCCAATTCGGGTTTCTAACAAATCTTGTGCATGCAATACGTGTGTTTGTGTCATTGGATAAACAATTAGGTCATTTTCGTCCTCCCTACGATTATTCTTGTCCAATTAGGTTTTCTAACCATTCTTGAGTATCCAATAGGTGTGTTGTGTCATTGGATGAACATTTAGGTCTTTTTCGTCCTCTAGAGGCTTACTCTTGTTCATTTAGGGTTCCTAACCAAGCTTGTGCATTTAATACTTGTGTTTGTGTCATTGGATGAACATTTAAGTCATTTTCGTCTTCCCTGGGATTATTCTTGTCCAATTAGGGTTTTAACTAGTCTTGTGCATCTAATTTGTGTGTTTGTGACATTGGATGAACATTTAGGTCGTTTACGTCCTCCGTCCACTTAATCATGTCCAATTAGGGTTTTTAACCAATCTTGTGCAGCCAATAGTTGTGTTTGTGTCATTGGATGAACATTTAGGTCATTTTCGTCCTCCCTACGCTTATTCTTGTCCAATTAGGGTTTCTAACCAATCTTGTGCATCCAATAGGTGTGTTTGTGTCATTGGATGAACATTTAGGTCATTTTCGTCCTCCCTACGCTTATTCTTGTCCAATTAGGGTTTCTAACCAATCTTGTGCATTAAATACGTGTGTTTGTGTCATTGGATTAACATTTAGCTCATTTTCGACCTCCCTAGGCTTATTCTTGTCCAATTAGGGTTCCTAACCAATCTTGTGCAACCAATAAGTGTGATTGTGTCATTGGATGAACAATTAGGTCATTTTCATCCTCCCTAGGCTTATTCTTGTCCAATTCGGGTTTCTAACAAATCTTGTGCATGCAATAGGTGTGTTTGTGTCATTGGATAAACATTTATGTCATTTTCGTCCTCCCTAGGCTTATTCTTGTCCAATTAGGGTTTCTAACCAATCTTGTGCATCCAATAGCTGTGTTTGTGTCACTAGATGAAAATTTAGGTCATTTTTGTCGTCCCTAGGCTTATTCTTGTCCAATTAGGGTTTTCAACCAATCTTGTGCATCGAATAAGTTCGTTTGTATCATTGGATGAACAATTAGGTCATTTTCGTCATCCCTAGGCTTATTCTTGTCCAATTAGGGTTTCTAACCAATCTTGTGCATCCAATAGGTAACTTTGTATCATTGGATGAACAATTAGGTCATTTTCGTCTTCCCTAAGCTTATTCTTGTCCAATTAGGGTTTTTGACCAATCCTCTGCATCCAATAGGTATGTTTGTGTCATTGGATGAACATTTATGTCATTTTCGTCCTCCCTACACTTAATAATCTCTAGTTAAGGTTTTTAACCAATCTTGTGCATCCAATAGTTGTGTTTGTGTCATTGGATGAACATTCAGGTCATTTTCCTCCTCCCGAGGCTTATTCCTATCCAATTAGGGTTTTTAACCAATCTTGTGCATCCAATAGTTGTGTTTCTCTCATTGGATGAACATTTAGGTCAATTTCGTCTTCCATAGGCTTATTCTTGTCCAATTAGGGTTTCTAACCAATCTTGTGCATCCAATAGGTTTGTTTTTGTCATTGGATGAACAATTATGTCATTTTCATCCTCCCTAGGCTTATTCTTGTCCAATTAGGGTTTCTAACCTAACTTATGCATCCAATATGTGGGTTTGTGTCATTGGACGAACAACTAGGTCATTTTCGTCCTCCCTAGGCTTATTCTTGTCTAATTAGGGTTTCTAACCAATCTTGTGCATCCAATAGGTGTGTTTGTGTCATTGGATGATTAATTAGGTCATTTTCGTCTTCCCTAGGCTTATTCTTTTCCAATTTGGGTTTCTAACCTATCTTATGCATGCAATAGGTGTGTTTGTGTCATTGGATAACCATTTAGGTCATTTTCGTCCTCCCTTGGCTTATTTTTGTCCAATTAGGGTTTCTAACCAATCTTGTGCATGCAGTAGGTGTCTTTGTGTCATTGGATGAACATGTAGGTCATTTTCGTTCTCTGGAAGCTTATTGTTGTCCATTTAGGGTTTCTAACCAAACTTGTGCATTTAATACGTGTGTTTGTATCATTGGATGAACAATTAGCTCATATTATTCATCCCTAGGGTTATTCTTTTCCAATTTGGATTTCTAACGAATCTTGTGCATATAATTGGTGTGTTTGTGTCATTGGATGAACATTGAGGTCATTTTTTACCTCCCTAGGCTTATTCTTGTCCAATTAGGGGTTCTAACCTATCTTGTGCATCCAATAGGTGGGTTTGTGTCAATGGATGATCAATTAGGTCATTTTCGTCATCCCTAGGCTTATTCTTGTCCAATTAGGATTTCGAACCAATCTTGTGGATCCAATAGGTGTCTTTGTGTCATTGGTTGAATAATTAGGTCATTTTCGTCTTCCCTTGGCTTATTTTTGTCCAATTAGGGTTTCTAACCAATCTTGTGCATGCAGTAGGTGTGTTTGTGTCATTGGATGAACATTTAGGTCATTTTCGTTCTCTGGAAGCTTATTGTTGTCCATTTAGGGTTTCTAACCAATCTTGTGCATTTAATACGTGTGTTTGTATCATTGGATGAACAATTAGCTCATATTATTCATCCCTAGGGTTATTCTTTTCCAATTTGGATTTCTAACGAATCTTGTGCATATAATTGGTGTGTTTGTGTCATTGGATGAACATTGAGGTCATTTTTTACCTCCCTAGGCGTATTCTTGTCCAATTAGGGGTTCTAACCTATCTTGTGCATCCAATAGGTGGGTTTGTGTCAATGGATGATCAATTAGGTCATTTTCGTCATCCCTAGGCTTATTCTTGTCCAATTAGGATTTCGAACCAATCTTGTGGATCCCATAGGTGTCTTTGTGTCATTGGTTGAATAATTAGGTCATTTTCGTCTTCCGTTGGCTTATTCTTGTCCAATTAGGGTTTCTAATCTATCTTATGCATCCACTTGGTGGATTTGTAACATTGGATAAACACTTAGGTCATTTTCGTCTTCCCTACGCTTATTCTTGTCCAATTAGGGTTTCTAACCAATCTTGTGCATCCAATAGGTGTGTTGTGTCATTGGCTGAACATTTAGGTCTTTTTCGTCCTCTAGAGGCTTACTCTTGTCCATTTAGGGTTCCTAACAAAGCTTGTGCATTTATTACTTGTGTTTGTGTCATTGGATGAACATTTAAGTCATTTTCGTTTTCCCTAGGATTATCCTTGTCTAATTAGGGTCTTAACCAGTCTTGTGCATCTAATAGGTGTGTTTGTGTCATTGGTGGAACATTTAGGTTATTTTCGTCCTCAAGAGGCTTATTCTTGTCCAATTAGGGTTTCTAACCAATCTTCTGGATTTAATACGTGTGTTTTTGTCAATGGATAAACATTTAGCTCATTTTTAACCTCCCTAGGCTTATTCTTGTCCCATTAGGGTTTTATTCAATCTTGTGCATCCAATAGGTGTGTTTGTGTCATTGGATGAACAATTAGGTCATTTTCATCCACTCTAGGCTTATTCTTGTCCAATTAGGGTTTCTAACCAATCTTGTCCATCCAATAGGAGTGTTTGTCATTGGATAAACAATTATGTCATTTTCGTCCTCCCTAGGCTTATTCTTGTCCAATTAGGGTTTCTAACCAATCTTGTGCATCCAATAGGTGTGTTTGTGTCACTAGATGAAAATTTAGGTCATTTTTGTCGTCCCTAGGCTTATTCTTGTCCAATTAGGGTTTTCAACCAATCTTGTGCATCGAATAAGTTCGTTTGTATCATTGGATGAACAATTAGGTCATTTTCGTCCTCCCTAGGCTTATTCTTGTCCAATTAGGGTTTCTAACCAATCTTGTGCATCCAATAGGTAAGTTTGTATCATTGGATGAACAATTAGGTCTTCCCTACGCTTATTCTTGTCCAATTAGTGTTTTTGACCAATCCTGTGCATCCAATAGGTGTGTTTGTGTCATTGGATGAACATTTATGTCATTTTCGTCCTCCCTACACTTAATAATCTCTAGTTAAGGTTTTTAACCAATCTTGTGCATCCAATGGTTGTGTTTGTGTCATTGGATGAACATTCAGGTCATTTTCCTCCCCCCGAGGCTTATTCCTATCTAATTAGGGTTTTTAACCAATCTTGGGCATCCAATAGTTGTGTTTCTCTCATTGGATGAACATTTTGGTCATTTTCGTCTTCCATAGGCTTATTCTTGTCCAATTAGGGTTTCTAACCAATCTTGTGCATCCAATAGGTTTGTTTTTGTCATTGGATGAACAATTATGTCAGTTTCGTCCTCCCTAGGCTTATTCTTTTCCAATTAGGGTTTCTAACCTATCTTATGCATCCAATATGTGGGTTTGTGTCATTGGGAGAACAATTAGGTCATTTTCGTCCTCCCTAGGCTTATTCTTTTTTAATTAGGGTATCTAAACAATCTTGTGCATCCAATAGGTGTGTTTGTGTCATTGGATGAATAATTAGGTCATTTTCGTCTTCCCTAGGCTTATTCTTTTCAAATTAGGGTTTCTAACCTATCTTATGCATCCAATAGGTGCGTTTGTGTCATTGGATGAACAATTAGGTCATTATGTCCTCCCTACGCTTATTCTTGTCCAATTAGGGTTTCTAACCAATCTTGTGCATCCAACAGGTGTGTTTGTGTCACTGGATGAACATTTAGGTCATTTTTGTCCTCCTTAGGCTTATTCTTGTCTAATTAATTTTTTCAACCAATCTTGTGCATCGAATAAGTTCGATTTTGTCATTGGATGAACAATTAGGTCATTTTCGTCCTCCCTAGGCTTATTCTTGTCCCATTAGGGTTTTATTCAATCTTGTGCATCCAATAGGTGTGTTTGTGTCATTGGAAGAACAATTAGGTCATTTTCATCCTCTCTAGGCTTATTCTTGTCCCATTAGGGTTTCTAACCAATCTTGTCCATCCAATAGGAGTGTTTGTGTCATTGGATAAACAATTATGTCATTTTCGTCCTCCCTAGGCTTATTCTTGTCCAATTAGGGTTTCTAACCAATCTTGTGCATCCAATAGCTGTGTTTGTGTCACTAGATGAAAATTTAGGTCATTTTTGTCGTCCCTAGGCTTATTCTTGTCCAATTAGGGTTTTCAACCAATCTTGTGCATCGAATAAGTTCGTTTGTATCATTGGATGAACAATTAGGTCATTTTCGTCCTCCCTAGGCTTATTCTTGTCCAATTAGGGTTTCTAACCAATCTTGTGCATCCAATAGGTAACTTTGTATCATTGGATGAACAATTAGGTCATTTTCGTCTTCCCTAAGCTTATTCTTGTCCAATTAGGGTTTTTGACCAATCCTCTGCATCCAATAGGTATGTTTGTGTCATTGGATGAACATTTATGTCATTTTCGTCCTCCCTACACTTAATAATCTCTAGTTAAGGTTTTTAACCAATCTTGTGCATCCAATAGTTGTGTTTGTGTCATTGGATGAACATTCAGGTCATTTTCCTCCTCCCGAGGCTTATTCCTATCCAATTAGGGTTTTTAACCAATCTTGTGCATCCAATAGTTGTGTTTCTCTCATTGGATGAACATTTAGGTCAATTTCGTCTTCCATAGGCTTATTCTTGTCCAATTAGGGTTTCTAACCAATCTTGTGCATCCAATAGGTTTGTTTTTGTCATTGGATGAACAATTATGTCATTTTCATCCTCCCTAGGCTTATTCTTGTCCAATTAGGGTTTCTAACCTAACTTATGCATCCAATATGTGGGTTTGTGTCATTGGACGAACAACTAGGTCATTTTCGTCCTCCCTAGGCTTATTCTTGTCTAATTAGGGTTTCTAACCAATCTTGTGCATCCAATAGGTGTGTTTGTGTCATTGGATGATTAATTAGGTCATTTTCGTCTTCCCTAGGCTTATTCTTTTCCAATTTGGGTTTCTAACCTATCTTATGCATGCAATAGGTGTGTTTGTGTCATTGGATAACCATTTAGGTCATTTTCGTCCTCCCTTGGCTTATTTTTGTCCAATTAGGGTTTCTAACCAATCTTGTGCATGCAGTAGGTGTCTTTGTGTCATTGGATGAACATGTAGGTCATTTTCGTTCTCTGGAAGCTTATTGTTGTCCATTTAGGGTTTCTAACCAAACTTGTGCATTTAATACGTGTGTTTGTATCATTGGATGAACAATTAGCTCATATTATTCATCCCTAGGGTTATTCTTTTCCAATTTGGATTTCTAACGAATCTTGTGCATATAATTGGTGTGTTTGTGTCATTGGATGAACATTGAGGTCATTTTTTACCTCCCTAGGCTTATTCTTGTCCAATTAGGGGTTCTAACCTATCTTGTGCATCCAATAGGTGGGTTTGTGTCAATGGATGATCAATTAGGTCATTTTCGTCATCCCTAGGCTTATTCTTGTCCAATTAGGATTTCGAACCAATCTTGTGGATCCAATAGGTGTCTTTGTGTCATTGGTTGAATAATTAGGTCATTTTCGTCTTCCCTTGGCTTATTTTTGTCCAATTAGGGTTTCTAACCAATCTTGTGCATGCAGTAGGTGTGTTTGTGTCATTGGATGAACATTTAGGTCATTTTTGTTCTCTGGAAGCTTATTGTTGTCCATTTAGGGTTTCTAACCAATCTTGTGCATTTAATACGTGTGTTTGTATCATTGGATGAACAATTAGCTCATATTATTCATCCCTAGGGTTATTCTTTTCCAATTTGGATTTCTAACGAATCTTGTGCATATAATTGGTGTGTTTGTGTCATTGGATGAACATTGAGGTCATTTTTTACCTCCCTAGGCGTATTCTTGTCCAATTAGGGGTTCTAACCTATCTTGTGCATCCAATAGGTGGGTTTGTGTCAATGGATGATCAATTAGGTCATTTTCGTCATCCCTAGGCTTATTCTTGTCCAATTAGGATTTCGAACCAATCTTGTGGATCCAATAGGTGTCTTTGTGTCATTGGTTGAATAATTAGGTCATTTTCGTCTTCCGTTGGCTTATTCTTGTCCAATTAGGGTTTCTAATCTATCTTATGCATCCACTTGGTGGATTTGTAACATTGGATAAACACTTAGGTCATTTTCGTCTTCCCTACGCTTATTCTTGTCCAATTAGGGTTTCTAACCAATCTTGTGCATCCAATAGGTGTGTTGTGTCATTGGCTGAACATTTAGGTCTTTTTCGTCCTCTAGAGGCTTACTCTTGTCCATTTAGGGTTCCTAACAAAGCTTGTGCATTTATTACTTGTGTTTGTGTCATTGGATGAACATTTAAGTCATTTTCGTTTTCCCTAGGATTATCCTTGTCTAATTAGGGTCTTAACCAGTCTTGTGCATCTAATAGGTGTGTTTGTGTCATTGGTGGAACATTTAGGTTATTTTCGTCCTCAAGAGGCTTATTCTTGTCCAATTAGGGTTTCTAACCAATCTTCTGGATTTAATACGTGTGTTTTTGTCAATGGATAAACATTTAGCTCATTTTTAACCTCCCTAGGCTTATTCTTGTCCCATTAGGGTTTTATTCAATCTTGTGCATCCAATAGGTGTGTTTGTGTCATTGGATGAACAATTAGGTCATTTTCATCCACTCTAGGCTTATTCTTGTCCAATTAGGGTTTCTAACCAATCTTGTCCATCCAATAGGAGTGTTTGTGTCATTGGATAAACAATTATGTCATTTTCGTCCTCCCTAGGCTTATTCTTGTCCAATTAGGGTTTCTAACCAATCTTGTGCATCCAATAGGTGTGTTTGTGTCACTAGATGAAAATTTAGGTCATTTTTGTCGTCCCTAGGCTTATTCTTGTCCAATTAGGGTTTTCAACCAATCTTGTGCATCGAATAAGTTCGTTTGTATCATTGGATGAACAATTAGGTCATTTTCGTCCTCCCTAGGCTTATTCTTGTCCAATTAGGGTTTCTAACCAATCTTGTGCATCCAATAGGTAAGTTTGTATCATTGGATGAACAATTAGGTCTTCCCTACGCTTATTCTTGTCCAATTAGTGTTTTTGACCAATCCTGTGCATCCAATAGGTGTGTTTGTGTCATTGGATGAACATTTATGTCATTTTCGTCCTCCCTACACTTAATAATCTCTAGTTAAGGTTTTTAACCAATCTTGTGCATCCAATGGTTGTGTTTGTGTCATTGGATGAACATTCAGGTCATTTTCCTCCCCCCGAGGCTTATTCCTATCTAATTAGGGTTTTTAACCAATCTTGGGCATCCAATAGTTGTGTTTCTCTCATTGGATGAACATTTTGGTCATTTTCGTCTTCCATAGGCTTATTCTTGTCCAATTAGGGTTTCTAACCAATCTTGTGCATCCAATAGGTTTGTTTTTGTCATTGGATGAACAATTATGTCAGTTTCGTCCTCCCTAGGCTTATTCTTTTCCAATTAGGGTTTCTAACCTATCTTATGCATCCAATATGTGGGTTTGTGTCATTGGGAGAACAATTAGGTCATTTTCGTCCTCCCTAGGCTTATTCTTTTTTAATTAGGGTATCTAAACAATCTTGTGCATCCAATAGGTGTGTTTGTGTCATTGGAT
>JBBPBS010001217.1:1841543-1888817 GCA_037974835.1 Cicer judaicum | reverse complement strand
TCCAATAGGTGTGTTTGTGTCATTGGATGATAAATTAGGTCATTTTCGTCTTCCCTAGGCTTATTCTTTTCCAATTAGGGTTTCTAACCTATCTTATGCATGCAATAGGTGTGTTTGTGTCATTGGATAACCATTTAGGTCATTTTCGTCCTCCCTTGGCTTATTTTTGTCCAATTAGGGTTTCTAACCAATCTTGTGCATGCAGTAGGTGTGTTTGTGTCATTGGATGAACATTTAGGTCATTTTCGTTCTCTGGAAGCTTATTGTTGTCCATTTAGGGTTTCTAACCAATCTTGTGCATTTAATACGTGTGTTTGTATCATTGGATGAACAATTAGCTCATATTATTCATCCCTAGGGTTATTCTTTTCCAATTTGGATTTCTAACGAATCTTGTGCATATAATTGGTGTGTTTGTGTCATTGTTTGAACATTGAGGTCATTTTTTACCTCCCTAGGCTTATTCTTGTCCAATTAGGGGTTCTAACCTATCTTGTGCATCCAATAGTTGGGTTTGTGTCAATGGATGATCAATTAGGTCATTTTCGTCATCCCTAGGCTTATTCTTGTCCAATTAGGATTTCGAACCAATCTTGTGGATCCAATAGGTGACTTTGTGTCATTGGTTGAATAATTAGGTCATTTTCGTCTTCCGTTGGCTTATTCTTGTCCAATTAGGGTTTCTAATCTATCTTATGCATCCACTTGGTGGATTTGTAACATTGGATAAACACTTAGGTCATTTTCGTCTTCCCTACGCTTATTCTTGTCCAATTAGGGTTTCTAACCAATCTTGTGCATCCAATAGGTGTGTTGTGTCATTGGCTGAACATTTAGGTCTTTTTCGTCCTCTGGAGGCTTACTCTTGTCCATTTAGGGTTCCTAACAAAGCTTGTGCATTTATTACTTGTGTTTGTGTCATTGGATGAACATTTAAGTCATTTTCGTCTTCCCTAGGATTATCCTTGTCCAATTAGGGTCTTAACCAGTCTTGTGCATCTAATAGGTGTGTTTGTGTCATTGGTGGAACATTTAGGTCATTTTCGTCCTCAAGAGGCTTATTCTTGTTCAATTAGGGTTTCTAACCAATCTTGTGGATTTAATACGTGTGTTTTTGTCAATGGATAAACATTTAGCTCATTTTTAACCTCCCTAGGCTTATTCTTGTCCCATTAGGGTTTTATTCAATCTTGTGCATCCAATAGGTGTGTTTGTGTCATTGGATGAACAATTAGGTCATTTTCATCCTCTCTAGGCTTATTCTTGTCCAATTAGGGTTTCTAACCAATCTTGTCCATCCAATAGGAGTGTTTGTGTCATTGGATAAACAATTATGTCATTTTCGTCCTCCCTAGGCTTATTCTTGTCCAATTAGGGTTTCTAACCAATCTTGTGCATCCAATAGGTGTGTTTGTGTCACTAGATGAAAATTTAGGTCATTTTTGTCGTCCCTAGGCTTATTCTTGTCCAATTAGGGTTTTCAACCAATCTTGTGCATCGAATAAGTTCGCTTGTATCATTGGATGAACAATTAGGTCATTTTCGTCCTCCCTAGGCTTATTCTTGTCCAATTAGGGTTTCTAACCAATCTTGTGCATCCAATAGGTAAGTTTGTATCATTGGATGAACAATTAGGTCTTCCCTAAGCTTATTCTTGTCCAATTAGTGTTTTTGACCAATCCTGTGCATCCAATAGGTGTGTTTGTGTCATTGGATGAACATTTATGTCATTTTCGTCCTCCCTACACTTAATAATCTCTAGTTAAGGTTTTTAACCAATCTTGTGCATCCAATGGTTGTGCTTGTGTCATTGGATGAACATTCAGGTCATTTTCCTCCCCCCGAGGCTTATTCCTATCCAATTAGGGGTTTTAACCAATCTTGTGCATCCAATAGTTGTGTTTCTCTCATTGGATGAACATTTTGGTCATTTTGGTCTTCCATAGGCTTATTCTTGTCCAATTAGGCTTTCTAACCAATCTTGTGCATCCAATATGTGGGTTTGTGTCATTGGAGGAACAATTAGGTCATTTTCGTCCTCCCTAGGCTTATTCTTGTTTAATTAGGGTATCTAACCAATCTTGTGCATCCAATAGGTGTGTTTGTGTCATTGGATAAATAATTAGGTCATTTTCGTCTTCCCTGGGCTTATTCTTTTCAAATTAGGGTTTCTAACCTATCTTATGCATCCAATAGGTGCGTTTGTGTCATTGGATGAACAATTAGGTCATTATGTCCTCCCTACGCTTATTCTTGTCCAATTAGGGTTTCTAACCAATCTTGTGCATCCAATAGGTGTGTTTGTGTCACTGGATGAACATTTAGGTCATTTTTGTCCTCCTTAGGCTTATTCTTGTCTAATTAATTTTTCAACCAATCTTGTGGATCGAATAAGTTCGATTTTGTAATTGGTTGAACAATTAGGTCATTTTCGTCCTCCCTAGTCTTATTCTTATCCATTTAGGGTTTCTAACCTATATTGTGCATCGAATTGGTGGGTTTGTGTCATTGGATGAACAATTATGTCGTTTTCGTCCTCCCTAGGCTTATGCTTGTACAATTAGGGTTTCTAACCAAATTTGTGCATCCAATAGGTGTGGTTGTGTCATTGGATGAACATTTAGGTCATTTTCGTCCTCCTAAAGCCTATTCTTTTCCAATCAGGGTTTCTAACCAATCTTCTGCATTTAATACGTGTGTTTGCGTCATTGGATGAACATTTAGGTGATTTTCGTCTTCCCTGGGCTTATTCTTGTCCAATTAGGGTTTATAACCAATCTTGTGCATCCCATAGGTGGGTTTGTGTCATTGGATGAACATTTAGGTCATTTTCGTCCTCCCTACACTTAATCATGTCCAATTATGGTTTTAAACCAAAATTGTGCATCCAATAGGTGTGTTTGTGTCATTGAATGAACATTTAGGTCATTTTCTTCCTCCCGAGGCTTATTCTTGTCCAATTAGGGTTTCTAACCAAAATTGTGCATCCAATAGGTGTGGTTCTTTCATTGATTGAACATTTAGGTCATTTTCGTCTTTCCGAAGCCTATTCTTCTCCAATTAGGGTTTCTAACCAATCTTGTGCGTTTAATACGTGTGTTGGTGTCATTGGATGAACATTTAGGTCATTTTTCGTCTTCCCTTGGGTTATTCTTGTCCAATTTGGGTTTTTAACCAATCTTGTGCATCCCATAGGTGGGTTTTTGTCATAGGATGAACATTTAGGTCGTTTTCGTCCTCCCTACACTTAATCATGTCCAATTAGGGTTTTTAACCAATCTTGTGCATCCAATAGTTGTGTTTCATTCGTTGTATGAACATTAAGGTCATTTTCGTCCACCTGAGGCTTATTCTTGTCCAATTAGGGTTTCTAACCAATCTTGTGCATTTGATACATGTGTTTGTGTCATTGGATGAACATTTAGCTCATTTTCGACCTCCCTAGGATTATTCTTGTCCAATTAGGATTTGTAACCAATCTTATGCATCCAATATGTGGGTTTGTGTCATTGGATTAACAATTATGTCATTTTTGTCCTCCCTAGGCTTATTCATGTCCCATTAGGGTTTCTAACCAATCTTGTGCATGCAATAGGTGTGTTTGTGTCATTGGATGAACATTTAGGTCATTTTCGTCTTCCCTGGGCTTATTCTTGTCCAATTAGGGTTTTTAACCAATCTTGTGCATCAAATAGGTGGGTTTGTCTTATTGGATGATCATTTAGGTCATTTTCATCCTCCCGAGGCTTATTCTTGTCCAATTAGGGTTTCTAACAAATCTTGTGCATTTAATACGTGTGTTTATGTCATTGGATGAAAATTTAGCTAATTTTCGACCTCCGTTGGCTTATTCTTGTTCAATTAGGGTTTCTAACAAATCTTGTACATCCAATAGGTGTGTTTGTGTCAATGGATGAACAATTAGGTCATTTTCATCTTCCCTAGGCTTATTCTTGTTCAATTAGGGTTTTTAACCAATCCTGTGCATCCAATAGGTGTGTTTGTGTCACAAGATGAACATTTAGGTCATTTTGTTCCTCCTTAGGCTTATTCTTGTCCAATTAGGGTTTTCAACCAATCTCGTCCTCCATAGGCTTATACTTATCCAATTAGGGTTTCTAACCTATCTTATGCATCGAATAGGTGGGTTTGTGTCATTGGATGAACAATTAGTTCATTTGCGTCCTCCCTACGCTTATTCTTGTCCAATTAGGGTTTCTAACCAATCTTGTGCATCCAATAGGAGTGTTTGTGTCATTGGATGAACAATTATGTCTTTTTCGTCCTCCCTAGGCTTGCTTGTCCAATTAGGGTTTCTAACCAAAATTGGGCATCCAATAGGTGTGGTTGTGTCATTGGATGAACATTTAGGTCATTTTCGTCCTCCCGAAGCCTATTCTTGTCCAATTAGGGTTTCTAACCAATCTTGTGCGTTTAATAAGTGTCTTTGTGTCATTGGATGAACATTTAGGTCATTTTCGTCTTCCAAGGGTTTATTCTTGCCCAATTAGGGTTTTTAACCAATCTTGTGCATCCCATAGGTGGGTTTTTGTCATTGGATGAACATTTAGGTATTTTTCGTCCTCCCTACACTTAATCATGGCCAATCTGGGTTTTTAACCAATCTTGTGCATCCAATAGTTGTGTTTGAGTCGTTGTTTGAACATTAAGGTCATTTTCGTCCTCCTGAGGCTTATTCTTGTCCAATTAGGGTTTCTAACCAATCTTGTGCATTAAATATGTTTGTTTGTGTCATTGGAAGAACATTTAGGTCGTGTTCGTGCTCCCTACACTTAATCATGTCCAATTAGGGTTTTTAACCAATATTCTGCATCCAATAGTTGTGTTTGAGTCGTTGGTTGAACATTTAAGTCATTTTCGTCCTCCCTACGCCTATTCTTGTCCAATTAGGGTTTCTAACCAATCTTGTGCATTTAATACGTGTGTTTGTGTCATTGGATGAACAATTACGTCGTCTTCATCCTCCCTAGGCTTATTCTTGTCCAATTAGGGTTTCTAACAAATCTTGTTCATCCAATAGGAGTGTGTGTGTCATTGGATGAACAATTATGTCGTTTTCGTCCTCCCTAGGCTTATTCTTGTCAAATTAGGGTTTCTAACCAAAATTGTGCATCCAATAGGTGTGGTTCTTTCATTGGATGAACATTTAGGTCATTTTTCATCTTCCCTGGGCTTATTCTTGTCCAATTAGGGTTTTTAACCAATCTTGTGCATCCCATAGGTGGGTTTTTTTCATTGGATGAACATTTAGGTCGTTTTTGTCCTCCCTACACTTAATCATGTCCAATTAGGGTTTTTAACCAATCTTGTGCATCCAATAGTTGTGTTTGAGTCGTTGTTTGAACATTAAGGTCATTTTCGTCCTCCTGAGGCTTATTCTTGTCCAATAAGGGTTTCTAACCAATCTTGTGCATTTAATACGTGTGTTTGTGTCATTGGATGAACATTTAGCTCATTTTCGACCTCCCTAGGATTATTCTTATCGAATTAGAGTTTCTAACCAATCTTGTTCATCCAATAGGAGTGTTTGTGTCATTGGATGAACAATTGTGTCATTTTTGTCCTCCCTAGGCTTATTCTTGTCCCATTAGGGTTTCTAACCAATCTTGTGCCTGCAATAGGTGTGTTTGTGTCATTGGATGAACATTTAGGTCATTTTCGTCTTCCCTGGGCTTATTCTTGTCCAATTAGGGTTTTTAACCAATCTTGTGCATCCAATAGGTGGGTTTGTCTTATTGGATGATCATTTAGGTCATTTTCATCCTCCCTAGGCATATTCTTGTGCAATTAGAGTTTCTAACCAATCTTGTTCATCCAATAGGAGTGTTTGTGTCATTGGATGAACAATTATGTCATTTTTGTCCTCCCTAGGCTTATTCTTGTCCGATTAGGGTTTCTAACCTATCTTATGCATCCAATATGTGGGTTTGTGTCATTGGATGAACAATTAGGTCATTTTCTTCTTCCCTAGGCTTATTCTTGTCCAATTAGGGGGTCTAACCTATCTTATGCATCCAATAGGTGGGTTTGTGTCATTGGATGAACAATAAGGTCATTTTTGTCCTCCCAACGCTTATTCTTGTCCAATTAGGGTTTTTAACCAATCTTGTGCATCCCATAGGTGGGGTTGTGTCATTGGATGAACATTTAGGTCATTTTCATCCTCCCAACACATAATCATGTCCAATTAGGGTTTTTAACCAAAATTGTGCATGCAATAGGTGTGTTTGTGTCATTGGATGAACATTTATGTCATTTTCGTCCTCCCTACACTTAATAATGTCTAGTTAAGGTTTTTAACCAATCTGGTGCATCCAATAGTTATGTTTGTGTCATTGGATGAACATTCAGGTCATTTACGTCCTCCCGAGGCTTATTCCTATCCAATTAGGGTTTGTAACCAATCTTGTGCGTTTAATACGTGTGTTTGTGTCATTGGATGAACCTTTAGGTCATTTTTCGTCTTCCCTGGGCTTATTCTTGTCCAATTAGGGTTTTTAACCAATCTTGTGCATCCCATAGGTGGGTTTTTGTCACTGGATGAACATTTAGGTCGTTTTCGTCCTCCCTACACTTAATCATGTCCAATTAGGGTTTTTAATCAATCTTGTGCATCCAATAGTTGTGTTTCAGTCGTTGTTTGAACATTAAGGTCATTTTCGTCCTCTTGAGGCTTATTCTTGTCCAATTAGAGTTTCTAACCAATCTTGTGCATTTCATACGTGTGTTTGTGTCATTGGATGAACATTGATCTCATTTTCGACCTCCCTAGGATTATTCTTGTCCAATTAGGGTTTGTAACCAATCTTGTACATCCAATAGGTGTGTTTGTGTCATTGGATGAACAATTAGGTCATTTTCATCCTCCCTAGGCTTATTCTTGTCCAATTAGAATTACTAACCAATCTTGTTCATCCAATAGGAGTGTTTGTGTCATTGGATGAACAATTATGAACATTTAGGTCATTTTTGTCGTCCCTGGGCTTATTCTTGTCCAATTAGGGTTTTCAACCAATCTTGTGCATCGAATAATTTCGTTTGTGTCATTGGATGAACAATTAGGTCATTTTCGTCCTCCCTCGGCTTATTCTTGCCCAATTATGGTTGCTAACCAATCTTGTGCATCCAATAGGTAAGTTTGTATCATTGGATGAACAATTAGGTCATTTTCGTCTTCCCTAAGCTTATTCTTGTCCAAATAGGGTTTCAAACCAATCTTATGCATCCAATAGGTGGGTTTGTGTCATTGGACGAACAATTAGATCATTTTAGTCCTCCCTAAGCTTATTCTTGTCCAATCAAGGTTTCTAACCAAGCTTGTGCATTTAATACGTGTGTTTGTGTCATTGGATGAACATTTAGGTCATTTTCGTGTTCCCTAGGAATATTCTTGTCCAATTAGGGTTTTGAACCAGTCTTTTGCATCCAATAGTTTTGTTTGTGTCATTGGATGAATATTTAGGTCGTTTTCGTCCTCCCTACACTTATTCTTGTCCAATTAGGATTTCTAACCAATCTTGTGCATTTAATATGTGTGTTTGTGTCATTGGATTACAATTTAGCTCATTTTCAACCTCCCTAGGCTTATTCTTGTCCAATTATGGTTTCTAACCAATCTTGTGCATCCAATAGGTGTGTTTGTGTCATTGGATGAACAATTACGTCATCTTCATCCTCCCTAGGCTTATTCTTGTCCAATTAGGGTTTTTAACCAATCTTTGCATCCCATAGGTGGGTTTTTGTCATTGGATAAACATTTAGGTCAATTTCGTCCTCCCTACACTTAATCATGTCCAATTAGGGTTTTTAATCAATCTTGTGCATCCAATAGTTGTGTTTGTGTCGTTGTTTGAACATTAAGGTCATTTTCGTCCACCTGAGGCTTATTCTTGTCCAATTAGGGTTTCTAACCAATCTTGTTCATTTAATACGTGTGTTTGTGTCATTGGATGAACATTTAGCTCATTTTCGACCTCTCTAGGATTATTCTTGTCCAATTAGGGTTTCTAACGAATCTTGTACATCCAATAGGTGTGTTTGTGTCATTGGATGAACAATTTGGTCGTTTTCATCCTCCCTAGGCTTATTCTTGTCCAATTAGAGTTTCTAACCAATCTTGTTCATCCAATAGGAGTGTTTGTTCAATTGGATGAACAATTATGTCATTTTTGTCCTCCCTAGGCTTATTCTTGTCCCATTAGGGTTTCTAACCAATCTTGTGCATGCAATAGCTGTTTTTGTGTCATTGGATGAACATTTAGGTCATTTTCGTCTTCCCTGGGCTTATTCTTGTCCAATTAGGGTTTTTAACCAATCTTGTGCATCCAATAGGTGGGTTTGTCTTATTGGATGATCATTTAGGTCATTTTCATCCTCCCTAGGCTTATTCTTGTCCAATTAGAGTTTCTAACCAATCTTGTTCATCCAATAGGAGTGTTTGTGTCATTGGATGAACAATTATGAACATTTAGGTCATTTTTGTCGTCCCTAGGCTTATTCTTGTCCAATTAGGGTTTTCAACCAATCTTGTGCATCGAATAATTTCGTTTGTGTCATTGGATGAACAAATAGGTCATTTTCGTCCTCCCTAGCGTTATTCTTGTCCAATTAGGGTTTCTAACCAATCTTGTGCATCGAATAGGTAAGTTTGTATCATTGGATGAACAATTAGGTCATTTTCGTCTTCCCTAAGCTTATTCTTGTCCAATTAGGGTTTCAAACCAATCTTATGCATCCAATAGGTGGGTTTGTGTCATTGGATGAACAATTAGGTCATTTTAGTCCTCCCTAGACTTATTCTTAGCCAATCAAGGTTTCTAACCAAGCTTGTGCATTTAATACGTGTGTTTGTGTCATTGGATGAACATTTAGGTCATTTTCGTGTTCCCTAGGATTAATCTTGTCCAATTAGGGTTTTTAACCAGTCTTTTGCATCCAATAGGGTTTCTTACCAAAATTGTGCATTCAACAAGTGTGTTTGTGTCATTGGATGAACATTTTTGTCATTTTCGTCCTCCCGTAGCCTATTCTTGTCCGATTAGAGTTTCTAACCAATATTGTCCATTTAATACATGTGTTTGTGTCATTGGATGAACATTTAGGTCATTTTCGTCTTCCTTGGGCTTATTCTTGTCCAATTAGGGTTTTTAACCAATCTTGTGCATCCCATAGGTGGGGTTGTGTCATTGGATGAACATTTACGTCATTTTCATCCTCCCAACACATAATCATGTCCAATTAGGGTTTTTAACCAAAATTGTGCATGCAATAGGTGTGTTTGTGTCATTGGATGAACATTTATGTCATTTTCGTCCTCCCTACACTTAATAATGTCTAGTTAAGGTTTTTAACCAATCTGGTGCATCCCATAGTTGTGTTTGTGTCATTGGATGAACATTCAGGTCATTTTCGTCCTCCCGAGGCTTATTCCTATCCAATTAGGGTTTTTAACCAATCTTGTGCATCCAATAGTTGTGTTTCTGTCATTGGATGAACATTTAGGTCATTTTCGTCTTCCATAGGCTTATTCTTGTCCAATTAGGGTTTCTAACCAATCTTGTGCATCCAATAGGTTTGTTTTTGTCATTTGATGAACAATTATGTCCTTTTCGTCTTCCCTAGGCTTATTCTTTTCCAATTAGGGTTTCTACCCTATCTTATGCATCCAATAGGTGCGTTTGAGTCATTGGATGAACAATTAGGTCATTTTGTCCTCCCTACGCTTATTCTTGTCCAATTAGGGTTTCTAACCAATCTTGTGCATCCAATAGGTGTGTTTGTGTCACTAGATGAGCATTTAGGTCATTTTTGTACTCCTTAGGCTTTTTCTTGTCTAATTAAGTTTTTCAACCTATCTTGTGCATCGAATAAGTTCGATTTTGTCATTGGATGAACAATTAGGTCATTTTTGTCCTCCCTAGGCTTATTCTTATCCAATTAGGGTTTCTAACCTATCTTATGCATCGAATTGGTGGGTTTGTGTCATTGGAAGAACAATTATGTCATTTTCGTCCTCCCTAGGCTTATGCTTGTCCAATTAGGGTTTCTAACCAAAATTGTGCATGCAATAGGTGTGGTTGTGTCATTGGATGAACATTTAGGTCATTTTCGTCCTCCCGAAGCCCATTCTTGTCCAATCATAGTTTCTAACCAATCGTGTGCATTTAATACGTGTGTTTGTGTCATTGGATGAACATTTAGGTGATTTTCGTCTTCCCTGGGCTTATTCTTGTCCAATTAGGGTTTTTAACCAATCTTGTGCATCCCGTAGGTGGGTCTGTGTCATTGGATGAACATTTAGGTCATTTTCGTCCTCCCTACACTTAATCATGTCCAATTATGGTTTTTAACCAAAATTGTGCATCCAATAGGTGTGTTTGTGTCATTGGATGAACATTTAGGTCATTTTCTTCCTCCCGGGGCTTATTCTTGTCCAATTAGGGTTTCTAACCAATCATGTGCATTTAATACGTGTGTTTCTATCATTGGACGAACAATTAGGTCATTTTCTTCTTCCATAGGCTTATTCTTGTCCAATTAGTGTTTCTAACCAATCTTGTGCATCCAAAAGGTGTGTTTGTCTCATCGGATGAATGATTAGGTCCTTTTCGTCTTCCCTACGCTTATTCTTGTCCAATTAGGGTGTCTAACCTATCTTATGCATGCAATAGGTGGGTTTGTGTCATTGGATGAACAATTAGGTCATTTTTGTCTTCCCAACGCTTATTCATGTCCAATTAGGGTGTCTAACAAATCTTGTGCATCCAATAGGTGTGTTTGTGTCATTGGACGAACATTTAGGTCATTTTCGTCCTCCCTAAGCTTATTCTTGTCCAATTAGGGTTTATAACCAAGCTTGTGCATTTAATACGTGTGTTTGTGTCATTGGCTGAACATTTAGGTCATTTTCGTGTTCCCTAGGATTATTCATGTCCAAGTAGGGTTTTTAACCAGTCTTGTGTATCCAATAGCTGTGTTTGTATCATTGGATGAACATTTAGGTCGTTTTCGTCCTCACTACACTTAATCATGTCCAATTAGGGTTTTTGACCAATCTTGTGCATCCAATAGTTGTGTTTGAGTCGTTGGTTGAACATTTAGGTCATTTTCGTCCTCCCGAGGGTTATTCTTGTCCAATTAGGGTTTCTAATTAATCTTGTGCATTTAATACGTGTGTTTGTGTCATTGGATGAACATTTAGCTCATTTTCGACCTCCCTAGCCTTGTTCTTGTCCAATTAGGGTTTTGAACCAATCCTGTACATCCAATAGGTGTGTTTGTGTCACTAGATGAAGAATTAGGTCATTTTCGTCCTCCCTACACTTAATCATGTCCAATTAGGGTTTTTAACCAATCCTGTGCATCCAATAGGTGTGTTTGTGTCACTCGATGAACATTTAGGTCATTTTGGTCCTCCATAGGCTTACTCTTGTCCAATTAGTGTTTTCAACCAATCTTGTCCATCCAATAGGTGTGTTTGTGTCATTCGATGAACAATTACGTCATCTTCATCCTCCCTAGGCTTATTCTTGTCCAATTAGGGTTTCTAACCAATCTTGTGCATCCAATAGGTGTGTTTGTGTCATCGGATGAATAATTAGGTCATTTTCGTCTTCCATAGGCTTATTCTTGTCCAATTAGGATTTCTAACAAATCTTGTACATCCAATAGGTGTGTTTGTGTCATTGGATGAACAATTAGGTCATTTTCGTCCTCCCTAGGCTTATTCTTGTCCAATTAGGGTTTTGAACCAATCCTGTGCATCCAATAGGTGTGTTTGTGTCACTGGATGAACATTTAGGTCATTTTTGTCCTTCTTAGGCTTATTATTGTCCAATTAGGGTTTTCAACCAATCTTGTCCATCGAATAAGTTCGATTTTGTCATTGGATGAACAATTAGGTCATTTTCGTCTTCCCTAGGCTTATTCTTATCCAATTAGGGTTTCTAACCTCTCTTATGCATCCAATAGGTGGGTTTGTGTCATTGGATGAACAATTAGGTCATGTTCGTCCTCCATACGCTTATTCTTGTCCAAATAGGGTTTCTTACCAATCTTGTGCATCCAATAGGAGTGTTTGTGTCATTGGATGAACAATTATGTCTTTTTCGTCCTCCCTAGGCTTTTGCTTGTCCAATTAGTGTTTCTAACTAAAATTGTGCATCCAATAGGTGTGGTTGTGTCATTGGATGAACATTTAGGTCATTTTTGTCCTCCTGAAGCCTATTCTTGTCCAATTAGGGTTTCTAACCAATCTTGTGCGTTTAATACATGTCTTTGTGTCATTGGATGAACATTTAGGTCATTTTCGTCTTCCTTGGGTTTATTCTTGCCCAATTAAGGTTTTTAACCAATCTTGTGCATCCCATAGGTGGGTTTGTGTCATTGGATGAACATTTAGGTCGTTTTCGTCCTCTCTACACTTAATCATGTCCTATTAGGGTTTTTAACCAATCTTGTGCATCCAATAGTTGTGTTTGAGTCGTTGTTGGAACATTTAGATCATTTTCGTCCTCCCGAGGTTTATTCTTGTCCAATTAGGGTTTCTAACCAATCTTGTGCGTTTAATACGTGTGTTTGTGTCATTGGATGAACATTTAGCTCATTTTCGACCTCTCTAGGATTATTCTTGTCCAATTAGGGTTTCTAACCAATCTTGTACATCCAATAGGTGTGTTTGTGTCATTGGATGAACAATTAGGTCATTTTCATCCTCCCTAGGCTTATTCTTTACCAATTAGAATTTCTAACCAATCTTGTCCATCCAATAGGTGTGTTTGTGTCATTGGATGAACAATTATGTTATATTCGTCCTCCCTAGGCTTATTCTTGTCCAATTAGGGTTTCTAACCAATCTTATGCATCCAATAGGTGGGTTTGTGTCATTGGATTTCTATTTAGGTCATTTTCGTCCTCCCTAGGCTTATTCTTGTCCAATCAGGGTTTCTAACCAAGCTTGTCCATTTAATACGTGTGTTTGTGTCATTGGATGAACATTTAGGTCATTTTCAAGTTCCCTAGGATTATTCTTGTCCAATTAGGGTTTTTAACCAGTCTATTGCATCCAATAGGTGTGTTTGTGTCATTGGACGAACATTTAGGTCGTTTTCGTCCTCCCTACACTTAATCATGTCCAATTAGGTTTTTTAACCAATCTTGTGCATTTAATACGTGTGTTTGTGTCATTGGAATAACATTTAGCTATTGTTCGACCTCCCTAGTCTTACTCTTGTCCAATTAGCGTTTCTAACCAATCTTGGGCATCCAATAGGTGTGTTTCTATCATTCGATAAACAATTACGTCATCTTCATCCTCCCTAGGCTTAATCTTGTCCAATTAGGGTTTCTAACCAATCTTGTTCATCCAATTGGAGTGTTTGTGTCATTGGATGAACAATTATGTCATTTTCGTCCTCCATAGGCGTATTCTTGTCCAATTAGGGTTTCTAACAAAAATTGTGCATCCAATAGGTGTGGTTGTATCATTGGAGGCACATTTAGGTCATTTTCGTCCTCCCGAAGCCTATTCTTGTCCAATTAGGGTTTCTAACAAATCTTGTGCGTTTAATAAGTGTGTTTGTGTCATTGGATGAGCATATAGGTCTTTTTTCGTCTTCCTTGGGCTTATTCTTGTCCAATTAGGGTTTTTAACCAATCTTGTGCATCCCATAGGTGGGTTTTTGTCATTGGATGAACATTTAGGTCGTTTTCGTCCTCCCTACACTTAAGCATGTCCAATTAGGATTTTAAACCAATCTTGTGCATCAAATAGTTGTGTTTGAGTCGTTGTTTGAACATTAAGGTCATTTTCGTCCTCCCTACGCTTATTCTTGTCCAATTAGGGTTTCTATCCAATCTTGTGCATGCAATAGGTGTGTTTGTGTCATTGGATGAACATTTGGATCGTTGTCGTCTTCCCTGGGCTTATTCTTGTCCAATTAGGGTTTTTAACCAATCTTGTGCATCCATTAGGTGGGTTTGTCTTATTGGATGATCATTTAGGTCATTTTCGTCCTCCCTACGCTTATTCTTCTCCAATTAGGGTTTATAACCAATCTTGTGCATCCAATAGGAGTGTTTGTATCATTGGATAAACAATTATGTCATTTTCATCCTCCCTAGGCTTATTCTTGTCCAATTAGGGTTTCTAACCAATCTTGTGCATCCAATAGGTGTGTTTGTGTCATTAGATGAACATTTAGGTCATTTTCATCCTCCCTAGGCTTATTCTTGTCCAATCAGGGTTTCTAACAAAGCTTGTGCATTTAATACGTGTGTTTGTGTCATTGGATGAGCATTTAGGTCATTTTCGTCCTCCCTAGGCTTATTCTTGTCCAATTAGGGTTTTCAAGCAATCTTGTGCATCCAATAGGTGTGTTTCTGTCATTGGACGAACATTTAGGTCATTTTCGTGTACCCTAGGATTATTCTTGTCCAATTAGGGTTTTTAACTAGTCTTTTGCATCCAATAGGTGTGTTTGTGTCATTGGATGAACATTTAGGTCGTTTTCGTCCTCCCTACACTTGATCATGTCCAATTAGGGTTTTTAACCAATCTTGTGCATCCAATAGTTGTGTTTGAGTCGTTGGTTGAACATTTAGGTCATTTTCGTCCTCCCTACGCTTATTCTTCTCCAATTAGGGTGTATAACCAATCTTGTGCATCCAATAGGAGTGTTTGTATCATTGGATAAACAATTATGTCATTTTCATCTTCCCTAGGCTTATTTTTGTCCAATTACGGTTTCTAACCAATCTTGTGCATCCAATAGGTGTGATTGTGTCATTGGATGAATGATTAGGTCATTTTTGTCTTCCCTAGGCTTATTCTTGTCCAATTAAGGTCTCTAACCTATCTTATGCATCCAATAGGTGCGTTTGTGTCATTAGATGAACAATTAGGTCATTATGTCCTCGCTACGCTTATTCTTGTCCAATTAGGGTGCCTAACCAATCTTGTGCATCCAATAGGGTTATTCTTCTCCAACTAGGGTTTTCAACCAATCTTGTGCATCGAATAAGTTTGTTTGTGTCATTGGACGAACAATTAGGTCATTTTCGTTCTCCCTAGGCTTATTCTTGTCCAATTAGGGTTTCTAACCAATTTGTTGCAGCCAATAGGTAAGTTTGTATCATTGGATGAACATTTATGTCATTTTCGTCCTCCCTACACATAATAATGTCAAGTTAAGGTTTTTAACCAATCTTGTGCAGCCGATAGTTGTGTTGGAGTCATTAGTTGAACATTTAGGTAATTTTCGTCCTCAAGAGGCTTATTCTTGTCCAATTAGGGTTTCTAACCAATCTTGTGCATTTAATACGTGTGTTTGTGTCATTGGATAAACATTTTGCTCATTTTTGACCTCCCTAGGCTTATTCTTGTCCAATTAGGGTTTTAATCAATCTTGTGCATCCAATAGGTGTGTTTGTGTCATTGGATGAACAATTAGGTCATTTTCATCCTCTCTAGGCTTATTCTTGTCCAATTAGGGTTTCTAACCAATCTTGTGCATCCAATAGGAGTGTTTGTGTCATTCGATGAACATTTAGCTCATTTTCGACCTCCCTAGGATTATTCTTGTCCAATTAGGGTTTCTAACCAATCTTGTACATCCAATAGATGTGTTTGAGTCATTCGACGAACAATTATGATATATTCGTCCTCCCTAGGATTATTCTTGTCCAATTAGGGTTTCTATCCAATCTTGTGCATTTAATACGTGTGTTTGTTTCATCGGATGAACAATTAGGTCATTTTCTTCCTCCCTAGGCTTATTCTTGTCCAATTAGGGTTTCTAACCAATCTTAAGCATCCAATAGGTGCGTTTGTGTCATTGGATGAACAATTATGTCATTTTCGTCTTCCCTAGGCTTATTCTTGTCCAATTAGGGTGTCTAACCTATCTTATGCATCCAATAGGTCGGTTTGTGTCATTGGATGAACAATTAGGTCATTTGTGTCCTCCCAACGATATTCTTGTCCAATTAGGGTTTCTAACCAATCTTGTGCATCCAATAGGTGTGTTTGTGTCATTGGATGAACATTTAGGTCATTTTCGTCCTCCCTAGGCTTATTCTTGTCCAATTAGGGTTTATAACCAAGCTTGTGCATTTAATACGTGTGTTTGTGTCATCGGATGGACATTTAGGTCATTTTCGTGTTCCTTAGGATTATTCAGGTCCAATTAAGGTTTTTAACCAGTCTTGTGCATCCAATAGGTGTGTTTGTGTCATTGGATGAACATTTAGGTCGTTTTCGTCCTCCCTACACTTAATCATCTCCAATTAGGGTTTCTAACCAATCATGTACATCCAATAGGTGTGTTTGTGTCATTGGATGAACTTATAGGTCATTTTCATCCTCCCTACACTTAATAATGTCTAGTTAAGGTTTTTAACAAATCTTGTGCATCCAATAGTTGTGTTTGTGTCATTGGATGAACATTCAGGTCATTTTCGTCCTCTCGAGGCTTATTCCTGTCCAATTAGGTTTTTTAACCAATCTTGTGCATCCAATAGTTGTGTTTCTGTCATTGGATGAACATTTAGGTCATTTGCGTCTTCCATAGGCTTATTCTTGTCCAATTAGGGTTTCTAACCAATCTTGTGAATCCAATAGGTTTGTCTCTGTCATTGGATGAACAATTATGTCATTTTCGTAATTCGTAGGCTTATTCTTGTCCAATTAGGGTTTCTAACCTATCTTGCGCATCTACTTGGTGGGTTTGTAACATCGGATAAACAATTAGGTCATTTTCGTCTTCCCTACGCTTATTCTTGTCCAATTAGGGTTTCTAACCAATCTTGTGCATCCAATAGGAGTGTTGTGTCATTGGATGAACATTTAGGTCTTTTTCGTCCTCTGGAGGCTTACTCTTGTCCATTTAGGGTTCCAAACCAAGCTTGTGCATTTAATACTTCTGTTTGTGTCATTTGGATGAACATTTAAGTCGTTTTCGTCTTCCCTAAGATTATACTTGTCCAATTAGGGTTTTAACCAGTCTTGTGCATCTAATAGGTGTGTTTGTGTCATTGGATGCACATTTAGGTCGTTTACATCCTCCCTCCACTTAATCATGTCCAATTAGGGTTTTTAACCAATCTTGTGCAGCCAATAGTTGTGTTTGAGTCATTGGTTGAACATTTAGGTCATTTTCGTCCTCAAGAGGCTTATTCTTGTCCAATTAGGGTTTCTAACCAATCTTGTGCATTTAATACGTGTGTTTGTGTCATTAAATAAACATTTAGCTCATTTTTGACCTCCCTAGGCTCATTCTTGTCCAATTAGGGTTTTAATCAATCTTGTGCATCCAATAGGTGTGTTTGTGTCATTGGATGAACATATAGGTCATTTTCATCCTGTCTAGGCTTATTCTTGTCCAATTAGGGTTTCTAACCAATCTAGTGCATCCAATAGGAGTGTTTGTGTCATTGGATAAAAATTATGTCATTTTCGTCCTCCCTAGGCTTATTCTTGTCCAATTAGGGTTTCTAACCAATCTTGTGCATCCAATAGGTGTGTTTGTGTCATTCGATGAATAATTAGGTCATTTTTGCCTTCCCTAGGCTTATTCTTGTCCAATTAAGGTTTCTAACCTATCTTATGCATCCAATAGGTGCGTTTGTGTCATTAGATGAACATTTAGGTCCTTATGTCCTCCCTACGCTTATTCTTGTCCAATTAGGGTGTCTAACCAATCTTGTGCATCCAATAGGTGTGTTTGTGTCACTAGATGAACATTTAGGTCATTTTTGTCATCCCTAAGCATATTCTTGTCCAATTAGGGTTATCAACCAATCTTGTGCATCGAATAAGTTCGTTTGTGTCATTGGATGAACAATTAGGTCATTTTCGTCCACCCGAGGCTTATTCTTGTCCAATTAGGGTTTCTAACCAATCTTGTGCATCCAATAGGTAAGTTTGTATCATTTGATGAACATTTATGTCATTTTCGTCCTCCCTACACATAATAATGTCTAGTTAAGGTTTTTAACCAATCTTGTGCAGCCAATAGTTGTGTTTGAGTCATTGGTTGAACATTTAGGTCATTTTCGTCCTCAAGAGGCTTATTCTTGTCCAATTAGGGTTTCTAACCAATCTTGTGCATTTAATACGTGTGTTTGTGTCATTGGATAAACATTTAGCTCATTTTCGACCTCCCTAGGCTTATTCTTGTCCAATTAGGGTTTCTAACCAATCTTGTGCATTTAATACGTGTGTTTGTGTCATTGGATAAACATTTAGCTTATTTTCGACCTGCCTAGGCTTATTCTTGTCTAATTAGGGTGTCTAACCTATCTTATGCATCCAATAAGTGGGTTTGTGTCATTGGATGAACAATTAGGTCATTTTTGTCCTCCCAATGCTTATTCTTGTCCAATTAGGGTTTCTAACCAATCTTGTGCACCCAATAGGTGTGTTTGTGTCATTGGATGAACATTTAGGTCATTTTCGTCCTCCCTAGGCTTATTCTTGTCCAATTAGGGTTTATAACCAAGCTTGTGCATTTAATACGTGTGTTTGTGTCATCGGATGGACATTTAGGTCATTTTCGTGTTCCTTAGGATTATTCATGTCCAATTAAGGTTTTTAACCAGTCTTGTGCATCCAATAGGTGTGTTTGTGTCATTGGATGAACATTTAGGTCGTTTTCGTCCTCCCTACACTTAATCATCTCCAATTAGGGTTTCTAACCAATCATGTACATCCAATAGGTGTGTTTGTGTCATTGGATGAACTTATAGGTCATTTTCATCCTCCCTACACTTAATAATGTCTAGTTAAGGTTTTTAACAAATCTTGTGCATCCAATAGTTGTGTTTGTGTCATTGGATGAACATTCAGGTCATTTTCGTCCTCTCGAGGCTTATTCCTGTCCAATTAGGTTTTTTAACCAATCTTGTGCATCCAATAGTTGTGTTTCTGTCATTGGATGAACATTTAGGTCATTTGCGTCTTCCATAGGCTTATTCTTGTCCAATTAGGGTTTCTAACCAATCTTGTGAATCCAATAGGTTTGTCTCTGTCATTGGATGAACAATTATGTCATTTTCGTAATTCGTAGGCTTATTCTTGTCCAATTAGGGTTTCTAACCTATCTTGCGCATCCACTTGGTGGGTTTGTAACATCGGATAAACAATTAGGTCATTTTCGTCTTCCCTATGCTTATTCTTGTCCAATTAGGGTTTCTAACCAATCTTGTGCATCCAATAGGAGTGTTGTGTCATTGGATGAACATTTAGGTCTTTTTCGTCCTCTGGAGGCTTACTCTTGTCCATTTAGGGTTCCAAACCAAGCTTGTGCATTTAATACTTCTGTTTGTGTCATTTGGATGAACATTTAAGTCGTTTTCGTCTTCCCTAAGATTATACTTGTCCAATTAGGGTTTTAACCAGTCTTGTGCATCTAATAGGTGTGTTTGTGTCATTGGATGCACATTTAGGTCGTTTACATCCTCCCTCCACTTAATCATGTCCAATTAGGGTTTTTAACCAATCTTGTGCAGCCAATAGTTGTGTTTGAGTCATTGGTTGAACATTTTGGTCATTTTCGTCCTCAAGAGGCTTATTCTTGTCCAATTAGGGTTTCTAACCAATCTTGTGCATTTAATACGTGTGTTTGTGTCATTAAATAAACATTTAGCTCATTTTTGACCTCCCTAGGCTCATTCTTGTCCAATTAGGGTTTTAATCAATCTTGTGCATCCAATAGGTGTGTTTGTGTCATTGGATGAACATATAGGTCATTTTCATCCTCTCTAGGCTTATTCTTGTCCAATTAGGGTTTCTAACCAATCTAGTGCATCCAATAGGAGTGTTTGTGTCATTGGATAAAAATTATGTCATTTTCGTCCTCCATAGGCTTATTCTTGTCCAATTAGGGTTTCTAACCAATCTTGTGCATCCAATAGGTGTGTTTGTGTCATTCGATGAATAATTAGGTCATTTTTGCCTTCCCTAGGCTTATTCTTGTTCAATTAAGGTTTCTAACCTATCTTATGCATCCAATAGGTGCGTTTGTGTCATTAGATGAACATTTAGGTCCTTATGTCCTCCCTACGCTTATTCTTGTCCAATTAGGGTGTCTAACCAATCTTGTGCATCCAATAGGTGTGTTTGTGTCACTAGATGAACATTTAGGTCATTTTTGTCATCCCTAAGCATATTCTTGTCCAATTAGGGTTATCAACCAATCTTGTGCATCGAATAAGTTCGTTTGTGTCATTGGATGAACAATTAGGTCATTTTCGTCCTCCCGAGGCTTATTCTTGTCCAATTAGGGTTTCTAACCAATCTTGTGCATCCAATAGGAGTGTTTGTATCATTGGAGAAACAATTATGTCATTTTCATCCTCCCTAGGCTTATTCTTGTCCAATTACGGTTTCTAACCAATCTTGTGCATCCAATAGGTGTGTTTGTGTCATTGGATGAATGATTAGGTCATTTTTGTCTTCCCTAGGCTTATTCTTGTCCAATTAAGGTCTCTAACCTATCTTATGCATCCAATAGGTGCGTTTGTGTCATTAGATGAACAATTAGGTCATTATGTCCTCGCTACGCTTATTCTTGTCCAATTAGGGTGCCTAACCAATCTTGTGCATCCAATAGGTGTGTTTGTGGCACTGGATGAAAATTTAGGTCATTTTTGTCGTCCCTGGGCTTATTCTTCTCCAACTAGGGTTTTCAACCAATCTTGTGCATCGAATAAGTTCGTTTGTGTCATTGGATGAACAATTAGGTCATTTTCGTCCTCCCTAGGCTTATTCTTGTCCAATTAGGGTTTCTAACCAATCTGTTGCAGCCAATAGGTAAGTTTGTATCATTGGATGAACATTTATGTCATTTTCGTCCTCCCTACACATAATAATGTCTAGTTAAGGTTTTTAACCAATCTTGTGCAGCCGATAGTTGTGTTGGAGTCATTAGTTGAACATTTAGGTAATTTTCGTCCTCAAGAGGCTTATTCTTGTCCAATTAGGGTTTCTAACCAATCTTGTGCATTTAATACGTGTGTTTGTGTCATTGGATAAACATTTTGCTCATTTTTGACCTCCCTAGGCTTATGCTTGTCCAATTAGGGTTTTAATCAATCTTGTGCATCCAATAGGTGTGTTTGTGTCATTGGATGAACAATTAGGTCATTTTCATCCTCTCTAGGCTTATTCTTGTCCAATTAGGGTTTCTAACCAATCTTGTGCATCCAATAGGAGTGTTTGTGTCATTCGATGAACATTTAGCTCATTTTCGACCTCCCTAGGATTATTCTTGTCCAATTAGGGTTTCTAACCAATCTTGTACATCCAATAGATGTGTTTGTGTCATTCGACGAACAATTATGATATATTCGTCCTCCCTAGGATTATTCTTGTCCAATTAGGGTTTCTATCCAATCTTGTGCATTTAATACGTGTGTTTGTTTCATCGGATGAACAATTAGGTCATTTTCTTCCTCCCTAGGCTTATTCTTGTCCAATTAGGGTTTCAAACCAATCTTAAGCATCCAATAGGTGCGTTTGTGTCATTGGATGAACAATTATGTCATTTTCGTCTTCCCTAGGCTTATTCTTGTCCAATTAGGGTGTCTAACCTATCTTATGCATCCAATAGGTCGGTTTGTGTCATTGGATGAACAATTAGGTCATTTGTGTCCTCCCAACGATATTCTTGTCCAATTAGGGTTTCTAACCAATCTTGTGCATCCAATAGGTGTGTTTGTGTCATTGGATGAACATTTAGGTCTCTTTCGTCCTCCCTAGGCTTATTCTTGTCCAATTAGGGTTTATAACCAAGCTTGTGCATTTAATACGTGTGTTTGTGTCATCGGATGGACATTTAGGTCATTTTCGTGTTCCTTAGGATTATTCATGTCCAATTAAGGTTTTTAACCAGTCTTGTGCATCCAATAGGTGTGTTTGTGTCATTGGATGAACATTTAGGTCGTTTTCGTCCTCCCTACACTTAATCATCTCCAATTAGGGTTTCTAACCAATCATGTACATCCAATAGGTGTGTTTGTGTCATTGGATGAACTTATAGGTCATTTTCATCCTCCCTACACTTAATAATGTCTAGTTAAGGTTTTTAACAAATCTTGTGCATCCAATAGTTGTGTTTGTGTCATTGGATGAACATTCAGGTCATTTTCGTCCTCTCGAGGCTTATTCCTGTCCAATTAGGTTTTTTAACCAATCTTGTGCATCCAATAGTTGTGTTTCTGTCATTGGATGAACATTTAGGTCATTTGCGTCTTCCATAGGCTTATTCTTGTCCAATTAGGGTTTCTAACCAATCTTGTGAATCCAATAGGTTTGTCTCTGTCATTGGATGAACAATTATGTCATTTTCGTAATTCGTAGGCTTATTCTTGTCCAATTTGGGTTTCTAACCTATCTTGCGCATCCACTTGGTGGGTTTGTAACATCGGATAAACAATTAGGTCATTTTCGTCTTCCCTACGCTTATTCTTGTCCAATTAGGGTTTCTAACCAATCTTGTGCATCCAATAGGAGTGTTGTGTCATTGGATGAACATTTAGGTCTTTTTCGTCCTCTGGAGGCTTACTCTTGTCCATTTAGGGTTCCAAACCAAGCTTGTGCATTTAATACTTCTGTTTGTGTCATTTGGATGAACATTTAAGTCGTTTTCGTCTTCCCTAAGATTATACTTGTCCAATTAGGGTTTTAACCAGTCTTGTGCATCTAATAGGTGTGTTTGTGTCATTGGATGCACATTTAGGTCGTTTACATCCTCCCTCCACTTAATCATGTCCAATTAGGGTTTTTAACCAATCTTGTGCAGCCAATAGTTGTGTTTGAGTCATTGGTTGAACATTTAGGTCATTTTCGTCCTCAAGAGGCTTATTCTTGTCCAATTAGGGTTTCTAACCAATCTTGTGCATTTAATACGTGTGTTTGTGTCATTGGATAAACATTTAGCTCATTTTCGACCTCCCTAGGCTTATTCTTGTCCAATTAGGGTTTCTAACCAATCTTGTGCATTTAATACGTGTGTTTGTGTCATTGGATAAACATTTAGCTCATTTTCGTCCTCCCTAGGCTTATTCTTGTCCAATTAGGGTTTCTAACCAATCTTGTGCATTTAATACGTGTGTTTGTGTCATTGGATAAACATTTAGCTTATTTTCGACCTGCCTAGGCTTATTCTTGTCTAATTAGGGTGTCTAACCTATCTTATGCATCCCATAAGTGGGTTTGTGTCATTGGATGAACAATTAGGTCATTTTTGTCCTCCCAACGCTTATTCTTGTCCAATTAGGGTTTCTAACCAATCTTGTGCACCCAATAGGTGTGTTTGTGTCATTGGATGAACATTTAGGTCATTTTCGTCCTCCCTAGGCTTATTCTTGTCCAATTAGGGTTTATAACCATGCTTGTGCATTTAATACGTGTGTTTGGGTCATTGGATGGACATTTAGGTCATTTTCGTGTTCCCTAGGATTATTCATGTCCAATTAGGGTTTTTAACCAGTCTCGTGCATCCAATAGGTGTGTTTGTGTCACTGGATGAACAATTAGGTCATTTTCGTCTTCCCTAAGCTTATTCTTGTCCAATTAGGGTGTCTAACCTATCTTATGCATCCAATAGGTCGGTTTGTGTCATTGGATGAACAATTAGGTCATTTGTGTCCTCCCAACGATATTCTTGTCCAATTAGGGTTTCTAACCAATCTTGTGCATCCAATAGGTGTGTTTGTGTCATTGGATGAACATTTAGGTCATTTTCGTCCTCCCTAGGCTTATTCTTGTCCAATTAGGGTTTATAACCAAGCTTGTGCATTTAATACGTGTGTTTGTGTCATCGGATGGACATTTAGGTCATTTTCGTGTTCCTTAGGCTTATTCAGGTCCAATTAAGGTTTTTAACCAGTCTTGTGCATCCAATAGGTGTGTTTGTGTCATTGGATGAACATTTAGGTCGTTTTCGTCCTCCCTACACTTAATCATCTCCAATTAGGGTTTCTAACCAATCATGTACATCCAATAGGTGTGTTTGTGTCATTGGATGAACTTATAGGTCATTTTCATCCTCCCTACACTTAATAATGTCTAGTTAAGGTTTTTAACAAATCTTGTGCATCCAATAGTTGTGTTTGTGTCATTGGATGAACATTCAGGTCATTTTCGTCCTCTCGAGGCTTATTCCTGTCCAATTAGGTTTTTTAACCAATCTTGTGCATCCAATAGTTGTGTTTCTGTCATTGGATGAACATTTAGGTCATTTGCGTCTTCCATAGGCTTATTCTTGTCCAATTAGGGTTTCTAACCAATCTTGTGAATCCAATAGGTTTGTCTCTGTCATTGGATGAACAATTATGTCATTTTCGTAATTCGTAGGCTTATTCTTGTCCAATTAGGGTTTCTAACCTATCTTGCGCATCCACTTGGTGGGTTTGTAACATCGGATAAACAATTAGGTCATTTTCGTCTTCCCTATGCTTATTCTTGTCCAATTAGGGTTTCTAACCAATCTTGTGCATCCAATAGGAGTGTTGTGTCATTGGATGAACATTTAGGTCTTTTTCGTCCTCTGGAGGCTTACTCTTGTCCATTTAGGGTTCCAAACCAAGCTTGTGCATTTAATACTTCTGTTTGTGTCATTTGGATGAACATTTAAGTCGTTTTCGTCTTCCCTAAGATTATACTTGTCCAATTAGGGTTTTAACCAGTCTTGTGCATCTAATAGGTGTGTTTGTGTCATTGGATGCACATTTAGGTCGTTTACATCCTCCCTCCACTTAATCATGTCCAATTAGGGTTTTTAACCAATCTTGTGCAGCCAATAGTTGTGTTTGAGTCATTGGTTGAACATTTTGGTCATTTTCGTCCTCAAGAGGCTTATTCTTGTCCAATTAGGGTTTCTAACCAATCTTGTGCATTTAATACGTGTGTTTGTGTCATTAAATAAACATTTAGCTCATTTTTGACCTCCCTAGGCTCATTCTTGTCCAATTAGGGTTTTAATCAATCTTGTGCATCCAATAGGTGTGTTTGTGTCATTGGATGAACATATAGGTCATTTTCATCCTCTCTAGGCTTATTCTTGTCCAATTAGGGTTTCTAACCAATCTAGTGCATCCAATAGGAGTGTTTGTGTCATTGGATAAAAATTATGTCATTTTCGTCCTCCATAGGCTTATTCTTGTCCAATTAGGGTTTCTAACCAATCTTGTGCATCCAATAGGTGTGTTTGTGTCATTCGATGAATAATTAGGTCATTTTTGCCTTCCCTAGGCTTATTCTTGTTCAATTAAGGTTTCTAACCTATCTTATGCATCCAATAGGTGCGTTTGTGTCATTAGATGAACATTTAGGTCCTTATGTCCTCCCTACGCTTATTCTTGTCCAATTAGGGTGTCTAACCAATCTTGTGCATCCAATAGGTGTGTTTGTGTCACTAGATGAACATTTAGGTCATTTTTGTCATCCCTAAGCATATTCTTGTCCAATTAGGGTTATCAACCAATCTTGTGCATCGAATAAGTTCGTTTGTGTCATTGGATGAACAATTAGGTCATTTTCGTCCTCCCGAGGCTTATTCTTGTCCAATTAGGGTTTCTAACCAATCTTGTGCATCCAATAGGAGTGTTTGTATCATTGGAGAAACAATTATGTCATTTTCATCCTCCCTAGGCTTATTCTTGTCCAATTACGGTTTCTAACCAATCTTGTGCATCCAATAGGTGTGTTTGTGTCATTGGATGAATGATTAGGTCATTTTTGTCTTCCCTAGGCTTATTCTTGTCCAATTAAGGTCTCTAACCTATCTTATGCATCCAATAGGTGCGTTTGTGTCATTAGATGAACAATTAGGTCATTATGTCCTCGCTACGCTTATTCTTGTCCAATTAGGGTGCCTAACCAATCTTGTGCATCCAATAGGTGTGTTTGTGGCACTGGATGAAAATTTAGGTCATTTTTGTCGTCCCTGGGCTTATTCTTCTCCAACTAGGGTTTTCAACCAATCTTGTGCATCGAATAAGTTCGTTTGTGTCATTGGATGAACAATTAGGTCATTTTCGTCCTCCCTAGGCTTATTCTTGTCCAATTAGGGTTTCTAACCAATCTGTTGCAGCCAATAGGTAAGTTTGTATCATTGGATGAACATTTATGTCATTTGCGTCCTCCCTACACATAATAATGTCTAGTTAAGGTTTTTAACCAATCTTGTGCAGCCGATAGTTGTGTTGGAGTCATTAGTTGAACATTTAGGTAATTTTCGTCCTCAAGAGGCTTATTCTTGTCCAATTAGGGTTTCTAACCAATCTTGTGCATTTAATACGTGTGTTTGTGTCATTGGATAAACATTTTGCTCATTTTTGACCTCCCTAGGCTTATTCTTGTCCAATTAGGGTTTTAATCAATCTTGTGCATCCAATAGGTGTGTTTGTGTCATTGGATGAACAATTAGGTCATTTTCATCCTCTCTAGGCTTATTCTTGTCCAATTAGGGTTTCTAACCAATCTTGTGCATCCAATAGGAGTGTTTGTGTCATTCGATGAACATTTAGCTCATTTTCGACCTCCCTAGGATTATTCTTGTCCAATTAGGGTTTCTAACCAATCTTGTACATCCAATAGATGTGTTTGTGTCATTCGACGAACAATTTTGATATATTCGTCCTCCCTAGGATTATTCTTGTCCAATTAGGGTTTCTATCCAATCTTGTGCATTTAATACGTGTGTTTGTTTCATCGGATGAACAATTAGGTCATTTTCTTCCTCCCTAGGCTTATTCTTGTCCAATTAGGGTTTCAAACCAATCTTAAGCATCCAATAGGTGCGTTTGTGTCATTGGATGAACAATTATGTCATTTTCGTCTTCCCTAGGCTTATTCTTGTCCAATTAGGGTGTCTAACCTATCTTATGCATCCAATAGGTCGGTTTGTGTCATTGGATGAACAATTAGGTCATTTGTGTCCTCCCAACGATATTCTTGTCCAATTAGGGTTTCTAACCAATCTTGTGCATCCAATAGGTGTGTTTGTGTCATTGGATGAACATTTAGGTCATTTTCGTCCTCCCTAGGCTTATTCTTGTCCAATTAGGGTTTATAACCACGCTTGTGCATTTAATACGTGTGTTTGTGTCATCGGATGGACATTTAGGTCATTTTCGTGTTCCTTAGGATTATTCATGTCCAATTAAGGTTTTTAACCAGTCTTGTGCATCCAATAGGTGTGTTTGTGTCATTGGATGAACATTTAGGTCGTTTTCGTCCTCCCTACACTTAATCATCTCCAATTAGGGTTTCTAACCAATCTGTTGCAGCCAATAGGTAAGTTTGTATCATTGGATGAACATTTATGTCATTTTCGTCCTCCCTACACATAATAATGTCTAGTTAAGGTTTTTAACAAATCTTGTGCATCCAATAGTTGTGTTTGTGTCATTGGATGAACATTCAGGTCATTTTCGTCCTCTCGAGGCTTATTCCTGTCCAATTAGGTTTTTTAACCAATCTTGTGCATCCAATAGTTGTGTTTCTGTCATTGGATGAACATTTAGGTCATTTGCGTCTTCCATAGGCTTATTCTTGTCCAATTAGGGTTTCTAACCAATCTTGTGAATCCAATAGGTTTGTCTCTGTCATTGGATGAACAATTATGTCATTTTCGTAATTCGTAGGCTTATTCTTGTCCAATTAGGGTTTCTAACCTATCTTGCGCATCCACTTGGTGGGTTTGTAACATCGGATAAACAATTAGGTCATTTTCGTCTTCCCTACGCTTATTCTTGTCCAATTAGGGTTTCTAACCAATCTTGTGCATCCAATAGGAGTGTTGTGTCATTGGATGAACATTTAGGTCTTTTTCGTCCTCTGGAGGCTTACTCTTGTCCATTTAGGGTTCCAAACCAAGCTTGTGCATTTAATACTTCTGTTTGTGTCATTTGGATGAACATTTAAGTCGTTTTCGTCTTCCCTAAGATTATACTTGTCCAATTAGGGTTTTAACCAGTCTTGTGCATCTAATAGGTGTGTTTGTGTCATTGGATGCACATTTAAGTCGTTTACATCCTCCCTCCACTTAATCATGTCCAATTAGGGTTTTTAACCAATCTTGTGCAGCCAATAGTTGTGTTTGAGTCATTGGTTGAACATTTTGGTCATTTTCGTCCTCAAGAGGCTTATTCTTGTCCAATTAGGGTTTCTAACCAATCTTGTGCATTTAATACGTGTGTTTGTGTCATTAAATAAACATTTAGCTCATTTTTGACCTCCCTAGGCTCATTCTTGTCCAATTAGGGTTTTAATCAATCTTGTGCATCCAATAGGTGTGTTTGTGTCATTGGATGAACATATAGGTCATTTTCATCCTCTCTAGGCTTATTCTTGTCCAATTAGGGTTTCTAACCAATCTAGTGCATCCAATAGGAGTGTTTGTGTCATTGGATAAAAATTATGTCATTTTCGTCCTCCCTAGGCTTATTCTTGTCCAATTAGGGTTTCTAACCAATCTTGTGCATCCAATAGGTGTGTTTGTGTCATTCGATGAATAATTAGGTCATTTTTGCCTTCCCTAGGCTTATTCTTGTCCAATTAAGGTTTCTAACCTATCTTATGCATCCAATAGGTGCGTTTGTGTCATTAGATGAACATTTAGGTCCTTATGTCCTCCCTACGCTTATTCTTGTCCAATTAGGGTGTCTAACCAATCTTGTGCATCCAATAGGTGTGTTTGTGTCACTAGATGAACATTTAGGTCATTTTTGTCATCCCTAAGCATATTCTTGTCCAATTAGGGTTATCAACCAATCTTGTGCATCGAATAAGTTCGTTTGTGTCATTGGATGAACAATTAGGTCATTTTCGTCCACCCGAGGCTTATTCTTGTCCAATTAGGGTTTCTAACCAATCTTGTGCATCCAATAGGTAAGTTTGTATCATTCGATGAACATTTATGTCATTTTCGTCCTCCCTACACATAATAATGTCTAGTTAAGGTTTTTAACCAATCTTGTGCAGCCAATAGTTGTGTTTGAGTCATTGGTTGAACATTTAGGTCATTTTCGTCCTCAAGAGGCTTATTCTTGTCCAATTAGGGTTTCTAACCAATCTTGTGCATTTAATACGTGTGTTTGTGTCATTGGATAAACATTTAGCTCATTTTCGACCTCCCTAGGCTTATTCTTGTCCAATTAGGGTTTCTAACCAATCTTGTGCATTTAATACGTGTGTTTGTGTCATTGGATAAACATTTAGCTTATTTTCGACCTGCCTAGGCTTATTCTTGTCTAATTAGGGTGTCTAACCTATCTTATGCATCCAATAAGTGGGTTTGTGTCATTGGATGAACAATTAGGTCATTTTTGTCCTCCCAATGCTTATTCTTGTCCAATTAGGGTTTCTAACCAATCTTGTGCACCCAATAGGTGTGTTTGTGTCATTGGATGAACATTTAGGTCATTTTCGTCCTCCCTAGGCTTATTCTTGTCCAATTAGGGTTTATAACCAAGCTTGTGCATTTAATACGTGTGTTTGTGTCATCGGATGGACATTTAGGTCATTTTCGTGTTCCTTAGGATTATTCATGTCCAATTAAGGTTTTTAACCAGTCTTGTGCATCCAATAGGTGTGTTTGTGTCATTGGATGAACATTTAGGTCGTTTTCGTCCTCCCTACACTTAATCATCTCCAATTAGGGTTTCTAACCAATCATGTACATCCAATAGGTGTGTTTGTGTCATTGGATGAACTTATAGGTCATTTTCATCCTCCCTACACTTAATAATGTCTAGTTAAGGTTTTTAACAAATCTTGTGCATCCAATAGTTGTGTTTGTGTCATTGGATGAACATTCATGTCATTTTCGTCCTCTCGAGGCTTATTCCTGTCCAATTAGGTTTTTTAACCAATCTTGTGCATCCAATAGTTGTGTTTCTGTCATTGGATGAACATTTAGGTCATTTGCGTCTTCCATAGGCTTATTCTTGTCCAATTAGGGTTTCTAACCAATCTTGTGAATCCAATAGGTTTGTCTCTGTCATTGGATGAACAATTATGTCATTTTCGTAATTCGTAGGCTTATTCTTGTCCAATTAGGGTTTCTAACCTATCTTGCGCATCCACTTGGTGGGTTTGTAACATCGGATAAACAATTAGGTCATTTTCGTCTTCCCTACGCTTATTCTTGTCCAATTAGGGTTTCTAACCAATCTTGTGCATCCAATAGGAGTGTTGTGTCATTGGATGAACATTTAGGTCTTTTTCGTCCTCTGGAGGCTTACTCTTGTCCATTTAGGGTTCCAAACCAAGCTTGTGCATTTAATACTTCTGTTTGTGTCATTTGGATGAACATTTAAGTCGTTTTCGTCTTCCCTAAGATTATACTTGTCCAATTAGGGTTTTAACCAGTCTTGTGCATCTAATAGGTGTGTTTGTGTCATTGGATGCACATTTAGGTCGTTTACATCCTCCCTCCACTTAATCATGTCCAATTAGGGTTTTTAACCAATCTTGTGCAGCCAATAGTTGTGTTTGAGTCATTGGTTGAACATTTAGGTCATTTTCGTCCTCAAGAGGCTTATTCTTGTCCAATTAGGGTTTCTAACCAATCTTGTGCATTTAATACGTGTGTTTGTGTCATTAAATAAACATTTAGCTCATTTTTGACCTCCCTAGGCTCATTCTTGTCCAATTAGGGTTTTAATCAATCTTGTGCATCCAATAGGTGTGTTTGTGTCATTGGATGAACATATAGGTCATTTTCATCCTGTCTAGGCTTATTCTTGTCCAATTAGGGTTTCTAACCAATCTAGTGCATCCAATAGGAGTGTTTGTGTCATTGGATAAAAATTATGTCATTTTCGTCCTCCCTAGGCTTATTCTTGTCCAATTAGGGTTTCTAACCAATCTTGTGCATCCAATAGGTGTGTTTGTGTCATTCGATGAATAATTAGGTCATTTTTGCCTTCCCTAGGCTTATTCTTGTCCAATTAAGGTTTCTAACCTATCTTATGCATCCAATAGGTGCGTTTGTGTCATTAGATGAACATTTAGGTCCTTATGTCCTCCCTACGCTTATTCTTGTCCAATTAGGGTGTCTAACCAATCTTGTGCATCCAATAGGTGTGTTTGTGTCACTAGATGAACATTTAGGTCATTTTTGTCATCCCTAAGCATATTCTTGTCCAATTAGGGTTATCAACCAATCTTGTGCATCGAATAAGTTCGTTTGTGTCATTGGATGAACAATTAGGTCATTTTCGTCCACCCGAGGCTTATTCTTGTCCAATTAGGGTTTCTAACCAATCTTGTGCATCCAATAGGTAAGTTTGTATCATTCGATGAACATTTATGTCATTTTCGTCCTCCCTACACATAATAATGTCTAGTTAAGGTTTTTAACCAATCTTGTGCAGCCAATAGTTGTGTTTGAGTCATTGGTTGAACATTTAGGTCATTTTCGTCCTCAAGAGGCTTATTCTTGTCCAATTAGGGTTTCTAACCAATCTTGTGCATTTAATACGTGTGTTTGTGTCATTGGATAAACATTTAGCTCATTTTCGACCTCCCTAGGCTTATTCTTGTCCAATTAGGGTTTCTAACCAATCTTGTGCATTTAATACGTGTGTTTGTGTCATTGGATAAACATTTAGCTTATTTTCGACCTGCCTAGGCTTATTCTTGTCTAATTAGGGTGTCTAACCTATCTTATGCATCCAATATGTGGGTTTGTGTCATTGGATGAACAATTAGGTCATTTTTGTCCTCCCAACGCTTATTCTTGTCCAATTAGGGTTTCTAACCAATCTTGTGCACCCAATAGGTGTGTTTGTGTCATTGGATGAACATTTAGGTCATTTTCGTCCTCCCTAGGCTTATTCTTGTCCAATTAGGGTTTATAACCATGCTTGTGCATTTAATACGTGTGTTTGGGTCATTGGATGGACATTTAGGTCATTTTCGTGTTCCCTAGGATTATTCATGTCCAATTAGGGTTTTTAACCAGTCTCGTGCATCCAATAGGTGTGTTTGTGTCACTGGATGAACAATTAGGTCATTTTCGTCTTCCCTAGGCTTATTCTTGTCCAATTAGGGTGTCTAACCTATCTTATGCATCCAATAGGTCGGTTTGTGTCATTGGATGAACAATTAGGTCATTTGTGTCCTCCCAACGATATTCTTGTCCAATTAGGGTTTCTAACCAATCTTGTGCATCCAATAGGTGTGTTTGTGTCATTGGATGAACATTTAGGTCATTTTCGTCCTCCCTAGGCTTATTCTTGTCCAATTAGGGTTTATAACCAAGCTTGTGCATTTAATACGTGTGTTTGTGTCATCGGATGGACATTTAGGTCATTTTCGTGTTCCTTAGGATTATTCAGGTCCAATTAAGGTTTTTAACCAGTCTTGTGCATCCAATAGGTGTGTTTGTGTCATTGGATGAACATTTAGGTCGTTTTCGTCCTCCCTACACTTAATCATCTCCAATTAGGGTTTCTAACCAATCATGTACATCCAATAGGTGTGTTTGTGTCATTGGATGAACTTATAGGTCATTTTCATCCTCCCTACACTTAATAATGTCTAGTTAAGGTTTTTAACAAATCTTGTGCATCCAATAGTTGTGTTTGTGTCATTGGATGAACATTCAGGTCATTTTCGTCCTCTCGAGGCTTATTCCTGTCCAATTAGGTTTTTTAACCAATCTTGTGCATTCAATAGTTGTGTTTCTGTCATTGGATGAACATTTAGGTCATTTGCGTCTTCCATAGGCTTATTCTTGTCCAATTAGGGTTTCTAACCAATCTTGTGAATCCAATAGGTTTGTCTCTGTCATTGGATGAACAATTATGTCATTTTCGTAATTCGTAGGCTTATTCTTGTCCAATTAGGGTTTCTAACCTATCTTGCGCATCCACTTGGTGGGTTTGTAACATCGGATAAACAATTAGGTCATTTTCGTCTTCCCTACGCTTATTCTTGTCCAATTAGGGTTTCTAACCAATCTTGTGCATCCAATAGGAGTGTTGTGTCATTGGATGAACATTTAGGTCTTTTTCGTCCTCTGGAGGCTTACTCTTGTCCATTTAGGGTTCCAAACCAAGCTTGTGCATTTAATACTTCTGTTTGTGTCATTTGGATGAACATTTAAGTCGTTTTCGTCTTCCCTAAGATTATACTTGTCCAATTAGGGTTTTAACCAGTCTTGTGCATCTAATAGGTGTGTTTGTGTCATTGGATGCACATTTAGGTCGTTTACATCCTCCCTCCACTTAATCATGTCCAATTAGGGTTTTTAACCAATCTTGTGCACCCAATAGTTGTGTTTGAGTCATTGGTTGAACATTTAGGTCATTTTCGTCCTCAAGAGGCTTATTCTTGTCCAATTAGGGTTTCTAACCAATCTTGTGCATTTAATACGTGTGTTTGTGTCATTAAATAAACATTTAGCTCATTTTTGACCTCCCTAGGCTCATTCTTGTCCAATTAGGGTTTTAATCAATCTTGTGCATCCAATAGGTGTGTTTGTGTCATTGGATGAACATATAGGTCATTTTCATCCTCTCTAGGCTTATTCTTGTCCAATTAGGGTTTCTAACCAATCTAGTGCATCCAATAGGAGTGTTTGTGTCATTGGATAAAAATTATGTCATTTTCGTCCTCCCTAGGCTTATTCTTGTCCAATTAGGGTTTCTAACCAATCTTGTGCATCCAATAGGTGTGTTTGTGTCATTCGATGAATAATTAGGTCATTTTTGCCTTCCCTAGGCTTATTCTTGTCCAATTAAGGTTTCTAACCTATCTTATGCATCCAATAGGTGCGTTTGTGTCATTTGATGAACATTTAGGTCCTTATGTCCTCCCTACGCTTATTCTTGTCCAATTAGGGTGTCTAACCAATCTTGTGCATCCAATAGGTGTGTTTGTGTCACTAGATGAACATTTAGGTCATTTTTGTCATCCCAAAGCATATTCTTGTCCAATTAGGGTTATCAACCAATCTTGTGCATCGAATAAGTTCGTTTGTGTCATTGGATGAACAATTAGGTCATTTTCGTCCTCCCGAGGCTTATTCTTGTCCAATTAGGGTTTCTAACAAATCTTGTGCATCCAATAGGTAAGTTTGTATCATTCGATGAACATTTATGTCATTTTCGTCCAACCTACACATAATAATGTCTAGTTAAGGTTTTTAACCAATCTTGTGCAGCCAATAGTTGTGTTTGAGTCATTGGTTGAACATTTAGGTCATTTTCGTCCTCAAGAGGCTTATTCTTGTCCAATTAGGGTTTCTAACCAATCTTGTGCATTTAATACGTGTGTTTGTGTCATTGGATAAACATTTAGCTCATTTTCGACCTCCCTAGGCTTATTCTTGTCCAATTAGAGTTTCTAACCAATCTTGTGCATTTAATACGTGTGTTTGTGTCATTGGATAAACATTTAGCTTATTTTCGACCTGCCTAGGCTTATTCTTGTCTAATTAGGGTGTCTAACCTATCTTATGCATCCAATAAGTGGGTTTGTGTCATTGGATGAACAATTAGGTCATTTTTGTCCTCCCAACGCTTATTCTTGTCCAATTAGGGTTTCTAACCAATCTTGTGCACCCAATAGATGTGTTTGTGTCATTGGATGAACATTTAGGTCATTTTCGTCCTCCCTAGGCTTATTCTTGTCCAATTAGGGTTTATAACCATGCTTGTGCATTTAATACGTGTGTTTGGGTCATTGGATGGACATTTAGGTCATTTTCGTGTTCCCTAGGATTATTCATGTCCAATTAGGGTTTTTAACCAGTCTCGTGCATCCAATAGGTGTGTTTGTGTCACTGGATGAACAATTAGGTCATTTTCGTCTTCCCTAGGCTTATTCTTGTCCAATTAGGGTGTCTAACCTATCTTATGCATCCAATAGGTCGGTTTGTGTCATTGGATGAACAATTAGGTCATTTGTGTCCTCCCAACGATATTCTTGTCCAATTAGGGTTTCTAACCAATCTTGTGCATCCAATAGGTGTGTTTGTGTCATTGGATGAACATTTAGGTCATTTTCGTCCTCCCTAGGCTTATTCTTGTCCAATTAGGGTTTATAACCAAGCTTGTGCATTTAATACGTGTGTTTGTGTCATCGGATGGACATTTAGGTCATTTTCGTGTTCCTTAGGATTATTCAGGTCCAATTAAGGTTTTTAACCAGTCTTGTGCATCCAATAGGTGTGTTTGTGTCATTGGATGAACATTTAGGTCGTTTTCGTCCTCCCTACACTTAATCATCTCCAATTAGGGTTTCTAACCAATCATGTACATCCAATAGGTGTGTTTGTGTCATTGGATGAACTTATAGGTCATTTTCATCCTCCCTACACTTAATAATGTCTAGTTAAGGTTTTTAACAAATCTTGTGCATCCAATAGTTGTGTTTGTGTCATTGGATGAACATTCAGGTCATTTTCGTCCTCTCGAGGCTTATTCCTGTCCAATTAGGTTTTTTAACCAATCTTGTGCATCCAATAGTTGTGTTTCTGTCATTGGATGAACATTTAGGTCATTTGCGTCTTCCATAGGCTTATTCTTGTCCAATTAGGGTTTCTAACCAATCTTGTGAATCCAATAGGTTTGTCTCTGTCATTGGATGAACAATTATGTCATTTTCGTAATTCGTAGGCTTATTCTTGTCCAATTAGGGTTTCTAACCTATCTTGCGCATCTACTTGGTGGGTTTGTAACATCGGATAAACAATTAGGTCATTTTCGTCTTCCCTACGCTTATTCTTGTCCAATTAGGGTTTCTAACCAATCTTGTGCATCCAATAGGAGTGTTGTGTCATTGGATGAACATTTAGGTCTTTTTCGTCCTCTGGAGGCTTACTCTTGTCCATTTAGGGTTCCAAACCAAGCTTGTGCATTTAATACTTCTGTTTGTGTCATTTGGATGAACATTTAAGTCGTTTTCGTCTTCCCTAAGATTATACTTGTCCAATTAGGGTTTTAACCAGTCTTGTGCATCTAATAGGTGTGTTTGTGTCATTGGATGCACATTTAGGTCGTTTACATCCTCCCTCCACTTAATCATGTCCAATTAGGGTTTTTAACCAATCTTGTGCAGCCAATAGTTGTGTTTGAGTCATTGGTTGAACATTTAGGTCATTTTCGTCCTCAAGAGGCTTATTCTTGTCCAATTAGGGTTTCTAACCAATCTTGTGCATTTAATACGTGTGTTTGTGTCATTAAATAAACATTTAGCTCATTTTTGACCTCCCTAGGCTCATTCTTGTCCAATTAGGGTTTTAATCAATCTTGTGCATCCAATAGGTGTGTTTGTGTCATTGGATGAACATATAGGTCATTTTCATCCTGTCTAGGCTTATTCTTGTCCAATTAGGGTTTCTAACCAATCTAGTGCATCCAATAGGAGTGTTTGTGTCATTGGATAAAAATTATGTCATTTTCGTCCTCCCTAGGCTTATTCTTGTCCAATTAGGGTTTCTAACCAATCTTGTGCATCCAATAGGTGTGTTTGTGTCATTCGATGAATAATTAGGTCATTTTTGCCTTCCCTAGGCTTATTCTTGTCCAATTAAGGTTTCTAACCTATCTTATGCATCCAATAGGTGCGTTTGTGTCATTAGATGAACATTTAGGTCCTTATGTCCTCCCTACGCTTATTCTTGTCCAATTAGGGTGTCTAACCAATCTTGTGCATCCAATAGGTGTGTTTGTGTCACTAGAAGAACATTTAGGTCATTTTTGTCATCCCTAAGCATATTCTTGTCCAATTAGGGTTATCAACCAATCTTGTGCATCGAATAAGTTCGTTTGTGTCATTGGATGAACAATTAGGTCATTTTCGTCCTCCCGAGGCTTATTCTTGTCCAATTAGGGTTTCTAACCAATCTTGTGCATCCAATAGGTAAGTTTGTATCATTCGATGAACATTTATGTCATTTTCGTCCTCCCTACACATAATAATGTCTAGTTAAGGTTTTTAACCAATCTTGTGCAGCCAATAGTGGTGTTTGAGTCATTGGTTGAACATTTAGGTCATTTTCGTCCTCAAGAGGCTTATTCTTGTCCAATTAGGGTTTCTAACCAATCTTGTGCATTTAATACGTGTGTTTGTGTCATTGGATAAACATTTAGCTCATTTTCGACCTCCCTAGGCTTATTCTTGTCCAATTAGGGTTTCTAACCAATCTTGTGCATTTAATACGTGTGTTTGTGTCATTGGATAAACATTTAGCTCATTTTCGACCTCCCTAGGCTTATTCTTGTCCAATTAGGGTTTCTAACCAATCTTGTGCATTTAATACGTGTGTTTGTGTCATTGGATAAACATTTAGCTTATTTTCGACCTGCCTAGGCTTATTCTTGTCTAATTAGGGTGTCTAACCTATCTTATGCATCCCATAAGTGGGTTTGTGTCATTGGATGAACAATTAGGTCATTTTTGTCCTCCCAACGCTTATTCTTGTCCAATTAGGGTTTCTAACCAATCTTGTGCACCCAATAGGTGTGTTTGTGTCATTGGATGAACATTTAGGTCATTTTCGTCCTCCCTAGGCTTATTCTTGTCCAATTAGGGTTTATAACCATGCTTGTGCATTTAATACGTGTGTTTGGGTCATTGGATGGACATTTAGGTCATTTTCGTGTTCCCTAGGATTATTCATGTCCAATTAGGGTTTTTAACCAGTCTCGTGCATCCAATAGGTGTGTTTGTGTCACTGGATGAACAATTAGGTCATTTTCGTCTTCCCTAAGCTTATTCTTGTCCAATTAGGGTGTCTAACCTATCTTATGCATCCAATAGGTCGGTTTGTGTCATTGGATGAACAATTAGGTCATTTGTGTCCTCCCAACGATATTCTTGTCCAATTAGGGTTTCTAACCAATCTTGTGCATCCAATAGGTGTGTTTGTGTCATTGGATGAACATTTAGGTCATTTTCGTCCTCCCTAGGCTTATTCTTGTCCAATTAGGGTTTATAACCAAGCTTGTGCATTTAATACGTGTGTTTGTGTCATCGGATGGACATTTAGGTCATTTTCGTGTTCCTTAGGATTATTCATGTCCAATTAAGGTTTTTAACCAGTCTTGTGCATCCAATAGGTGTGTTTGTGTCATTGGATGAACATTTAGGTCGTTTTCGTCCTCCCTACACTTAATCATCTCCAATTAGGGTTTCTAACCAATCATGTACATCCAATAGGTGTGTTTGTGTCATTGGATGAACTTATAGGTCATTTTCATCCTCCCTACACTTAATAATGTCTAGTTAAGGTTTTTAACAAATCTTGTGCATCCAATAGTTGTGTTTGTGTCATTGGATGAACATTCAGGTCATTTTCGTCCTCTCGAGGCTTATTCCTGTCCAATTAGGTTTTTTAACCAATCTTGTGCATCCAATAGTTGTGTTTCTGTCATTGGATGAACATTTAGGTCATTTGCGTCTTCCATAGGCTTATTCTTGTCCAATTAGGGTTTCTAACCAATCTTGTGAATCCAATAGGTTTGTCTCTGTCATTGGATGAACAATTATGTCATTTTCGTAATTCGTAGGCTTATTCTTGTCCAATTAGGGTTTCTAACCTATCTTGCGCATCTACTTGGTGGGTTTGTAACATCGGATAAACAATTAGGTCATTTTCGTCTTCCCTACGCTTATTCTTGTCCAATTAGGGTTTCTAACCAATCTTGTGCATCCAATAGGAGTGTTGTGTCATTGGATGAACATTTAGGTCTTTTTCGTCCTCTGGAGGCTTACTCTTGTCCATTTAGGGTTCCAAACCAAGCTTGTGCATTTAATACTTCTGTTTGTGTCATTTGGATGAACATTTAAGTCGTTTTCGTCTTCCCTAAGATTATACTTGTCCAATTAGGGTTTTAACCAGTCTTGTGCATCTAATAGGTGTGTTTGTGTCATTGGATGCACATTTAGGTCGTTTACATCCTCCCTCCACTTAATCATGTCCAATTAGGGTTTTTAACCAATCTTGTGCAGCCAATAGTTGTGTTTGAGTCATTGGTTGAACATTTAGGTCATTTTCGTCCTCAAGAGGCTTATTCTTGTCCAATTAGGGTTTCTAACCAATCTTGTGCATTTAATACGTGTGTTTGTGTCATTGGATAAACATTTAGCTCATTTTCGACCTCCCTAGGCTTATTCTTGTCCAATTAGGGTTTCTAACCAATCTTGTGCATTTAATACGTGTGTTTGTGTCATTGGATAAACATTTAGCTTATTTTCGACCTGCCTAGGCTTATTCTTGTCTAATTAGGGTGTCTAACCTATCTTATGCATCCCATAAGTGGGTTTGTGTCATTGGATGAACAATTAGGTCATTTTTGTCCTCCCAACGCTTATTCTTGTCCAATTAGGGTTTCTAACCAATCTTGTGCACCCAATAGGTGTGTTTGTGTCATTGGATGAACATTTAGGTCATTTTCGTCCTCCCTAGGCTTATTCTTGTCCAATTAGGGTTTATAACCATGCTTGTGCATTTAATACGTGTGTTTGGGTCATTGGATGGACATTTAGGTCATTTTCGTGTTCCCTAGGATTATTCATGTCCAATTAGGGTTTTTAACCAGTCTCGTGCATCCAATAGGTGTGTTTGTGTCACTGGATGAACAATTAGGTCATTTTCGTCTTCCCTAGGCTTATTCTTGTCCAATTAGGGTGTCTAACCTATCTTATGCATCCAATAGGTCGGTTTGTGTCATTGGATGAACAATTAGGTCATTTGTGTCCTCCCAACGATATTCTTGTCCAATTAGGGTTTCTAACCAATCTTGTGCATCCAATAGGTGTGTTTGTGTCATTGGATGAACATTTAGGTCATTTTCGTCCTCCCTAGGCTTATTCTTGTCCAATTAGGGTTTATAACCAAGCTTGTGCATTTAATACGTGTGTTTGTGTCATCGGATGGACATTTAGGTCATTTTCGTGTTCCTTAGGATTATTCAGGTCCAATTAAGGTTTTTAACCAGTCTTGTGCATCCAATAGGTGTGTTTGTGTCATTGGATGAACATTTAGGTCGTTTTCGTCCTCCCTACACTTAATCATCTCCAATTAGGGTTTCTAACCAATCATGTACATCCAATAGGTGTGTTTGTGTCATTGGATGAACTTATAGGTCATTTTCATCCTCCCTACACTTAATAATGTCTAGTTAAGGTTTTTAACAAATCTTGTGCATCCAATAGTTGTGTTTGTGTCATTGGATGAACATTCAGGTCATTTTCGTCCTCTCGAGGCTTATTCCTGTCCAATTAGGTTTTTTAACCAATCTTGTGCATTCAATAGTTGTGTTTCTGTCATTGGATGAACATTTAGGTCATTTGCGTCTTCCATAGGCTTATTCTTGTCCAATTAGGGTTTCTAACCAATCTTGTGAATCCAATAGGTTTGTCTCTGTCATTGGATGAACAATTATGTCATTTTCGTAATTCGTAGGCTTATTCTTGTCCAATTAGGGTTTCTAACCTATCTTGCGCATCCACTTGGTGGGTTTGTAACATCGGATAAACAATTAGGTCATTTTCGTCTTCCCTACGCTTATTCTTGTCCAATTAGGGTTTCTAACCAATCTTGTGCATCCAATAGGAGTGTTGTGTCATTGGATGAACATTTAGGTCTTTTTCGTCCTCTGGAGGCTTACTCTTGTCCATTTAGGGTTCCAAACCAAGCTTGTGCATTTAATACTTCTGTTTGTGTCATTTGGATGAACATTTAAGTCGTTTTCGTCTTCCCTAAGAATATACTTGTCCAATTAGGGTTTTAACCAGTCTTGTGCATCTAATAGGTGTGTTTGTGTCATTGGATGCACATTTAGGTCGTTTACATCCTCCCTCCACTTAATCATGTCCAATTAGGGTTTTTAACCAATCTTGTGCAGCCAATAGTTGTGTTTGAGTCATTGGTTGAACATTTAGGTCATTTTCGTCCTCAAGAGGCTTATTCTTGTCCAATTAGGGTTTCTAACCAATCTTGTGCATTTAATACGTGTGTTTGTGTCATTAAATAAACATTTAGCTCATTTTTGACCTCCCTAGGCTCATTCTTGTCCAATTAGGGTTTTAATCAATCTTGTGCATCCAATAGGTGTGTTTGTGTCATTGGATGAACATATAGGTCATTTTCATCCTCTCTAGGCTTATTCTTGTCCAATTAGGGTTTCTAACCAATCTAGTGCATCCAATAGGAGTGTTTGTGTCATTGGATAAAAATTATGTCATTTTCGTCCTCCCTAGGCTTATTCTTGTCCAATTAGGGTTTCTAACCAATCTTGTGCATCCAATAGGTGTGTTTGTGTCATTCGATGAATAATTAGGTCATTTTTGCCTTCCCTAGGCTTATTCTTGTCCAATTAAGGTTTCTAACCTATCTTATGCATCCAATAGGTGCGTTTGTGTCATTAGATGAACATTTAGGTCCTTATGTCCTCCCTACGCTTATTCTTGTCCAATTAGGGTGTCTAACCAATCTTGTGCATCCAATAGGTGTGTTTGTGTCACTAGATGAACATTTAGGTCATTTTTGTCATCCCTAAGCATATTCTTGTCCAATTAGGGTTATCAACCAATCTTGTGCATCGAATAAGTTCGTTTGTGTCATTGGATGAACAATTAGGTCATTTTCGTCCACCCGAGGCTTATTCTTGTCCAATTAGGGTTTCTAACCAATCTTGTGCATCCAATAGGTAAGTTTGTATCATTCGATGAACATTTATGTCATTTTCGTCCTCCCTACACATAATAATGTCTAGTTAAGGTTTTTAACCAATCTTGTGCAGCCAATAGTTGTGTTTGAGTCATTGGTTGAACATTTAGGTCATTTTCGTCCTCAAGAGGCTTATTCTTGTCCAATTAGGGTTTCTAACCAATCTTGTGCATTTAATACGTGTGTTTGTGTCATTGGATAAACATTTAGCTCATTTTCGACCTCCCTAGGCTTATTCTTGTCCAATTAGGGTTTCTAACCAATCTTGTGCATTTAATACGTGTGTTTGTGTCATTGGATAAACATTTAGCTCATTTTCGTCCTCCCTAGGCTTATTCTTGTCCAATTAGGGTTTCTAACCAATCTTGTGCATTTAATACGTGTGTTTGTGTCATTGGATAAACATTTAGCTTATTTTCGACCTGCCTAGGCTTATTCTTGTCTAATTAGGGTGTCTAACCTATCTTATGCATCCAATAAGTGGGTTTGTGTCATTGGATGAACAATTAGGTCATTTTTGTCCTCCCAACGCTTATTCTTGTCCAATTAGGGTTTCTAACCAATCTTGTGCACCCAATAGGTGTGTTTGTGTCATTGGATGAACATTTAGGTCATTTTCGTCCTCCCTAGGCTTATTCTTGTCCAATTAGGGTTTATAACCATGCTTGTGCATTTAATACGTGTGTTTGGGTCATTGGATGGACATTTAGGTCATTTTCGTGTTCCCTAGGATTATTCATGTCCAATTAGGGTTTTTAACCAGTCTCGTGCATCCAATAGGTGTGTTTGTGTCACTGGATGAACAATTAGGTCATTTTCGTCCTCCCTACACTTAATCATGTCTAATTAGGGTTTTTAACCAATCTTGTGCATCCAATAGGTGTGTTTGTGTCATTGGATGAATAATTAGGTCATTTTCATCCTCCCTACACTTAATAATGTCTAGTTAAGGTTTTTAACCAATCTTGTGCATCCAATAGTTGTGTTTCTGTCATTGGATGAACATTTAGGTCATTTTCGTCTTCCATAGGCTTATTCTTGTCCAATTAGGGTTTCTAACCAATCTTGTGAATCCAATTGGTTTGTTTCTGTCATTGGAAGAACAATTATGTCATTTCCGTAATCCCTAGGCTTATTCTTGTCCAATTAGGGTTTCTAACCAATCTTGGGCATCCAATAGGTGTGTTTGTGTCATTGGATGAATAATTAGGTCATTTTCGTCTTCCCTAGGCTTATTCTTTTCCAATTAGGGTTTCTAACCTATCTTATGCATCCAATAGGTGCGTTTGTGTCATTGGATGAACAATTTGGTCATTATGTCCTTCCTACGCTTATTCTTGTCCAATTAGGGTTTCTAACCAATCTTGTGCATCCAATAGGTGTGTTTGTGTTACTGGATGAACATTTAGGTCATTTTTCTCCTCCTTATGCTTATTCTTGTCCAATTAGGGTTTTCAACCAATCTTGTGGATCGAATAAGTTCGATTTTGTCATTGGATGAACAATTAGGTCATTTTCGTCCTCCCTACGCTTATTCTTGTCCAATTAGGGTTTCTAACAAATCTTGTGCATCCAATAGGTATGTTTGTGTTATTGGATGAACAATTAGGTCATTTTCGTCCTCCCTAGGCTTATTCTTATCCAATTAGGGTTTCTAACCTATCTTATGCATCGAATAGGTGGGTTTGTGTCATTGGATGAATAAAGAGGTCATTTTCGTCCTCCCTATGCTTATTCTTGTCCAATTAGGGTTTCTAACCAAGCTTGTGCATTTAATACGTGTGTTTGTGTCATTGGATGAACAATTAGGTCATTTTCGTCCTCCCTACGCTTATTCTTGTCCAATTAGGGTTTCTAACCAATCTTGTGAACCCAATAGGTGTGTTTGTGTCATTGGATGAATAATTAGGTCATTTTCGTCCTCCCTAGGCTTATTCTTATCCAATTAGGGTTTCTAACCTATCTTATGCATCCAATACCTGGGTTTATTCTTACCCAATTAGGGTTTTTAACCAATCTTGGGCATCCCATAGGTGGGTTTGTGTAATTGGATGAACATTTAGTTCGTTTTCGTCCTCTCTACACTTAATCATGTCCAATTAGGGTTTTTAACCAATCTTGTGCATCCAATAGTTGTGTTTGAGTGGTTGTTTGAACATTTAGGTCATTTTCGTCCTCCCGAGGCTTATTCTTGTCCAATTAGGGTTTCTAAGCAATCTTGTGCGTTTAATACGTGTGTTTGTGTCATTGGATGAACATTTAGCTCATTTTCGTCCTCCCTAGGCTTATTCTTATCCAATTAGGGTATCTAACCTATTTTATGTATCCAATAGGTGGGTTTGTGTCATTGGATGAACAATTAGGTCATTTTCGTCCTCCCTACGCTTATTCTTGTCCAAATAGGGTTTCTAACCAATCTTGTGCATCCAATAGGAGTGTTTGTGTCATTGGATGAACAATTATGTCTTTTTCGTCCTCCCTAGGCTTATGCTTGTCCAATTAGTGTTTCTAACCAAAATTGTGCATCCAATAGGTGTGGTTGTGTCATTGGATGAACATTTAGGTCATTTTCGTCCTCCTGAAGCCTATTCTTCTCCAATTAGGGTTTCTAACCAATCTTGTGCGTTTAATACGTGTCTCTGTGTCATTGGATGAACATTTAGGTCATTTTCGTCTTCCCTGGGTTTATTCTTGCCCAATTAGGGTTTTTAACCAATCTTGTGCATCCCATAGGTGGGTTTGTGTCATTGGATGAACATTTAGGTCGTTTTCGTCCTCTCTACACTTAATCATGTCCAATTAGGGTTTTTAACCAATCTTGTGCATCCAATAGTTGTGTTTGAGTCGTTGTTTGAACATTTAGGTCATTTTCGTCCTCCCGAGGCTTATTCTTGTCCAATTAGGGTTTCTAACCAATCTTGTGCGTTTAATACATGTGTTTGTGTCATTGGTTGAACATTTAGCTCATTTTCGACCTCTCGAGGATTATTCTTGTCCAATTAGGGTTTCTAACCAATCTTGTACATCCAATAGGTGTGTTTGTGTCATTGGATGAACAATTAGGTCATTTTCATCCTCCCTAGGCTTATTCTTTACCAATTAGAGTTTCTAACCAATCTTGTCCATCCAATAGGTGTGTTTGTGTCATTGGATGAACAATTACGTTATATTCGTCCTCCCTAGGCTTATTCTTGTCCAATTAGGGTTTCTAACCAATCTTGTGCATCCAATAGGTGGGTTTGTGTCATTGGATTTCTATTTAGGTCATTTTCGTCCTCCTTTGGCTTATTATTGTCCAATTAGGGTTTTCAACCAATCTTGTCCATCGAATAATTTCGATTTTGTCATTGGATGAACAATTAGGTCATTTTCGTCCTCCCTAGGCATATTCTCATCCAATCAGGGTTTCTAACCTATTTTATGTATCCAATAGGTGGGTTTGTGTCATTGGATGAACAATTAGGTCATTTTCGTCCTCCCTACCCTTATTCTTGTCCAAATAGGGTTTCTAACCAATCTTGTGCATCCAATAGGAGTGTTTGTGTCATTGGATGAACAATTATGTCTTTTTCGTCCTCCCTAGGCTTATGCTTATCCAATTATTGTTTCTAACCAAAATTGTGCATCCAATAGGTGAGGTTGTGTCATTGGATGAACATTTAGGTCATTTTCGTCCTCCTAAATCCTATTCTTGTCCAATTAGGGTTTCTAACCAATCTTGTGCGTTTAATACGTGTCTTTGTGTCATTGGATGACCATTTAGGTCATTTTCATCTTCCCTGGGTTTATTCTTGCCGAATTAAGGTTTTTAACCAATCTTGTGCATCCCATAGGTGGGTTTGTGTCATTGGATGAACATTTAGGTCATTTTCGTCCTCTCTACACTTAATCATGTCCAATTAGGGTTTTTAACCAATCTTGTGCATCCAATAGTTGTGTTTGAGTCGTTGTTTGAAAATTTAGGTCATTTTCGTCCTCCCGAGGTTTATTCTTGTCCAATTAGGGTTTGTAACCAATCTTGTGCGTTTAATACGTGTGTTTGTGTCATTGGATGAACATTTAGCTCATTTTGGACCTCTCTAGGATTATTCTTGTCCAATTAGGGTTTCTAACTAATCTTGTACATCCAATAGGTGTGTTTGTGTCATTGGATGAACAATTAGGTCATTTTCATCCTACCTAGGCTTATTCTTTACCAATTAGAGTTTCTAACCAATCTTGTCCATCCAATACGTGTGTTTGTGTCATTGGATGAACAATGATGTTATATTCGTCCTCCCTAGGCTTATTCTTGTCCAGTTAAGGTTTCTAACCAATATTATGCATCCAATAGGTGGGTTTGTGTCATTGGATTTCTATTTAGGTCATTTTCGTCCTCCCTAGGCTCATTCTTGTCCAATCAGGGTTTCTAACCAAGCTTGTGCATTTAATACGTGTGTTTGTGTCATTGGATGAATACTTCTGTTTGTGTCATTTGGATGAACATTTAAGTCGTTTTCGTCTTCCCTAAGATTATACTTGTCCAATTAGGGTTTTAACCAGTCTTGTGCATCTAATAGGTGTGTTTGTGTCATTGGATGCACATTTAGGTCGTTTACGTCCTCCCTCCACTTAATAATGTCCAATTTGGGTTTTTAACCAATCTTGTGCACCCAATAGTTGTGTTTGAGTCATTGGTTGAACATTTAGGTCATTTTCGTCCTCAAGAGGCTTATTCTTGTCCAATTAGGGTTTCTAACCAATCTTGTGCGTTTAATACATGTGTTTGTGTCATTGGATGAACATTTAGCTCATTTTCGACCTCTCTAGGATTATTCTTGTCCAATTAGGGTTTCTAACCAATCTTGTACATCCAATAGGTGTGTTTGTGTCATTGGATGAATAATTAGGTCATTTTCATCCTCCCTACACTTAATAATGTCTAGTTAAGGTTTTTAACCAATCTTGTGCATCCAATAGTTGTGTTTCTGTCATTGGATGAACATTTAGGTCATTTTCGTCTTCCATAGGCTTATTCTTGTCCAATTAGGGTTTCTAACCAATCTTGTGAATCCAATTGGTTTGTTTCTGTCATTGGAAGAACAATTATGTCATTTCCGTAATCCCTAGGCTTATTCTTGTCCAATTAGGGTTTCTAACCAATCTTGGGCATCCAATAGGTGTGTTTGTGTCATTGGATGAATAATTAGGTCATTTTCGTCTTCCCTAGGCTTATTCTTCTCCAATTAGGGTTTCTAACCTATCTTATGCATCCAATAGGTGCGTTTGTGTCATTGGATGAACAATTTGGTCATTATGTCCTTCCTACGCTTATTCTTGTCCAATTAGGGTTTCTAACCAATCTTGTGCATCCAATAGGTGTGTTTGTGTTACTGGATGAACATTTAGGTCATTTTTCTCCTCCTTATGCTTATTCTTGTCCAATTAGGGTTTTCAACCAATCTTGTGGATCGAATAAGTTCGATTTTGTCATTGGATGAACAATTAGGTCATTTTCGTCCTCCCTACGCTTATTCTTGTCCAATTAGGGTTTCTAACAAATCTTGTGCATCCAATAGGT
>JBBPBS010001217.1:1793492-1841533 GCA_037974835.1 Cicer judaicum | reverse complement strand
CCAATAGTTGTGTTTGAGTCATTGGTTGAACATTTAGGTCATTTTCGTCCTCAAGAGGCTTATTCTTGTCCAATTAGGGTTTCTAACCAATCTTGTGCGTTTAATACATGTGTTTGTGTCATTGGATGAACATTTAGCTCATTTTCGACCTCTCTAGGATTATTCTTGTCCAATTAGGGTTTCTAACCAATCTTGTACATCCAATAGGTGTGTTTGTGTCATTGGATGAATAATTAGGTCATTTTCATCCTCCCTACACTTAATAATGTCTAGTTAAGGTTTTTAACCAATCTTGTGCATCCAATAGTTGTGTTTCTGTCATTGGATGAACATTTAGGTCATTTTCGTCTTCCATAGGCTTATTCTTGTCCAATTAGGGTTTCTAACCAATCTTGTGAATCCAATTGGTTTGTTTCTGTCATTGGAAGAACAATTATGTCATTTCCGTAATCCCTAGGCTTATTCTTGTCCAATTAGGGTTTCTAACCAATCTTGGGCATCCAATAGGTGTGTTTGTGTCATTGGATGAATAATTAGGTCATTTTCGTCTTCCCTAGGCTTATTCTTCTCCAATTAGGGTTTCTAACCTATCTTATGCATCCAATAGGTGCGTTTGTGTCATTGGATGAACAATTTGGTCATTATGTCCTTCCTACGCTTATTCTTGTCCAATTAGGGTTTCTAACCAATCTTGTGCATCCAATAGGTGTGTTTGTGTTACTGGATGAACATTTAGGTCATTTTTCTCCTCCTTATGCTTATTCTTGTCCAATTAGGGTTTTCAACCAATCTTGTGGATCGAATAAGTTCGATTTTGTCATTGGATGAACAATTAGGTCATTTTCGTCCTCCCTACGCTTATTCTTGTCCAATTAGGGTTTCTAACAAATCTTGTGCATCCAATAGGTGTGTTTGTGTTATTGGATGAACAATTAGGTCATTTTCGTCCTCCCTAGGCTTATTCTTATCCAATTAGGGTTTCTAACCTATCTTATGCATCGAATAGGTGGGTTTGTGTCATTGGATGAATAAAGAGGTCATTTTCGTCCTCCCTACGCTTTTTCTTGTCCAATTAGGGTTTCTAACCAAGCTTGTGCATTTAATACGTGTGTTTGTGTCATTGGATGAACAATTAGGTCTTTTTCGTCCTCCTTACGCTTATTCTTGTCCAATTAGGGTTTCTAACCAATCTTGTGAACCCAATAGGTGTGTTTGTGTCATTGGATGAATAATTAGGTCATTTTCGTCCTCCCTAGGCTTATTCTTGTCCAATTAGGGTTTATAACCAAGCTTGTGCATTTAATACGTGTGTTTGTGTCATTGGATGAACATTTAGGTCATTTTCGTGTTCCCTAGGATTATTCATGTCCAAGTAGGGTTTTTAACCAGTCTTGTGTATCCAATAGCTGTGTTTGTATCATTGGATGAACATTTAGGTCGTTTTCGTCCTCACTACACTTAATCATGTCCAATTAGGGTTTTTGACCAATCTTGTGCATCCAATAGTTGTGTTTGAGTCGTTGGTTGAACATTTAGGTCATTTTCGTCCTCCCGAGGGTTATTCTTGTCCAATTAGGGTTTCTAACCAATCTTGTGCATTTAATACGTGTGTTTGTGTCATTGGATGAACATTTAGCTCATTTTCGACCTCCCTAGGCTTGTTCTTGTCCAATTAGGGTTTTGAACCAATCCTGTACATCCAATAGGCGTGTTTGTGTCACTGGATGAACAATTAGGTCATTTTCGTCCTCCCTACACTTAATCATGTCCAATTAGGGTTTTTAACCAATCCTGTGCATCCAATAGGTGTGTTTGTGTCACTGGATGAACATTTAGGCCATTTTGGTCCTCCATAGGCTTACTCTTGTCCAATTAGTGTTTTCAACCAATCTTGTCCATCCAATAGGTGTGTTTGTGTCATTCGATGAACAATTACGTCATCTTCATCCTCCCTAGGCTTATTCTTGTCCAATTAGGGTTTCTAACCAATCTTGTGCATCCAATAGGTGTGTTTGTGTCATCGGATGAATAATTAGGTCATTTTTGTCTTCCATAGGCTTATTCTTGTCCAATTAGGATTTCTAACAAATCTTGTACATCCAATAGGTGTGTTTGTGTCATTGGATGAACAATTAGGTCATTTTCGTCCTCCCTAGGCTTATTCTTGTCCAATTAGGGTTTTGAACCAATCCTGTGCATCCAATAGGTGTGTTTGTGTCACTGGATGAACATTTAGGTCATTTTTGTCCTTCTTAGGCTTATTATTGTCCAATTAGGGTTTTCAACCAATCTTGTCCATCGAATAAGTTCGATTTTGTCATTGGATGAACAATTAGGTCATTTTCGTCTTCCCTAGGCTTATTCTTATCCAATTAGGGTTTCTAACCTATCTTATGCATCCAATAGGTGGGTTTGTGTCATTGGATGAACAATTAGGTCATTTTCGTCCTCCATACGCTTATTCTTGTCCAAATAGGGTTTCTTACCAATCTTGTGCATCCAATAGGTGCGTTTGTGTCATTGGATTTCTATTTAGGTCATTTTCGTCCTCCCTAGGCTCATTCTTGTCCAATCAGGGTTTCTAACCAAGCTTGTGCATTTAATACGTGTGTTTGTGTCATTGGATGAATACTTCTGTTTGTGTCATTTGGATGAACATTTAAGTCGTTTTCGTCTTCCCTAAGATTATACTTGTCCAATTAGGGTTTTAACCAGTCTTGTGCATCTAATAGGTGTGTTTGTGTCATTGGATGCACATTTAGGTCGTTTACATCCTCCCTCCACTTAATCATGTCCAATTAGGGTTTTTAACCAATCTTGTGCAGCCAATAGTTGTGTTTGAGTCATTGGTTGAACATTTAGGTCATTTTCGTCCTCAAGAGGCTTATTCTTGTCCAATTAGGGTTTCTAACCAATCTTGTGCATTTAATACGTGTGTTTGTGTCATTAAATAAACATTTAGCTCATTTTTGACCTCCCTAGGCTCATTCTTGTCCAATTAGGGTTTTAATCAATCTTGTGCATCCAATAGGTGTGTTTGTGTCATTGGATGAACATATAGGTCATTTTCATCCACTCTAGGCTTATTCTTGTCCAATTAGGGTTTCTAACCAATCTAGTGCATCCAATAGGAGTGTTTGTGTCATTGGATAAAAATTATGTCATTTTCGTCCTCCCTAGGCTTATTCTTGTCCAATTAGGGTTTCTAACCAATCTTGTGCATCCAATAGGTGTGTTTGTGTCATTCGATGAATAATTAGGTCATTTTTGCCTTCCCTAGGCTTATTCTTGTCCAATTAAGGTTTCTAACCTATCTTATGCATCCAATAGGTGCGTTTGTGTCATTAGATGAACATTTAGGTCCTTATGTCCTCCCTACGCTTATTCTTGACCAATTAGGGTGTCTAACCAATCTTGTGCATCCAATAGGTGTGTTTGTGTCACTAGATGAACATTTAGGTCATTTTTGTCATCCCAAAGCATATTCTTGTCCAATTAGGGTTATCAACCAATCTTGTGCATCGAATAAGTTCGTTTGTGTCATTGGATGAACAATTAGGTCATTTTCGTCCTCCCGAGGCTTATTCTTGTCCAATTAGGGTTTCTAACCAATCTTGTGCATCCAATAGGTAAGTTTGTATCATTCGATGAACATTTATGTCATTTTCGTCCACCCTACACATAATAATGTCTAGTTAAGGTTTTTAACCAATCTTGTGCAGCCAATAGTTGTGTTTGAGTCATTGGTTGAACATTTAGGTCATTTTCGTCCTCAAGAGGCTTATTCTTGTCCAATTAGGGTTTCTAACCAATCTTGTGCATTTAATACGTGTGTTTGTGTCATTGGATAAACATTTAGCTCATTTTCGACCTCCCTAGGCTTATTCTTGTCCAATTAGGGTTTCTAACCAATCTTGTGCATTTAATACGTGTGTTTGTGTCATTGGATAAACATTTAGCTTATTTTCGACCTGCCTAGGCTTATTCTTGTCTAATTAGGGTGTCTAACCTATCTTATGCATCCAATAAGTGGGTTTGTGTCATTGGATGAACAATTAGGTCATTTTTGTCGTCCCAACGCTTATTCTTGTCCAATTAGGGTTTCTAACCAATCTTGTGCACCCAATAGGTGTGTTTGTGTCATTGGATGAACATTTAGGTCATTTTCGTCCTCCCTAGGCTTATTCTTGTCCAATTACGGTTTATAACCATGCTTGTGCATTTAATACGTGTGTTTGGGTCATTGGATGGACATTTAGGTCATTTTCGTGTTCCCTAGGATTATTCATCTCCAATTAGGGTTTTTAACCAGTCTCGTGCATCCAATAGGTGTGTTTGTGTCACTGGATGAACAATTAGGTCATTTTCGTCTTCCCTAGGCTTATTCTTGTCCAATTAGGGTGTCTAACCTATCTTATGCCTCCAATAGGTCGGTTTGTGTCATTGGATGAACAATTAGGTCATTTGTGTCCTCCCAACGATATTCTTGTCCAATTAGGGTTTCTAACCAATCTTGTGCATCCAATAGGTGTGTTTGTGTCATTGGATGAACATTTAGGTCATTTTCGTCCTCCCTAGGCTTATTCTTGTCCAATTAGGGTTTATAACCAAGCTTGTGCATTTAATACGTGTGTTTGTGTCATCGGATGGACATTTAGGTCATTTTCGTGTTCCTTAGGATTATTCATGTCCAATTAAGGTTTTTAACCAGTCTTGTGCATCCAATAGGTGTGTTTGTGTCATTGGATGAACATTTAGGTCGTTTTCGTCCTCCCTACACTTAATCATCTCCAATTAGGGTTTCTAACCAATCATGTACATCCAATAGGTGTGTTTGTGTCATTGGATGAACTTATAGGTCATTTTCATCCTCCCTACACTTAATAATGTCTAGTTAAGGTTTTTAACAAATCTTGTGCATCCAATAGTTGTGTTTGTGTCATTGGATGAACATTCATGTCATTTTCGTCCTCTCGAGGCTTATTCGTGTCCAATTAGGTTTTTTAACCAATCTTGTGCATCCAATAGTTGTGTTTCTGTCATTGGATGAACATTTAGGTCATTTGCGTCTTCCATAGGCTTATTCTTGTCCAATTAGGGTTTCTAACCAATCTTGTGAATCCAATAGGTTTGTCTCTGTCATTGGATGAACAATTATGTCATTTTCGTAATTCGTAGGCTTATTCTTGTCCAATTAGGGTTTCTAACCTATCTTGCGCATCCACTTGGTGGGTTTGTAACATCGGATAAACAATTAGGTCATTTTCGTCTTCCCTACGCTTATTCTTGTCCAATTAGGGTTTCTAACCAATCTTGTGCATCCAATAGGAGTGTTGTGTCATTGGATGAACATTTAGGTCTTTTTCGTCCTCTAGAGGCTTACTCTTGTCCATTTAGGGTTCCAAACCAAGCTTGTGCATTTAATACTTCTGTTTGTGTCATTTGGATGAACATTTAAGTCGTTTTCGTCTTCCCTAAGATTATACTTGTCCAATTAGGGTTTTAACCAGTCTTGTGCATCTAATAGGTGTGTTTGTGTCATTGGATGCACATTTAGGTCGTTTACATCCTCCCTCCACTTAATCATGTCCAATTAGGGTTTTTAACCAATCTTGTGCAGCCAATAGTTGTGTTTGAGTCATTGGTTGAACATTTAGGTCATTTTCGTCCTCAAGAGGCTTATTCTTGTCCAATTAGGGTTTCTAACCAATCTTGTGCATTTAATACGTGTGTTTGTGTCATTAAATAAACATTTAGCTCATTTTTGACCTCCCTAGGCTCATTCTTGTCCAATTAGGGTTTTAATCAATCTTGTGCATCCAATAGGTGTGTTTGTGTCATTGGATGAACATATAGGTCATTTTCATCCTGTCTAGGCTTATTCTTGTCCAATTAGGGTTTCTAACCAATCTAGTGCATCCAATAGGAGTGTTTGTGTCATTGGATAAAAATTATGTCATTTTCGTCCTCCCTAGGCTTATTCTTGTCCAATTAGGGTTTCTAACCAATCTTGTGCATCCAATAGGTGTGTTTGTGTCATTCGATGAATAATTAGGTCATTTTTGCCTTCCCTAGGCTTATTCTTGTCCAATTAAGGTTTCTAACCTATCTTATGCATCCAATAGGTGCGTTTGTGTCATTAGATGAACATTTAGGTCCTTATGTCCTCCCTACGCTTATTCTTGTCCAATTAGGGTGTCTAACCAATCTTTTGCATCCAATAGGTGTGTTTGTGTCACTAGATGAACATTTAGGTCATTTTTGTCATCCCAAAGCATATTCTTGTCCAATTAGGGTTATCAACCAATCTTGTGCATCGAATAAGTTCGTTTGTGTCATTGGATGAACAATTAGGTCATTTTCGTCCTCCCGAGGCTTATTCTTGTCCAATTAGGGTTTCTAACCAATCTTGTGCATCCAATAGGTAAGTTTGTATCATTCGATGAACATTTATGTCATTTTCGTCCACCCTACACATAATAATGTCTAGTTAAGGTTTTTAACCAATCTTGTGCAGCCAATAGTTGTGTTTGAGTCATTGGTTGAACATTTAGGTCATTTTCGTCCTCAAGAGGCTTATTCTTGTCCAATTAGGGTTTCTAACCAATCTTGTGCATTTAATACGTGTGTTTGTGTCATTGGATAAACATTTAGCTCATTTTCGACCTCCCTAGGCTTATTCTTGTCCAATTAGGGTTTCTAACCAATCTTGTGCATTTAATACGTGTGTTTGTGTCATTGGATAAACATTTAGCTTATTTTCGACCTGCCTAGGCTTATTCTTGTCTAATTAGGGTGTCTAACCTATCTTATGCATCCAATAAGTGGGTTTGTGTCATTGGATGAACAATTAGGTCATTTTTGTCGTCCCAACGCTTATTCTTGTCCAATTAGGGTTTCTAACCAATCTTGTGCACCCAATAGGTGTGTTTGTGTCATTGGATGAACATTTAGGTCATTTTCGTCCTCCCTAGGCTTATTCTTGTCCAATTACGGTTTATAACCATGCTTGTGCATTTAATACGTGTGTTTGGGTCATTGGATGGACATTTAGGTCATTTTCGTGTTCCCTAGGATTATTCATGTCCAATTAGGGTTTTTAACCAGTCTCGTGCATCCAATAGATGTGTTTGTGTCACTGGATGAACAATTAGGTCATTTTCGTCTTCCCTAGGCTTATTCTTGTCCAATTAGGGTGTCTAACCTATCTTATGCCTCCAATAGGTCGGTTTGTGTCATTGGATGAACAATTAGGTCATTTGTGTCCTCCCAACGATATTCTTGTCCAATTAGGGTTTCTAACCAATCTTGTGCATCCAATAGGTGTGTTTGTGTCATTGGATGAACATTTAGGTCATTTTCTTCCTCCCTAGGCTTATTCTTGTCCAATTAGGGTTTATAACCAAGCTTGTGCATTTAATACGTGTGTTTGTGTCATCGGATGGACATTTAGGTCATTTTCGTGTTCCTTAGGATTATTCATGTCCAATTAAGGTTTTTAACCAGTCTTGTGCATCCAATAGGTGTGTTTGTGTCATTGGATGAACATTTAGGTCGTTTTCGTCCTCCCTACACTTAATCATCTCCAATTAGGGTTTCTAACCAATCATGTACATCCAATAGGTGTGTTTGTGTCATTGGATGAACTTATAGGTCATTTTCATCCTCCCTACACTTAATAATGTCTAGTTAAGGTTTTTAACAAATCTTGTGCATCCAATAGTTGTGTTTGTGTCATTGGATGAACATTCATGTCATTTTCGTCCTCTCGAGGCTTATTCCTGTCCAATTAGGTTTTTTAACCAATCTTGTGCATCCAATAGTTGTGTTTCTGTCATTGGATGAACATTTAGGTCATTTGCGTCTTCCATAGGCTTATTCTTGTCCAATTAGGGTTTCTAACCAATCTTGTGAATCCAATAGGTTTGTCTCTGTCATTGGATGAACAATTATGTCATTTTCGTAATTCGTAGGCTTATTCTTGTCCAATTAGGGTTTCTAACCTATCTTGCGCATCCACTTGGTGGGTTTGTAACATCGGATAAACAATTAGGTCATTTTCGTCTTTCCTACGCTTATTCTTGTCCAATTAGGGTTTCTAACCAATCTTGTGCATCCAATAGGAGTGTTGTGTCATTGGATGAACATTTAGGTCTTTTTCGTCCTTTGGAGGCTTACTCTTGTCCATTTAGGGTTCCAAACCAAGCTTGTGCATTTAATACTTCTGTTTGTGTCATTTGGATGAACATTTAAGTCGTTTTCGTCTTCCCTAAGATTATACTTGTCCAATTAGGGTTTTAACCAGTCTTGTGCATCTAATAGGTGTGTTTGTGTCATTGGATGCACATTTAGGTCGTTTACATCCTCCCTCCACTTAATCATGTCCAATTAGGGTTTTTAACCAATCTTGTGCAGCCAATAGTTGTGTTTGAGTCATTGGTTGAACATTTAGGTCATTTTCGTCCTCAAGAGGCTTATTCTTGTCCAATTAGGGTTTCTAACCAATCTTGTGCATTTAATACGTGTGTTTGTGTCATTAAATAAACATTTAGCTCATTTTTGACCTCCCTAGGCTCATTCTTGTCCAATTAGGGTTTTAATCAATCTTGTGCATCCAATAGGTGTGTTTGTGTCGTTGGATGAACATATAGGTCATTTTCATCCTGTCTAGGCTTATTCTTGTCCAATTAGGGTTTCTAACCAATCTAGTGCATCCAATAGGAGTGTTTGTGTCATTGGATAAAAATTATGTCATTTTCGTCCTCCCTAGGCTTATTCTTGTCCAATTAGGGTTTCTAACCAATCTTGTGCATCCAATAGGTGTGTTTGTGTCATTCGATGAATAATTAGGTCATTTTTGCCTTCCCTAGGCTTATTCTTGTCCAATTAAGGTTTCTAACCTATCTTATGCATCCAATAGGTGCGTTTGTGTCATTAGATGAACATTTAGGTCCTTATGTCCTCCCTACGCTTATTCTTGTCCAATTAGGGTGTCTAACCAATCTTGTGCATCCAATAGGTGTGTTTGTGTCACTAGATGAACATTTAGGTCATTTTTGTCATCCCTAAGCATATTCTTGTCCAATTAGGGTTATCAACCAATCTTGTGCATCGAATAAGTTCGTTTGTGTCATTGGATGAACAATTAGGTCATTTTCGTCCACCCGAGGCTTATTCTTGTCCAATTAGGGTTTCTAACCAATCTTGTGCATCCAATAGGTAAGTTTGTATCATTTGATGAACATTTATGTCATTTTCGTCCTCCCTACACATAATAATGTCTAGTTAAGGTTTTTAACCAATCTTGTGCAGCCAATAGTTGTGTTTGAGTCATTGGTTGAACATTTAGGTCATTTTCGTCCTCAAGAGGCTTATTCTTGTCCAATTAGGGTTTCTAACCAATCTTGTGCATTTAATACGTGTGTTTGTGTCATTGGATAAACATTTAGCTCATTTTCGACCTCCCTAGGCTTATTCTTGTCCAATTAGGGTTTCTAACCAATCTTGTGCATTTAATACGTGTGTTTGTGTCATTGGATAAACATTTAGCTTATTTTCGACCTGCCTAGGCTTATTCTTGTCTAATTAGGGTGTCTAACCTATCTTATGCATCCAATAAGTGGGTTTGTGTCATTGGATGAACAATTAGGTCATTTTTGTCCTCCCAATGCTTATTCTTGTCCAATTAGGGTTTCTAACCAATCTTGTGCACCCAATAGGTGTGTTTGTGTCATTGGATGAACATTTAGGTCATTTTCGTCCTCCCTAGGCTTATTCTTGTCCAATTAGGGTTTATAACCAAGCTTGTGCATTTAATACGTGTGTTTGTGTCATCGGATGGACATTTAGGTCATTTTCGTGTTCCTTAGGATTATTCATGTCCAATTAAGGTTTTTAACCAGTCTTGTGCATCCAATAGGTGTGTTTGTGTCATTGGATGAACATTTAGGTCGTTTTCGTCCTCCCTACACTTAATCATCTCCAATTAGGGTTTCTAACCAATCATGTACATCCAATAGGTGTGTTTGTGTCATTGGATGAACTTATAGGTCATTTTCATCCTCCCTACACTTAATAATGTCTAGTTAAGGTTTTTAACAAATCTTGTGCATCCAATAGTTGTGTTTGTGTCATTGGATGAACATTCATGTCATTTTCGTCCTCTCGAGGCTTATTCCTGTCCAATTAGGTTTTTTAACCAATCTTGTGCATCCAATAGTTGTGTTTCTGTCATTGGATGAACATTTAGGTCATTTGCGTCTTCCATAGGCTTATTCTTGTCCAATTAGGGTTTCTAACCAATCTTGTGAATCCAATAGGTTTGTCTCTGTCATTGGATGAACAATTATGTCATTTTCGTAATTCGTAGGCTTATTCTTGTCCAATTAGGGTTTCTAACCTATCTTGCGCATCCACTTGGTGGGTTTGTAACATCGGATAAACAATTAGGTCATTTTCGTCTTCCCTACGCTTATTCTTGTCCAATTAGGGTTTCTAACCAATCTTGTGCATCCAATAGGAGTGTTGTGTCATTGGATGAACATTTAGGTCTTTTTCGTCCTCTGGAGGCTTACTCTTGTCCATTTAGGGTTCCAAACCAAGCTTGTGCATTTAATACTTCTGTTTGTGTCATTTGGATGAACATTTAAGTCGTTTTCGTCTTCCCTAAGATTATACTTGTCCAATTAGGGTTTTAACCAGTCTTGTGCATCTAATAGGTGTGTTTGTGTCATTGGATGCACATTTAAGTCGTTTACATCCTCCCTCCACTTAATCATGTCCAATTAGGGTTTTTAACCAATCTTGTGCAGCCAATAGTTGTGTTTGAGTCATTGGTTGAACATTTTGGTCATTTTCGTCCTCAAGAGGCTTATTCTTGTCCAATTAGGGTTTCTAACCAATCTTGTGCATTTAATACGTGTGTTTGTGTCATTAAATAAACATTTAGCTCATTTTTGACCTCCCTAGGCTCATTCTTGTCCAATTAGGGTTTTAATCAATCTTGTGCATCCAATAGGTGTGTTTGTGTCATTGGATGAACTTTTAGGTCATTTTCGTCCTCCCTAGGCTTATTCTTGTCCAATTAGGGTTTCTAACCAATCTTGTGCATCCAATAGGTGTGTTTGTGTCATTCGATGAATAATTAGGTCATTTTTGCCTTCCCTAGGCTTATTCTTGTCCAATTAAGGTTTCTAACCTATCTTATGCATCCAATAGGTGCGTTTGTGTCATTAGATGAACATTTAGGTCCTTATGTCCTCCCTACGCTTATTCTTGTCCAATTAGGGTGTCTAACCAATCTTGTGCATCCAATAGGTGTGTTTGTGTCACTAGAAGAACATTTAGGTCATTTTTGTCATCCCTAAGCATATTCTTGTCCAATTAGGGTTATCAACCAATCTTGTGCATCGAATAAGTTCGTTTGTGTCATTGGATGAACAATTAGGTCATTTTCGTCCTCCCGAGGCTTATTCTTGTCCAATTAGGGTTTCTAACCAATCTTGTGCATCCAATAGGTAAGTTTGTATCATTCGATGAACATTTATGTCATTTTCGTCCTCCCTACACATAATAATGTCTAGTTAAGGTTTTTAACCAATCTTGTGCAGCCAATAGTTGTGTTTGAGTCATTGGTTGAACATTTAGGTCATTTTCGTCCTCAAGAGGCTTATTCTTGTCCAATTAGGGTTTCTAACCAATCTTGTGCATTTAATACGTGTGTTTGTGTCATTGGATAAACATTTAGCTCATTTTCGACCTCCCTAGGCTTATTCTTGTCCAATTAGGGTTTCTAACCAATCTTGTGCATTTAATACGTGTGTTTGTGTCATTGGATAAACATTTAGCTTATTTTCGACCTGCCTAGGCTTATTCTTGTCTAATTAGGGTGTCTAACCTATCTTATGCATCCAATATGTGGGTTTGTGTCATTGGATGAACAATTAGGTCATTTTTGTCCTCCCAACGCTTATTCTTGTCCAATTAGGGTTTCTAACCAATCTTGTGCACCCAATAGGTGTGTTTGTGTCATTGGATGAACATTTAGGTCATTTTCGTCCTCCCTAGGCTTATTCTTGTCCAATTAGGGTTTATAACCATGCTTGTGCATTTAATACGTGTGTTTGGGTCATTGGATGGACATTTAGGTCATTTTCGTGTTCCCTAGGATTATTCATGTCCAATTAGGGTTTTTAACCAGTCTCGTGCATCCAATAGGTGTGTTTGTGTCACTGGATGAACAATTAGGTCATTTTCGTCTTCCCTAGGCTTATTCTTGTCCAATTAGGGTGTCTAACCTATCTTATGCATCCAATAGGTCGGTTTGTGTCATTGGATGAACAATTAGGTCATTTGTGTCCTCCCAACGATATTCTTGTCCAATTAGGGTTTCTAACCAATCTTGTGCATCCAATAGGTGTGTTTGTGTCATTGGATGAACATTTAGGTCATTTTCGTCCTCCCTAGGCTTATTCTTGTCCAATTAGGGTTTATAACCAAGCTTGTGCATTTAATACGTGTGTTTGTGTCATCGGATGGACATTTAGGTCATTTTCGTGTTCCTTAGGATTATTCAGGTCCAATTAAGGTTTTTAACCAGTCTTGTGCATCCAATAGGTGTGTTTGTGTCATTGGATGAACATTTAGGTCGTTTTCGTCCTCCCTACACTTATTCATCTCCAATTAGGGTTTCTAACCAATCATGTACATCCAATAGGTGTGTTTGTGTCATTGGATGAACTTATAGGTCATTTTCATCCTCCCTACACTTAATAATGTCTAGTTAAGGTTTTTAACAAATCTTGTGCATCCAATAGTTGTGTTTGTGTCATTGGATGAACATTCAGGTCATTTTCGTCCTCTCGAGGCTTATTCCTGTCCAATTAGGTTTTTTAACCAATCTTGTGCATCCAATAGTTGTGTTTCTGTCATTGGATGAACATTTAGGTCATTTGCGTCTTCCATAGGCTTATTCTTGTCCAATTAGGGTTTCTAACCAATCTTGTGAATCCAATAGGTTTGTCTCTGTCATTGGATGAACAATTATGTCATTTTCGTAATTCGTAGGCTTATTCTTGTCCAATTAGGGTTTCTAACCTATCTTGCGCATCCACTTGGTGGGTTTGTAACATCGGATAAACAATTAGGTCATTTTCGTCTTCCCTATGCTTATTCTTGTCCAATTAGGGTTTCTAACCAATCTTGTGCATCCAATAGGAGTGTTGTGTCATTGGATGAACATTTAGGTCTTTTTCGTCCTCTGGAGGCTTACTCTTGTCCATTTAGGGTTCCAAACCAAGCTTGTGCATTTAATACTTCTGTTTGTGTCATTTGGATGAACATTTAAGTCGTTTTCGTCTTCCCTAAGATTATACTTGTCCAATTAGGGTTTTAACCAGTCTTGTGCATCTAATAGGTGTGTTTGTGTCATTGGATGCACATTTAGGTCGTTTACATCCTCCCTCCACTTAATCATGTCCAATTAGGGTTTTTAACCAATCTTGTGCAGCCAATAGTTGTGTTTGAGTCATTGGTTGAACATTTTGGTCATTTTCGTCCTCAAGAGGCTTATTCTTGTCCAATTAGGGTTTCTAACCAATCTTGTGCATTTAATACGTGTGTTTGTGTCATTAAATAAACATTTAGCTCATTTTTGACCTCCCTAGGCTCATTCTTGTCCAATTAGGGTTTTAATCAATCTTGTGCATCCAATAGGTGTGTTTGTGTCATTGGATGAACATATAGGTCATTTTCATCCTCTCTAGGCTTATTCTTGTCCAATTAGGGTTTCTAACCAATCTAGTGCATCCAATAGGAGTGTTTGTGTCATTGGATAAAAATTATGTCATTTTCGTCCTCCATAGGCTTATTCTTGTCCAATTAGGGTTTCTAACCAATCTTGTGCATCCAATAGGTGTGTTTGTGTCATTCGATGAATAATTAGGTCATTTTTGCCTTCCCTAGGCTTATTCTTGTTCAATTAAGGTTTCTAACCTATCTTATGCATCCAATAGGTGCGTTTGTGTCATTAGATGAACATTTAGGTCCTTATGTCCTCCCTACGCTTATTCTTGTCCAATTAGGGTGTCTAACCAATCTTGTGCATCCAATAGGTGTGTTTGTGTCACTAGATGAACATTTAGGTCATTTTTGTCATCCCTAAGCATATTCTTGTCCAATTAGGGTTATCAACCAATCTTGTGCATCGAATAAGTTCGTTTGTGTCATTGGATGAACAATTAGGTCATTTTCGTCCTCCCGAGGCTTATTCTTGTCCAATTAGGGTTTCTAACCAATCTTGTGCATCCAATAGGAGTGTTTGTATCATTGGAGAAACAATTATGTCATTTTCATCCTCCCTAGGCTTATTCTTGTCCAATTACGGTTTCTAACCAATCTTGTGCATCCAATAGGTGTGTTTGTGTCATTGGATGAATGATTAGGTCATTTTTGTCTTCCCTAGGCTTATTCTTGTCCAATTAAGGTCTCTAACCTATCTTATGCATCCAATAGGTGCGTTTGTGTCATTAGATGAACAATTAGGTCATTATGTCCTCGCTACGCTTATTCTTGTCCAATTAGGGTGCCTAACCAATCTTGTGCATCCAATAGGTGTGTTTGTGGCACTGGATGAAAATTTAGGTCATTTTTGTCGTCCCTGGGCTTATTCTTCTCCAACTAGGGTTTTCAACCAATCTTGTGCATCGAATAAGTTCGTTTGTGTCATTGGATGAACAATTAGGTCATTTTCGTCCTCCCTAGGCTTATTCTTGTCCAATTAGGGTTTCTAACCAATCTGTTGCAGCCAATAGGTAAGTTTGTATCATTGGATGAACATTTATGTCATTTTCGTCCTCCCTACACATAATAATGTCTAGTTAAGGTTTTTAACCAATCTTGTGCAGCCGATAGTTGTGTTGGAGTCATTAGTTGAACATTTAGGTAATTTTCGTCCTCAAGAGGCTTATTCTTGTCCAATTAGGGTTTCTAACCAATCTTGTGCATTTAATACGTGTGTTTGTGTCATTGGATAAACATTTTGCTCATTTTTGACCTCCCTAGGCTTATTCTTGTCCAATTAGGGTTTTAATCAATCTTGTGCATCCAATAGGTGTGTTTGTGTCATTGGATGAACAATTAGGTCATTTTCATCCTCTCTAGGCTTATTCTTGTCCAATTAGGGTTTCTAACCAATCTTGTGCATCCAATAGGAGTGTTTGTGTCATTCGATGAACATTTAGCTCATTTTCGACCTCCCTAGGATTATTCTTGTCCAATTAGGGTTTCTAACCAATCTTGTACATCCAATAGATGTGTTTGTGTCATTCGACGAACAATTATGATATATTCGTCCTCCCTAGGATTATTCTTGTCCAATTAGGGTTTCTATCCAATCTTGTGCATTTAATACGTGTGTTTGTTTCATCGGATGAACAATTAGGTCATTTTCTTCCTCCCTAGGCTTATTCTTGTCCAATTAGGGTTTCAAACCAATCTTAAGCATCCAATAGGTGCGTTTGTGTCATTGGATGAACAATTATGTCATTTTCGTCTTCCCTAGGCTTATTCTTGTCCAATTAGGGTGTCTAACCTATCTTATGCATCCAATAGGTCGGTTTGTGTCATTGGATGAACAATTAGGTCATTTGTGTCCTCCCAACGATATTCTTGTCCAATTAGGGTTTCTAACCAATCTTGTGCATCCAATAGGTGTGTTTGTGTCATTGGATGAACATTTAGGTCATTTTCGTCCTCCCTAGGCTTATTCTTGTCCAATTAGGGTTTATAACCAAGCTTGTGCATTTAATACGTGTGTTTGTGTCATCGGATGGACATTTAGGTCATTTTCGTGTTCCTTAGGATTATTCAGGTCCAATTAAGGTTTTTAACCAGTCTTGTGCATCCAATAGGTGTGTTTGTGTCATTGGATGAACATTTAGGTCGTTTTCGTCCTCCCTACACTTAATCATCTCCAATTAGGGTTTCTAACCAATCATGTACATCCAATAGGTGTGTTTGTGTCATTGGATGAACTTATAGGTCATTTTCATCCTCCCTACACTTAATAATGTCTAGTTAAGGTTTTTAACAAATCTTGTGCATCCAATAGTTGTGTTTGTGTCATTGGATGAACATTCATGTCATTTTCGTCCTCTCGAGGCTTATTCCTGTCCAATTAGGTTTTTTAACCAATCTTGTGCATCCAATAGTTGTGTTTCTGTCATTGGATGAACATTTAGGTCATTTGCGTCTTCCATAGGCTTATTCTTGTCCAATTAGGGTTTCTAACCAATCTTGTGAATCCAATAGGTTTGTCTCTGTCATTGGATGAACAATTATGTCATTTTCGTAATTCGTAGGCTTATTCTTGTCCAATTAGGGTTTCTAACCTATCTTGCGCATCCACTTGGTGGGTTTGTAACATCGGATAAACAATTAGGTCATTTTCGTCTTCCCTACGCTTATTCTTGTCCAATTAGGGTTTCTAACCAATCTTGTGCATCCAATAGGAGTGTTGTGTCATTGGATGAACATTTAGGTCTTTTTCGTCCTCTAGAGGCTTACTCTTGTCCATTTAGGGTTCCAAACCAAGCTTGTGCATTTAATACTTCTGTTTGTGTCATTTGGATGAACATTTAAGTCGTTTTCGTCTTCCCTAAGATTATACTTGTCCAATTAGGGTTTTAACCAGTCTTGTGCATCTAATAGGTGTGTTTGTGTCATTGGATGCACATTTAGGTTGTTTACATCCTCCCTCCACTTAATCATGTCCAATTAGGGTTTTTAACCAATCTTGTGCAGCCAATAGTTGTGTTTGAGTCATTGGTTGAACATTTAGGTCATTTTCGTCCTCAAGAGGCTTATTCTTGTCCAATTAGGGTTTCTAACCAATCTTGTGCATTTAATACGTGTGTTTGTGTCATTAAATAAACATTTAGCTCATTTTTGACCTCCCTAGGCTCATTCTTGTCCAATTAGGGTTTTAATCAATCTTGTGCATCCAATAGGTGTGTTTGTGTCATTGGATGAACATATAGGTCATTTTCATCCTCTCTAGGCTTATTCTTGTCCAATTAGGGTTTCTAACCAATCTAGTGCATCCAATAGGAGTGTTTGTGTCATTGGATAAAAATTATGTCATTTTCGTCCTCCCTAGGCTTATTCTTGTCCAATTAGGGTTTCTAACCAATCTTGTGCATCCAATAGGTGTGTTTGTGTCATTCGATGAATAATTAGGTCATTTTTGCCTTCCCTAGGCTTATTCTTGTCCAATTAAGGTTTCTAACCTATCTTATGCATCCAATAGGTGCGTTTGTGTCATTAGATGAACATTTAGGTCCTTATGTCCTCCCTACGCTTATTCTTGTCCAATTAGGGTGTCTAACCAATCTTGTGCATCCAATAGGTGTGTTTGTGTCACTAGAAGAACATTTAGGTCATTTTTGTCATTCCTAAGCATATTCTTGTCCAATTAGGGTTATCAACCAATCTTGTGCATCGAATAAGTTCGTTTGTGTCATTGGATGAACAATTAGGTCATTTTCGTCCTCCCGAGGCTTATTCTTGTCCAATTAGGGTTTCTAACCAATCTTGTGCATCCAATAGGTAAGTTTGTATCATTCGATGAACATTTATGTCATTTTCGTCCTCCCTACACATAATAATGTCTAGTTAAGGTTTTTAACCAATCTTGTGCAGCCAATAGTTGTGTTTGAGTCATTGGTTGAACATTTAGGTCATTTTCGTCCTCAAGAGGCTTATTCTTGTCCAATTAGGGTTTCTAACCAATCTTGTGCATTTAATACGTGTGTTTGTGTCATTGGATAAACATTTAGCTCATTTTCGACCTCCCTAGGCTTATTCTTGTCCAATTAGGGTTTCTAACCAATCTTGTGCATTTAATACGTGTGTTTGTGTCATTGGATAAACATTTAGCTTATTTTCGACCTGCCTAGGCTTATTCTTGTCTAATTAGGGTGTCTAACCTATCTTATGCATCCCATAAGTGGGTTTGTGTCATTGGATGAACAATTAGGTCATTTTTGTCCTCCCAACGCTTATTCTTGTCCAATTAGGGTTTCTAACCAATCTTGTGCACCCAATAGGTGTGTTTGTGTCATTGGATGAACATTTAGGTCATTTTCGTCCTCCCTAGGCTTATTCTTGTCCAATTAGGGTTTATAACCATGCTTGTGCATTTAATACGTGTGTTTGGGTCATTGGATGGACATTTAGGTCATTTTCGTGTTCCCTAGGATTATTCATGTCCAATTAGGGTTTTTAACCAGTCTCGTGCATCCAATAGGTGTGTTTGTGTCACTGGATGAACAATTAGGTCATTTTCGTCTTCCCTAGGCTTATTCTTGTCCAATTAGGGTGTCTAACCTATCTTATGCATCCAATAGGTCGGTTTGTGTCATTGGATGAACAATTAGGTCATTTGTGTCCTCCCAACGATATTCTTGTCCAATTAGGGTTTCTAACCAATCTTGTGCATCCAATAGGTGTGTTTGTGTCATTGGATGAACATTTAGGTCATTTTCGTCCTCCCTAGGCTTATTCTTGTCCAATTAGGGTTTATAACCAAGCTTGTGCATTTAATACGTGTGTTTGTGTCATCGGATGGACATTTAGGTCATTTTCGTGTTCCTTAGGATTATTCAGGTCCAATTAAGGTTTTTAACCAGTCTTGTGCATCCAATAGGTGTGTTTGTGTCATTGGATGAACATTTAGGTCGTTTTCGTCCTCCCTACACTTAATCATCTCCAATTAGGGTTTCTAACCAATCATGTACATCCAATAGGTGTGTTTGTGTCATTGGATGAACTTATAGGTCATTTTCATCCTCCCTACACTTAATAATGTCTAGTTAAGGTTTTTAACAAATCTTGTGCATCCAATAGTTGTGTTTGTGTCATTGGATGAACATTCAGGTCATTTTCGTCCTCTCGAGGCTTATTCCTGTCCAATTAGGTTTTTTAACCAATCTTGTGCATCCAATAGTTGTGTTTCTGTCATTGGATGAACATTTAGGTCATTTGCGTCTTCCATAGGCTTATTCTTGTCCAATTAGGGTTTCTAACCAATCTTGTGAATCCAATAGGTTTGTCTCTGTCATTGGATGAACAATTATGTCATTTTCGTAATTCGTAGGCTTATTCTTGTCCAATTAGGGTTTCTAACCTATCTTGCGCATCTACTTGGTGGGTTTGTAACATCGGATAAACAATTAGGTCATTTTCGTCTTCCCTACGCTTATTCTTGTCCAATTAGGGTTTCTAACCAATCTTGTGCATCCAATAGGAGTGTTGTGTCATTGGATGAACATTTAGGTCTTTTTCGTCCTCTGGAGGCTTACTCTTGTCCATTTAGGGTTCCAAACCAAGCTTGTGCATTTAATACTTCTGTTTGTGTCATTTGGATGAACATTTAAGTCGTTTTCGTCTTCCCTAAGATTATACTTGTCCAATTAGGGTTTTAACCAGTCTTGTGCATCTAATAGGTGTGTTTGTGTCATTGGATGCACATTTAGGTCGTTTACATCCTCCCTCCACTTAATCATGTCCAATTAGGGTTTTTAACCAATCTTGTGCAGCCAATAGTTGTGTTTGAGTCATTGGTTGAACATTTAGGTCATTTTCGTCCTCAAGAGGCTTATTCTTGTCCAATTAGGGTTTCTAACCAATCTTGTGCATTTAATACGTGTGTTTGTGTCATTAAATAAACATTTAGCTCATTTTTGACCTCCCTAGGCTCATTCTTGTCCAATTAGGGTTTTAATCCATCTTGTGCATCCAATAGGTGTGTTTGTGTCATTGGATGAACATATAGGTCATTTTCATCCTCTCTAGGCTTATTCTTGTCCAATTAGGGTTTCTAACCAATCTAGTGCATCCAATAGGAGTGTTTGTGTCATTGGATAAAAATTATGTCATTTTCGTCCTCCCTAGGCTTATTCTTGTCCAATTAGGGTTTCTAACCAATCTTGTGCATCCAATAGGTGTGTTTGTGTCATTCGATGAATAATTAGGTCATTTTTGCCTTCCCTAGGCTTATTCTTGTCCAATTAAGGTTTCTAACCTATCTTATGCATCCAATAGGTGCGTTTGTGTCATTAGATGAACATTTAGGTCCTTATGTCCTCCCTACGCTTATTCTTGTCCAATTAGGGTGTCTAACCAATCTTGTGCATCCAATAGGTGTGTTTGTGTCACTAGAAGAACATTTAGGTCATTTTTGTCATTCCTAAGCATATTCTTGTCCAATTAGGGTTATCAACCAATCTTGTGCATCGAATAAGTTCGTTTGTGTCATTGGATGAACAATTAGGTCATTTTCGTCCTCCCGAGGCTTATTCTTGTCCAATTAGGGTTTCTAACCAATCTTGTGCATCCAATAGGTAAGTATGTATCATTCGATGAACATTTATGTCATTTTCGTCCTCCCTACACATAATAATGTCTAGTTAAGGTTTTTAACCAATCTTGTGCAGCCAATAGTTGTGTTTGAGTCATTGGTTGAACCTTTAGGTCATTTTCGTCCTCAAGAGGCTTATTCTTGTCCAATTAGGGTTTCTAACCAATCTTGTGCATTTAATACGTGTGTTTGTGTCATTGGATAAACATTTAGCTCATTTTCGACCTCCCTAGGCTTATTCTTGTCCAATTAGGGTTTCTAACCAATCTTGTGCATTTAATACGTGTGTTTGTGTCATTGGATAAACATTTAGCTTATTTTCGACCTGCCTAGGCTTATTCTTGTCTAATTAGGGTGTCTAACCTATCTTATGCATCCAATAAGTGGGTTTGTGTCATTGGATGAACAATTAGGTCATTTTTGTCCTCCCAACGCTTATTCTTGTCCAATTAGGGTTTCTAACCAATCTTGTGCACCCAATAGGTGTGTTTGTGTCATTGGATGAACATTTAGGTCATTTTCGTCCTCCCTAGGCTTATTCTTGTCCAATTAGGGTTTATAACCATGCTTGTGCATTTAATACGTGTGTTTGGGTCATTGGATGGACTTTTAGGTCATTTTCGTGTTCCCTAGGATTATTCATGTCCAATTAGGGTTTTTAACCAGTCTCGTGCATCCAATAGGTGTGTTTGTGTCACTGGATGAACAATTAGGTCATTTTCGTCTTCCCTAGGCTTATTCTTGTCCAATTAGGGTGTCTAACCTATCTTATGCATCCAATAGGTCGGTTTGTGTCATTGGATGAACAATTAGGTCATTTGTGTCCTCCCAACGATATTCTTGTCCAATTAGGGTTTCTAACCAATCTTGTGCATCCAATAGGTGTGTTTGTGTCATTGGATGAACATTTAGGTCATTTTCGTCCTCCCTAGGCTTATTCTTGTCCAATTAGGGTTTATAACCAAGCTTGTGCATTTAATACGTGTGTTTGTGTCATCGGATGGACATTTAGGTCATTTTCGTGTTCCTTAGGATTATTCATGTCCAATTAAGGTTTTTAACCAGTCTTGTGCATCCAATAGGTGTGTTTGTGTCATTGGATGAACATTTAGGTCGTTTTCGTCCTCCCTACACTTATTCATCTCCAATTAGGGTTTCTAACCAATCATGTACATCCAATAGGTGTGTTTGTGTCATTGGATGAACTTATAGGTCATTTTCATCCTCCCTACACTTAATAATGTCTAGTTAAGGTTTTTAACAAATCTTGTGCATCCAATAGTTGTGTTTGTGTCATTGGATGAACATTCAGGTCATTTTCGTCCTCTCGAGGCTTATTCCTGTCCAATTAGGTTTTTTAACCAATCTTGTGCATCCAATAGTTGTGTTTCTGTCATTGGATGAACATTTAGGTCATTTGCGTCTTCCATAGGCTTATTCTTGTCCAATTAGGGTTTCTAACCAATCTTGTGAATCCAATAGGTTTGTCTCTGTCATTGGATGAACAATTATGTCATTTTCGTAATTCGTAGGCTTATTCTTGTCCAATTAGGGTTTCTAACCTATCTTGCGCATCCACTTGGTGGGTTTGTAACATCGGATAAACAATTAGGTCATTTTCGTCTTCCCTATGCTTATTCTTGTCCAATTAGGGTTTCTAACCAATCTTGTGCATCCAATAGGAGTGTTGTGTCATTGGATGAACATTTAGGTCTTTTTCGTCCTCTGGAGGCTTACTCTTGTCCATTTAGGGTTCCAAACCAAGCTTGTGCATTTAATACTTCTGTTTGTGTCATTTGGATGAACATTTAAGTCGTTTTCGTCTTCCCTAAGATTATACTTGTCCAATTAGGGTTTTAACCAGTCTTGTGCATCTAATAGGTGTGTTTGTGTCATTGGATGCACATTTAGGTCGTTTACATCCTCCCTCCACTTAATCATGTCCAATTAGGGTTTTTAACCAATCTTGTGCAGCCAATAGTTGTGTTTGAGTCATTGGTTGAACATTTTGGTCATTTTCGTCCTCAAGAGGCTTATTCTTGTCCAATTAGGGTTTCTAACCAATCTTGTGCATTTAATACGTGTGTTTGTGTCATTAAATAAACATTTAGCTCATTTTTGACCTCCCTAGGCTCATTCTTGTCCAATTAGGGTTTTAATCAATCTTGTGCATCCAATAGGTGTGTTTGTGTCATTGGATGAACATATAGGTCATTTTCATCCTCTCTAGGCTTATTCTTGTCCAATTAGGGTTTCTAACCAATCTAGTGCATCCAATAGGAGTGTTTGTGTCATTGGATAAAAATTATGTCATTTTCGTCCTCCCTAGGCTTATTCTTGTCCAATTAGGGTTTCTAACCAATCTTGTGCATCCAATAGGTGTGTTTGTGTCATTCGATGAATAATTAGGTCATTTTTGCCTTCCCTAGGCTTATTCTTGTCCAATTAAGGTTTCTAACCTATCTTATGCATCCAATAGGTGCGTTTGTGTCATTAGATGAACATTTAGGTCCTTATGTCCTCCCTACGCTTATTCTTGTCCAATTAGGGTGTCTAACCAATCTTGTGCATCCAATAGGTGTGTTTGTGTCACTAGATGAACATTTAGGTCATTTTTGTCATCCCTAAGCATATTCTTGTCCAATTAGGGTTATCAACCAATCTTGTGCATCGAATAAGTTCGTTTGTGTCATTGGATGAACAATTAGGTCATTTTCGTCCACCCGAGGCTTATTCTTGTCCAATTAGGGTTTCTAACCAATCTTGTGCATCCAATAGGTAAGTTTGTATCATTCGATGAACATTTATGTCATTTTCGTCCTCCCTACACATAATAATGTCTAGTTAAGGTTTTTAACCAATCTTGTGCAGCCAATAGTTGTGTTTGAGTCATTGGTTGAACATTTAGGTCATTTTCGTCCTCAAGAGGCTTATTCTTGTCCAATTAGGGTTTCTAACCAATCTTGTGCATTTAATACGTGTGTTTGTGTCATTGGATAAACATTTAGCTCATTTTCGACCTCCCTAGGCTTATTCTTGTCCAATTAGGGTTTCTAACCAATCTTGTGCATTTAATACGTGTGTTTGTGTCATTGGATAAACATTTAGCTTATTTTCGACCTGCCTAGGCTTATTCTTGTCTAATTAGGGTGTCTAACCTATCTTATGCATCCAATAAGTGGGTTTGTGTCATTGGATGAACAATTAGGTCATTTTTGTCCTCCCAATGCTTATTCTTGTCCAATTAGGGTTTCTAACCAATCTTGTGCACCCAATAGGTGTGTTTGTGTCATTGGATGAACATTTAGGTCATTTTCGTCCTCCCTAGGCTTATTCTTGTCCAATTAGGGTTTATAACCAAGCTTGTGCATTTAATACGTGTGTTTGTGTCATCGGATGGACATTTAGGTCATTTTCGTGTTCCTTAGGATTATTCATGTCCAATTAAGGTTTTTAACCAGTCTTGTGCATCCAATAGGTGTGTTTGTGTCATTGGATGAACATTTAGGTCGTTTTCGTCCTCCCTACACTTAATCATCTCCAATTAGGGTTTCTAACCAATCATGTACATCCAATAGGTGTGTTTGTGTCATTGGATGAACTTATAGGTCATTTTCATCCTCCCTACACTTAATAATGTCTAGTTAAGGTTTTTAACAAATCTTGTGCATCCAATAGTTGTGTTTGTGTCATTGGATGAACATTCAGGTCATTTTCGTCCTCTCGAGGCTTATTCCTGTCCAATTAGGTTTTTTAACCAATCTTGTGCATCCAATAGTTGTGTTTCTGTCATTGGATGAACATTTAGGTCATTTGCGTCTTCCATAGGCTTATTCTTGTCCAATTAGGGTTTCTAACCAATCTTGTGAATCCAATAGGTTTGTCTCTGTCATTGGATGAACAATTATGTCATTTTCGTAATTCGTAGGCTTATTCTTGTCCAATTAGGGTTTCTAACCTATCTTGCGCATCTACTTGGTGGGTTTGTAACATCGGATAAACAATTAGGTCATTTTCGTCTTCCCTACGCTTATTCTTGTCCAATTAGGGTTTCTAACCAATCTTGTGCATCCAATAGGAGTGTTGTGTCATTGGATGAACATTTAGGTCTTTTTCGTCCTCTGGAGGCTTACTCTTGTCCATTTAGGGTTCCAAACCAAGCTTGTGCATTTAATACTTCTGTTTGTGTCATTTGGATGAACATTTAAGTCGTTTTCGTCTTCCCTAAGATTATACTTGTCCAATTAGGGTTTTAACCAGTCTTGTGCATCTAATAGGTGTGTTTGTGTCATTGGATGCACATTTAGGTCGTTTACATCCTCCCTCCACTTAATCATGTCCAATTAGGGTTTTTAACCAATCTTGTGCAGCCAATAGTTGTGTTTGAGTCATTGGTTGAACATTTAGGTCATTTTCGTCCTCAAGAGGCTTATTCTTGTCCAATTAGGGTTTCTAACCAATCTTGTGCATTTAATACGTGTGTTTGTGTCATTAAATAAACATTTAGCTCATTTTTGACCTCCCTAGGCTCATTCTTGTCCAATTAGGGTTTTAATCCATCTTGTGCATCCAATAGGTGTGTTTGTGTCATTGGATGAACATATAGGTCATTTTCATCCTCTCTAGGCTTATTCTTGTCCAATTAGGGTTTCTAACCAATCTAGTGCATCCAATAGGAGTGTTTGTGTCATTGGATAAAAATTATGTCATTTTCGTCCTCCCTAGGCTTATTCTTGTCCAATTAGGGTTTCTAACCAATCTTGTGCATCCAATAGGTGTGTTTGTGTCATTCGATGAATAATTAGGTCATTTTTGCCTTCCCTAGGCTTATTCTTGTCCAATTAAGGTTTCTAACCTATCTTATGCATCCAATAGGTGCGTTTGTGTCATTAGATGGACATTTAGGTCCTTATGTCCTCCCTACGCTTATTCTTGTCCAATTAGGGTGTCTAACCAATCTTGTGCATCCAATAGGTGTGTTTGTGTCACTAGAAGAACATTTAGGTCATTTTTGTCATTCCTAAGCATATTCTTGTCCAATTAGGGTTATCAACCAATCTTGTGCATCGAATAAGTTCGTTTGTGTCATTGGATGAACAATTAGGTCATTTTCGTCCTCCCGAGGCTTATTCTTGTCCAATTAGGGTTTCTAACCAATCTTGTGCATCCAATAGGTAAGTTTGTATCATTCGATGAACATTTATGTCATTTTCGTCCTCCCTACACATAATAATGTCTAGTTAAGGTTTTTAACCAATCTTGTGCAGCCAATAGTTGTGTTTGAGTCATTGGTTGAACATTTAGGTCATTTTCGTCCTCAAGAGGCTTATTCTTGTCCAATTAGGGTTTCTAACCAATCTTGTGCATTTAATACGTGTGTTTGTGTCATTGGATAAACATTTAGCTCATTTTCGACCTCCCTAGGCTTATTCTTGTCCAATTAGGGTTTCTAACCAATCTTGTGCATTTAATACGTGTGTTTGTGTCATTGGATAAACATTTAGCTTATTTTCGACCTGCCTAGGCTTATTCTTGTCTAATTAGGGTGTCTAACCTATCTTATGCATCCAATAAGTGGGTTTGTGTCATTGGATGAACAATTAGGTCATTTTTGTCCTCCCAATGCTTATTCTTGTCCAATTAGGGTTTCTAACCAATCTTGTGCACCCAATAGGTGTGTTTGTGTCATTGGATGAACATTTAGGTCATTTTCGTCCTCCCTAGGCTTATTCTTGTCCAATTAGGGTTTATAACCAAGCTTGTGCATTTAATACGTGTGTTTGTGTCATCGGATGGACATTTAGGTCATTTTCGTGTTCCTTAGGATTATTCATGTCCAATTAAGGTTTTTAACCAGTCTTGTGCATCCAATAGGTGTGTTTGTGTCATTGGATGAACATTTAGGTCGTTTTCGTCCTCCCTACACTTAATCATCTCCAATTAGGGTTTCTAACCAATCATGTACATCCAATAGGTGTGTTTGTGTCATTGGATGAACTTATAGGTCATTTTCATCCTCCCTACACTTAATAATGTCTAGTTAAGGTTTTTAACAAATCTTGTGCATCCAATAGTTGTGTTTGTGTCATTGGATGAACATTCAGGTCATTTTCGTCCTCTCGAGGCTTATTCCTGTCCAATTAGGTTTTTTAACCAATCTTGTGCATCCAATAGTTGTGTTTCTGTCATTGGATGAACATTTAGGTCATTTGCGTCTTCCATAGGCTTATTCTTGTCCAATTAGGGTTTCTAACCAATCTTGTGAATCCAATAGGTTTGTCTCTGTCATTGGATGAACAATTATGTCATTTTCGTAATTCGTAGGCTTATTCTTGTCCAATTAGGGTTTCTAACCTATCTTGCGCATCTACTTGGTGGGTTTGTAACATCGGATAAACAATTAGGTCATTTTCGTCTTCCCTACGCTTATTCTTGTCCAATTAGGGTTTCTAACCAATCTTGTGCATCCAATAGGAGTGTTGTGTCATTGGATGAACATTTAGGTCTTTTTCGTCCTCTGGAGGCTTACTCTTGTCCATTTAGGGTTCCAAACCAAGCTTGTGCATTTAATACTTCTGTTTGTGTCATTTGGATGAACATTTAAGTCGTTTTCGTCTTCCCTAAGATTATACTTGTCCAATTAGGGTTTTAACCAGTCTTGTGCATCTAATAGGTGTGTTTGTGTCATTGGATGCACATTTAGGTCGTTTACATCCTCCCTCCACTTAATCATGTCCAATTAGGGTTTTTAACCAATCTTGTGCAGCCAATAGTTGTGTTTGAGTCATTGGTTGAACATTTAGGTCATTTTCGTCCTCAAGAGGCTTATTCTTGTCCAATTAGGGTTTCTAACCAATCTTGTGCATTTAATACGTGTGTTTGTGTCATTAAATAAACATTTAGCTCATTTTTGACCTCCCTAGGCTCATTCTTGTCCAATTAGGGTTTTAATCAATCTTGTGCATCCAATAGGTGTGTTTGTGTCATTGGATGAACATATAGGTCATTTTCATCCTGTCTAGGCTTATTCTTGTCCAATTAGGGTTTCTAACCAATCTAGTGCATCCAATAGGAGTGTTTGTGTCATTGGATAAAAATTATGTCATTTTCGTCCTCCCTAGGCTTATTCTTGTCCAATTAGGGTTTCTAACCAATCTTGTGCATCCAATAGGTGTGTTTGTGTCATTCGATGAATAATTAGGTCATTTTTGCCTTCCCTAGGCTTATTCTTGTCCAATTAAGGTTTCTAACCTATCTTATGCATCCAATAGGTGCGTTTGTGTCATTAGATGAACATTTAGGTCCTTATGTCCTCCCTACGCTTATTCTTGTCCAATTAGGGTGTCTAACCAATCTTGTGCATCCAATAGGTGTGTTTGTGTCACTAGATGAACATTTAGGTCATTTTTGTCATCCCTAAGCATATTCTTGTCCAATTAGGGTTATCAACCAATCTTGTGCATCGAATAAGTTCGTTTGTGTCATTGGATGAACAATTAGGTCATTTTCGTCCACCCGAGGCTTATTCTTGTCCAATTAGGGTTTCTAACCAATCTTGTGCATCCAATAGGTAAGTTTGTATCATTCGATGAACATTTATGTCATTTTCGTCCTCCCTACACATAATAATGTCTAGTTAAGGTTTTTAACCAATCTTGTGCAGCCAATAGTTGTGTTTGAGTCATTGGTTGAACATTTAGGTCATTTTCGTCCTCAAGAGGCTTATTCTTGTCCAATTAGGGTTTCTAACCAATCTTGTGCATTTAATACGTGTGTTTGTGTCATTGGATAAACATTTAGCTCATTTTCGACCTCCCTAGGCTTATTCTTGTCCAATTAGGGTTTCTAACCAATCTTGTGCATTTAATACGTGTGTTTGTGTCATTGGATAAACATTTAGCTTATTTTCGACCTGCCTAGGCTTATTCTTGTCTAATTAGGGTGTCTAACCTATCTTATGCATCCAATAAGTGGGTTTGTGTCATTGGATGAACAATTAGGTCATTTTTGTCCTCCCAACGCTTATTCTTGTCCAATTAGGGTTTCTAACCAATCTTGTGCACCCAATAGGTGTGTTTGTGTCATTGGATGAACATTTAGGTCATTTTCGTCCTCCCTAGGCTTATTCTTGTCCAATTAGGGTTTATAACCATGCTTGTGCATTTAATACGTGTGTTTGGGTCATTGGATGGACATTTAGGTCATTTTCGTGTTCCCTAGGATTATTCATGTCCAATTAGGGTTTTTAACCAGTCTCGTGCATCCAATAGGTGTGTTTGTGTCACTGGATGAACAATTAGGTCATTTTCGTCCTCCCTACACTTAATCATGTCTAATTAGGGTTTTTAACCAATCTTGTGCATCCAATAGGTGTGTTTGTGTCATTGGATGAATAATTAGGTCATTTTCATCCTCCCTACACTTAATAATGTCTAGTTAAGGTTTTTAACCAATCTTGTGCATCCAATAGTTGTGTTTCTGTCATTGGATGAACATTTAGGTCATTTTCGTCTTCCATAGGCTTATTCTTGTCCAATTAGGGTTTCTAACCAATCTTGTGAATCCAATTGGTTTGTTTCTGTCATTGGAAGAACAATTATGTCATTTCCGTAATCCCTAGGCTTATTCTTGTCCAATTAGGGTTTCTAACCAATCTTGGGCATCCAATAGGTGTGTTTGTGTCATTGGATGAATAATTAGGTCATTTTCGTCTTCCCTAGGCTTATTCTTCTCCAATTAGGGTTTCTAACCTATCTTATGCATCCAATAGGTGCGTTTGTGTCATTGGATGAACAATTTGGTCATTATGTCCTTCCTACGCTTATTCTTGTCCAATTAGGGTTTCTAACCAATCTTGTGCATCCAATAGGTGTGTTTGTGTTACTGGATGAACATTTAGGTCATTTTTCTCCTCCTTATGCTTATTCTTGTCCAATTAGGGTTTTGAACCAATCTTGTGGATCGAATAAGTTCGATTTTGTCATTGGATGAACAATTAGGTCATTTTCGTCCTCCCTACGCTTATTCTTGTCCAATTAGGGTTTCTAACAAATCTTGTGCATCCAATAGGTGTGTTTGTGTTATTGGATGAACAATTAGGTCATTTTCGTCCTCCCTAGGCTTATTCTTATCCAATTAGGGTTTCTAACCTATCTTATGCATCGAATAGGTGGGTTTGTGTCATTGGATGAATAAAGAGGTCATTTTCGTCCTCCCTACGCTTATTCTTGTCCAATTAGGGTTTCTAACCAAGCTTGTGCATTTAATACGTGTGTTTGTGTCATTGGATGAACAATTAGGTCATTTTCGTCCTCCCTACGCTTATTCTTGTCCAATTAGGGTTTCTAACCAATCTTGTGAACCCAATAGGTGTGTTTGTGTCATTGGATGAATAATTAGGTCATTTTCGTCCTCCCTAGGCTTATTCTTATCCAATTAGGGTTTCTAACCTATCTTATGCATCCAATACCTGGGTTTATTCTTACCCAATTAGGGTTTTTAACCAATCTTGGGCATCCCATAGGTGGGTTTGTGTAATTGGATGAACATTTAGTTCGTTTTCGTCCTCTCTACACTTAATCATGTCCAATTAGGGTTTTTAACCAATCTTGTGCATCCAATAGTTGTGTTTGAGTGGTTGTTTGAACATTTAGGTCATTTTCGTCCTCCCGAGGCTTATTCTTGTCCAATTAGGGTTTCTAAGCAATCTTGTGCGTTTAATACGTGTGTTTGTGTCATTGGATGAACATTTAGCTCATTTTCGTCCTCCCTAGGCTTATTCTTATCCAATTAGGGTTTCTAACCTATTTTATGTATCCAATAGGTGGGTTTGTGTCATTGGATGAACAATTAGGTCATTTTCGTCCTCCCTACGCTTATTCTTGTCCAAATAGGGTTTCTAACCAAGCTTGTGCATCCAATAGGAGTGTTTGTGTCATTGGATGAACAATTATGTCTTTTTCGTCCTCCCTAGGCTTATGCTTGTCCAATTAGTGTTTCTAACCAAAATTGTGCATCCAATAGGTGTGGTTGTGTCATTGGATGAACATTTAGGTCATTTTCGTCCTCCTGAAGCCTATTCTTCTCCAATTAGGGTTTCTAACCAATCTTGTGCGTTTAATACGTGTCTCTGTGTCATTGGATGAACATTTAGGTCATTTTCGTCTTCCCTGGGTTTATTCTTGCCCAATTAGGGTTTTTAACCAATCTTGTGCATCCCATAGGTGGGTTTGTGTCATTGGATGAACATTTAGGTCGTTTTCGTCCTCTCTACACTTAATCATGTCCAATTAGGGTTTTTAACCAATCTTGTGCATCCAATAGTTGTGTTTGAGTCGTTGTTTGAACATTTAGGTCATTTTCGTCCTCCCGAGGCTTATTCTTGTCCAATTAGGGTTTCTAACCAATCTTGTGCGTTTAATACATGTGTTTGTGTCATTGGTTGAACATTTAGCTCATTTTCGACCTCTCGAGGATTATTCTTGTCCAATTAGGGTTTCTAACCAATCTTGTACATCTAATAGGTGTGTTTGTGTCATTGGATGAACAATTAGGTCATTTTCATCCTCCCTAGGCTTATTCTTTACCAATTAGAGTTTCTAACCAATCTTGTCCATCCAATAGGTGTGTTTGTGTCATTGGATGAACAATTACGTTATATTCGTCCTCCCTAGGCTTATTCTTTTCCAAATAGGGTTTCTAACCAATCTTGTGCATCCAATAGGAGTGTTTGTGTCATTGGATGAACAATTATGTCTTTTTCGTCCTCCCTAGGCTTATGCTTGTCCAATTAGTGTTTCTAACTAAAATTGTGCATCCAATAGGTGTGGTTCTGTCATTGGATGAACATTTAGGTCATTTTCGTCTTCCTAAAGCCTATTCTTGTCCAATTAGGGTTTCTAACCAATCTTGTGCGTTTAATACGTGTCTTTGTGTCATCGGATGAACATTAAGGTCATTTTCGTCTTCCCTGGGTTTATTCTTGCCCAATTAAGGTTTTTAACCAATCTTGTGCATCCCATAGGTGGGTTTGTGTCATTGGATGAACATTTTGGTCGTTTTCGTCCTCTCTACACTTAATCATGTCCAATTAGGGTTTTTAAGCAATCTTGTGCATCCAATAGATGTGTTTGAGTCGTTGTTTGAACATTTAGGTCATTTTCGTCCTCCCGAGGTTTATTCTTGTCCAATTAGGGTTTGTAACCAATCTTGTGCGTTTAATACGTGTGTTTGTGTCATTGGATGAACATTTAGCTCATTTTCGACCTCTCTAGGATTATTCTTGTCCAATTAGGGTTTCTAACTAATCTTGTACATCCAATAGGTGTGTTTGTGTCATTGGATGAACAATTAGGTCATTTTCATCCTACCTAGGCTTATTCTTTACCAATTAGAGTTTCTAACCAATCTTGTCCATCCAATACGTGTGTTTGTGTCATTGGATGAACAATGATGTTATATTCGTCCTCCCTAGGCTTATTCTTGTCCAGTTAAGGTTTCTAACCAATCTTATGCATCCAATAGGTGGGTTTGTGTCATTGGATTTCTATTTAGGTCATTTTCGTCCTCCCTAGGCTCATTCTTGTCCAATCAGGGTTTCTAACCAAGCTTGTGCATTTAATACGTGTGTTTGTGTCATTGGATGAATACTTCTGTTTGTGTCATTTGGATGAACATTTAAGTCGTTTTCGTCTTCCCTAAGATTATACTTGTCCAATTAGGGTTTTAACCAGTCTTGTGCATCTAATAGGTGTGTTTGTGTCATTGGATGCACATTTAGGTCGTTTACGTCCTCCCTCCACTTAATCATGTCCAATTAGGGTTTTTAACCAATCTTGTGCACCCAATAGTTGTGTTTGAGTCATTGGTTGAACATTTAGGTCATTTTCGTCCTCAAGAGGCTTATTCTTGTCCAATTAGGGTTTCTAACCAATCTTGTGCATTTAATACGTGTGTTTGTGTCATTAAATAAACATTTAGCTCATTTTTGACCTCCCTAGGCTCATTCTTGTCCAATTAGGGTTTTAATCAATCTTGTGCATCCAATAGGTGTGTTTGTGTCATTGGATGAACAATTAGGTCATTTTCATCCTCTCTAGGCTTATTCTTGTCCAATTAGAGTTTCTAACCAATCTAGTGCATCCAATAGGAGTGTTTGTGTCATTGGATAAACAATTATGTCATTTTCGTCATCCCTAGGCTTATTCTTGTCCAATTAGGGTTTCTAACCAATCTTGTGCATCCAATAGGTGTGTTTGTGTCATTCGATGAATAATTAGGTCATTTTTGCCTTCCCTAGGCTTATTCTTGTCCAATTAAGGTTTCTAACATATCTTATGCATCCAATAGGTGCGTTAGTGTCATTAGATGAACATTTAGGTTCTTATGTCCTCCCTACGCTTATTCTTGTCCAATTAGGGTGTCTAACCAATCTTGTGCATCCAATAGGTCTGTTTGTGTCACTAGATGAACATTTAGGTCATTTTTGTCATCCCTAAGCATATTCTTGTCCAATTAGTGTTATCAACCAATCTTGTGCATCGAATAAGTTCGTTTGTGTCATTGGATGAACAATTAGGTCATTTTCGTCCTCCCGAGGCTTATTCTTGTCCAATTAGGGTTTCTAACCAATCTTGTGCATCCAATAGGTAAGTTTGTATCATTCGATGAACATTTATGTCATTTTCGTCCTCCCTACACATTATAATGTCTAGTTAAGGTTTTTAACCAATCTTGTGCAGCCAATAGTTGTGTTTGAGTCATTGGTTGAACATTTAGGTCATTTTCGTCCTCAAGAGGCTTATTCTTGTCCAATTAGGGTTTCTAACCAATCTTGTGCGTTTAATACATGTGTTTGTGTCATTGGATGAACATTTAGCTCATTTTCGACCTCTCTAGGATTATTCTTGTCCAATTAGGGTTTCTAACCAATCTTGTACATCCAATAGGTGTGTTTGTGTCATTGGATGAACAATTAGGTCATTTTCATCCTCCCTAGGCTTATTCTTTACCAATTAGAGTTTCTAACCAATCTTGTCCATCCAATAGGTGTGTTTGTGTCATTGGATGAACAATTACGTTATATTCGTCCTCCCTAGGCTTATTCTTGTCCAATTAGGGTTTCTAACCAATCTTGTGCATCCAATAGGTGGGTTTGTGTCATTGGATTTCTATTTAGGTCATTTTCGTCCTCCTTTGGCTTATTATTGTCCAATTAGGGTTTTCAACCAATCTTGTCCATCGAATAAGTTCGATTTTGTCATTGGATGAACAATTAGGTCATTTTCGTCCTCCCTAGGCATATTCTTATCCAATTAGGGTTTCTAACCTATCTTATGCATCCAATAGGTGGGTTTGTGTCATTGGATTTCTATTTAGGTCATTTTCGTCCTCCCTAGGCTCATTCTTGTCCAATCAGGGTTTCTAACCAAGCTTGTGCATTTAATAAGTGTGTTTGTGTCATTGGATGAACATTTAGGTCATTTTCATCCTCCCTAGGCTTATTCTTGTCCAATTAGGGTTTTGAGCCAATCCTGTGCATCCAATAGGTGTGTTTGTGTCACTGGATGAACAATTAGGTCATTTTCGTCCTCCCTACACTTAATCATGTCCAATTAGGGTTTTTAACCAATCATGTGCATTTAATACGTGTGTTTGTGTCATTGGAATAACATTTAGCTCATGTTCGACCTCCCTAGGCTTACTCTTATCCAAATAGGGTTTCTAACCAATCTTGTGCATCCAATAGGTGTGTTTGTGTCATTTGATGAACAATTACGTCATCTTCATCCTCCCTAGGCTTATTCTTGTCCAATTAGGGTTTCTAACCAATCTTGTGCATCCAATAGGTGTGTTTGTGTCATTGGATGAATAATTAGGTCATTTTCGTCTTCCATAGGCTTATTCTTGTCCAATTAGGGTTTCTAACAAATCTTGTACATCCAATAGGTGTGTTTGTGTCATTGGATGAACAATTAGGTTATTTTCGTCCTCCCTAGGCTTATTCTTGTCCAATTAGGGTTTTGAACCAATCTTGTGCATCCAATAGGTGTGTTTGTGTCACTGGATGAACATTTAGGTCATTTTTGTCCTCCTTAGGCTTATTATTGTCCAATTAGGGTTTTCAACCAATCTTGTCCATCGAATAAGTTCGATTTTGCCATTGGATGAACAATTAGGTTATTTTCGTCCTCCCTAGGCTTATTCTTATCCAATTAGGGTTTCTAACCTATCTTATGCATCCAATAGGTGGGTTTGTGTCATTGGATGAACATTTAGGTCATTTTCGTCTTCCCTACGCTTATTCTTGTCCAAATAAGGTTTCTAACCAATCCTGTGCATCTAATAGGAGTGTTTGTGTCATTGGAAGAACAATTATGTCTTTTTCGTCCTCCCTTGGCTTATGCTTGTCCAATTAGTGTTTCTAACTAAAATTGTGCATCCAATAGGTGTGGTTCTGTCATTGGATGAACATTTAGGTCATTTTCGTCCTCCTAAATCCAATTCTTGTCCAATTAGGGTTTCTAACCAATCTTGTGCGTTTAATACGTCTCTTTGTGTCATTCGATGAACATTTAGGTCATTTTCGTCTTCCCTGGGTTTATTCTTGCCCAATTAAGGTTTTTAACCAATCTTGTGCATCCCATAGGTGGGTTTGTGTCATTGGATGAACATTTAGGTCGTTTTCGTCCTCTCTACACTTAATCATGTCCAATTAGGGTGTCTAACCAATCTTATGCATCCAATAGGTGCGTTGGTGTCATTAGATGAACATTTAGGTCCTTATGTCCTCCCTACGCTTATTCTTGTCCAATTAGGGTGTCTAACCAATCTTGTGCATCCAATAGGTCTGTTTGTGTCACTAGATGAACATTTAGGTCATTTTTGTCATCCCTAAGCATATTCTTGTCCAATTAGGGTTATCAACCAATCTCGTGCATCGAATAAGTTCGTTTGTGTCATTGGATGAACAATTAGGTCATTTTCGTCCTCCCGAGGCTTATTCTTGTCCAATTAGGGTTTCTAACCAATCTTGTGTATCCAATAGGTAAGTTTGTATCATTCGATGAACATTTATGTCATTTTCGTCCTCCCTACACATAATAATGTCTAGTTAAGGTTTTTAACCAATCTTGTGCAACCAATAGTTGTGTTTGAGTCATTGGTTGAACATTTAGGTCATTTTCGTCCTCAAGAGGCTTATTCTTGTCCAGTTAGGGTTTCTAACCAATCTTTTGCATTTGATACCTGTGTTTGTGTCATTGGATAAACATTTAGCTCATTTTCGACCTCCCTAGGCTTATTCTTGTCCAATTAGGGTTTCTAACCAATCTTGTGCATTTAATACGTGTGTTTGTGTCATTGGATAAACATTTAGCTCATTTTCGACCTGCCTTGGCTTATTCTTTTCCAATTAGGGTTTCTAACCTATCTTATGCATCCAATAGGTGTCTTTTTGTCATTGGATGAACAATTAGGTTATTATCGTCCTCCCGAGGCTTATTCTTGTTCAATTAAGGTGTCTAACTAATCTTGTGCATCCAGTAGGTCTGTTTAAGTCATTGGATGAACAATTAGGTTATTATCGTCCTCCCAAGGCTTATTCTTGTCCAATTAGGGTTTCTAACCAATCTTGTGCATCCAATAGGTGTGTTTGTGTCATTTGATGAACACTTATGTCATTTCCCTAATCCCTAGGCTTATTCTTGTCCAATTAGGGTTTCTAACCTATCTTATGCATCCAATATGTGGGTTTGTGTCATTGGATTAACAATTAGGTCATTATGTCCTCCCTATGCTTATTCTTGTCCAATTAGGGTTTCTAACCAATCTTGTGCATCCAATAGGTGTGTTTGTGTCACTGGATGAACATTTAGGTCATTTTTGTCTTCCTTAGGCTTATTCTTGTCCAATTAGGGTTTTCAACCAATCTTGTGCATCGATTAAGTTCGACTTTGTCATTGGATGAACAATTAGGTCATTTGCGTCCTCCCTACGCTTATTCTTGTCCAATTAGGGTTTCTAACCAATCTTGGGCATCCAATAGGAGTGTGTGTGTCATTGGATGTACAATTATGTCATTTTCGACCTCCCTAGGCTTATGCTTGTCCAATTAGGGTTTCTAACCAAAATTGTGCATCAAATAGGTGTGGTTGTGTCATTGGATGAACATTTAGGTCATTTTCGTCCTCCCAAAGCCTATTCTTGTCCAATTAGGGTTTCTAGCCAATCTTGTGCGTTTAATACGTGTGTTTGTGTCATTGGACGAACATTTAGGTCATTTTCGTCATCCTTGGGCTTATTCTTGTCCAACTAGGGTTTTTAACCAATCTTGTGCATCCCATAGGTGGGTTTGTGTCATTGGATGAACATTTAGGTCGTTTTCTTCCTCCCGAGGCTTATTCTTGTCCAATTAGGGTTTCTAACCAATCTTGTGCATTTAATACGTGTGTTTTTGTCATTGAATGAACAATTAGGTTATTATCGTCCACCCTAGTCTTATTCTTGTCCAATTAGGGTTTCTAACCAATCTTGTGCATCCAGTAGGTGTGTTTGTGTCATTGGATGAACAATTAGGTTATTATCGTCCTCCCTGGGCTTATTCTTGTCCAATTAGGGTTTCTAACCAATCTTGTGCATCCAATAGGTGTGTTTGTGTCATTTGATGAACAATTATGTCATTTTCGTCTTCCCTAGGCTTATTCTTGTCCAATTAGGGTTTCTAACCTATCTTAAGCATCGAATAAGTTCGTTTGTGTCAATTGATGAACAATTAGGTCATTTTCGTCCTCCCTAGGCTTATTCTTGTCCAATTAGGGTTTCTAACCAATCTTGTGCAACCAATAGGTGTGTTTGTGAAATTGGATGAATAATTAGGTCATTTTCGTCTTCCCTAGGCTTAGTCTTGTCCAATTAGGGTTTCTAACCTATCTTATGCATCCAATAGGTGAGTTTGTGTCATCGGATGAACAATTAGGTCATTTTCGTCCTCCCTACGCTTATTCTTGTCCAATTAGGGTTTCTAACAAAAATTGTGCATCCAATAGGTGTGTTTGTGTCATTGGATGAATATTTAGGTCATTTTCGTCCACCCTAGGCTTATTCTTGTCCAATTAGGGTTTCTAACCAATCTTGTGCAACCAATAGGTGTGTTTGTGAAATTGGATGAATAATTAGGTCATTTTCGTCTTCCCTAGGCTTAGTCTTGTCCAATTAGGGTTTCTAACCTATCTTATGCATCCAATAGGTGGGTTTGTGTCATCGGATGAACAATTACGTCATTTTCGTCCTCGCTACGCTTATTCTTGTCCAATTAAGGTTTCTAACCAGTCTTGTACATCCAATAGGAGTGTTTGCGCCATTAGATGAACAATTATGTCTTTTTTGTCTTACTGAGGCTTATTCTTGTCCAATTAGGGTTTCTATCCAATCTTGTGCAACCAATAGGTGTGTTTGTATCATTGGATGAACAATTAGGTCATTTATGTCCTCCCTAGGCTTATTCATTTCCAATTAGGATTTGTGACCTATCTTGTGCGTCCAATAGGGTGGTTTGTGTCATTGGATAGACAATTTGGTCATTTTCGTCGTCCCTAGGCTTATTCTTGTGCAATTAGGGTTTCTAACCAATCTTGTGCATCCAATAGGAGTGTTTGTGAAATTGGATGAACAATTATGTCATTTTCGTCCTCCCTAGGCTTATCCTTGTCAAATTAGGGTTTCTAACCAATCTTGTGCATCCAATTGGTGTGGTTGTGTCATTGGATGATCATTTAGGTCATTTTCGTCTTACCGAGGCTTATTCTTGTCCAATTAGGGTTTCTAACCTATCTTATGCATCCAATAGGTGGGTTTGTGTCATCGGATGAACAATTACGTCATTTTTGTCCTCCCTACGCTTATTCTTGTCCAATTAAGGTTTCTAACCAGTCTTGTACATCCAATAGGAGTGTTTGCGCCATTAGATGAACAATTATGTCATTTTTGTCTTACTGAGGCTTATTGTTGTCCAATTAGGGTTTCTAACCAATCTTGTGCATCTAGTAAGTGGGTTTGTGTCATCGGATGAACAATTAGGTCATTTTCATCCTCACTACACTTAATCATGTCCAATTAGGATTTTTAACCAATCTTGTGCATCCAATAGTTGTGATTGTGTCATAGGATGAACATTTAGGTCATTTTCGTCCACCCTACGCTTATTCTTGTCCAATTAGGGTTTCTAACCAATCTTGTGCATCCAATAGGTGTGTTTGTGTCATTGGATGAATAATTAGGTCATTTTCGTCTTCCCTAGGCTTAGTTTTGTCCAATTAGGGTTTCTAACCTATCTTATGCATCCGATAGGTGAGTTTGTGTCATCGGATGAACAATTAGGTCATTTTCGTCCTCCCTACTCTTATTCTTGTCCAATTAGGGTTTCTAACCTGTCTTGTGCATCCAATAGGAGTGTTTGCGCCATTAGATGAACAATTATGTCATTTTCGTCTTACTGAGGCTTATTCTTGTCCAATTAGGGTTTCTAACCAATCTTGTGCATCCAGTAGGTGGGTTTGTGTCATTGGCTGAACATTTAGGTCATTTTCGTCCTCACTACACTTAATCATGTCCAATTAGGATTTTTAACAAATCTTGTGCATCCAATAGTTGTGATTGTGTCATTGGATGAACATTTAGGTTATTTTCGTCCACCCGAGGGTTATTCTTGTCCAATTAGGGTTTCTATCCAATCTTGTGTATTTAATACGTGTGTTTGTATCATTGGATGAACAATTAGGTCATTTTCGTCTTCCATAGGCTTATTCTTGTCCAATTAGGGTTTCTAACCAATCTTGTGCATCCAATAGGTGTGTTTGTGTCATTGGATGAACAATTAGGTTATTATCGTCCTCCCTAGGCTTATTCTTGTCCAATTAGGGTTTCTAACCTATCTTATGCATCGAATAGGTGGGTTTGTGTCATTGGATGAACAATTAGGACATTTTCGTCCACCCAACGCCTATTCTTGTCCAATTAGGGTTTCTAACCATCTTGTGCATCTAATAGGAGTGTTTGTGTCATTGGATGAACAATAATGTCATTCTCGTTCTCCCTAGGCCTATTCTTGTCCAATGAGGGTTTCTAACTAAAATTGTGCATCCAATAGGTGTGTTTGTGTTATTGGATGAACATTTAGGTCATTTTCGTCCACCCTAGGCTTATTCTTGTCCAATTAGGGTTTCTAACCAATCTTGTGCAACCAATAGGTGTGTTTGTGAAATTGGATGAATAATTAGGTCATTTTCGTCTTCTCTAGGCTTAGTCTTGTCCAATTAGGGTTTCTAACCTATCTTATGCATCCAATAGGTGGGTTTGTGTCATCGGATGAACAATTAGGTCATTTTCGTCGTCCCTACGCTTATTCTTGTCCAATTAGGGTTTCTAACCAGTCTTGTGCATCCAATAGGAGTGTTTGCGCCATTAGATGAACAATTATGTCATTTTCGTCTTACTGAGGCTTATTGTTGTCCAATTAGGGTTTCTAACCAATCTTGTGCATCCAGTAGGTGGGTTTGTGTCATTGGCTGAACATTTAGGTCATTTTCGTCCTCACTACACTTAATCATGTCCAATTAGGATTTTTAACAAATCTTGTGCATCCAATAGTTGTGATTGTGTCATTGGATGAACATTTAGGTTATTTTCGTCCACCCGAGGGTTATTCTTGTCCAATTAGGGTTTCTATCCAATCTTGTGCGTTTAATACGTGTGTTTGTATCATTGGATGAACAATTAGGTCATTTATGTCCTCCCTAGGCTTATTCATTTCCAATTAGGATTTGTGACCTATCTTGTGCGTCCAATAGGGTGGTTTGTGTCATTGGATAGACAATTAGGTCATTTTCGTCGTCCCTAGGCTTATTCTTGTGCAATTAGGGTTTCTAACCAATCTTGTGCATCCAATAGGAGTGTTTGTGCCATTAGATGAACAATTATGTCATTTTCGTCCTCCCTAGGCTTATCCTTGTCAAATTAGGGTTTCTAACCAATCTTGTGCATCCAATTGGTGTGGTTGTGTCATTGGATGATCATTTAGGTCATTTTCGTCTTACCGAGGCTTATTCTTGTCCAATTAGGGTTTCTAACCAATCTTGTGCATTTATTACGTGGGTTTGTGTCATTGGATGAACAATTAGGTCATTTTCGTCCACCCAACGCCTATTCTTATCCAATTAGGGTTGCTAACCAATCTTGTGCATCTAATAGGAGTGTTTGTGTCATTGGATGAACAAATATGTCATTTTGGTCCTCCCTAGGCTTATTCTTGTCCAATTAGGGTTTCTAACTAAAATTGTGCATCCAATAGGTGTGTTTGTGTCATTGGATGAACATTTAGGTCATTTTCGTCCACCCTAGGCTTATTCTTGTCCAATTAGGGTTTCTAACCAATCTTGTGCAACCAATAGGTGTGTTTGTGAAATTGGATGAATAATTAGGTCATTTTCGTCTTCTCTAGGCTTAGTCTTGTCCAATTAGGGTTTCTAACCTATCTTATGCATCCAATAGGTGGGTTTGTGTCATCGGATGAACAATTAGGTCATTTTCGTACTCCCTACGCTTATTCTTGTCCAATTAGGGTTTCTAACCAGTCTTGTGCATCCAATAGGAGTGTTTGCGCCATTAGATGAACAATTATGTCATTTTCGTCTTACTGAGGCTTATTCTTGTCCAATTAGGGTTTCTAACCAATCTTGTGCATCCAGTAGGTGGGTTTGTGTCATTGGCTGAACATTTAGGTCATTTTCGTCCTCACTACACTTAATCATGTCCAATTAGGATTTTTAACAAATCTTGTGCATCCAATAGTTGTGATTGTGTCATTGGATGAACATTTAGGTTATTTTCGTCCACCCGAGGGTTATTCTTGTCCAATTAGGGTTTCTATCCAATCTTGTGTATTTAATACGTGTGTTTGTATCATTGGATGAACAATTAGGTCATTTTCGTCTTCCATAGGCTTATTCTTGTCCAATTAGGGTTTCTAACCAATCTTGTGCATCCAATAGGTGTGTTTGTGTCATTGGATGAACAATTAGGTTATTATCGTCCTCCCTAGGCTTATTCTTGTCCAATTAGGGTTTCTAACCTATCTTATGCATCGAATAGGTGGGTTTGTGTCATTGGATGAACAATTAGGACATTTTCGTCCACCCAACGCCTATTCTTGTCCAATTAGGGTTTCTAACCATCTTGTGCATCTAATAGGAGTGTTTGTGTCATTGGATGAACAATAATGTCATTCTCGTTCTCCCTAGGCCTATTCTTGTCCAATGAGGGTTTCTAACTAAAATTGTGCATCCAATAGGTGTGTTTGTGTTATTGGATGAACATTTAGGTCATTTTCGTCCACCCTAGGCTTATTCTTGTCCAATTAGGGTTTCTAACCAATCTTGTGCAACCAATAGGTGTGTTTGTGAAATTGGATGAATAATTAGGTCATTTTCGTCTTCTCTAGGCTTAGTCTTGTCCAATTAGGGTTTCTAACCTATCTTATGCATCCAATAGGTGGGTTTGTGTCATCGGATGAACAATTAGGTCATTTTCGTCCTCCCTACGCTTATTCTTGTCCAATTAGGGTTTCTAACCAGTCTTGTGCATCCAATAGGAGTGTTTGCGCCATTAGATGAACAATTATGTCATTTTCGTCTTACTGAGGCTTATTGTTGTCCAATTAGGGTTTCTAACAAATCTTGTGCATCTAGTAAGTGGGTTTGTGTCATCGGATGAACAATTAGGTCATTTTCTTCCTCACTACACTTAATCATGTCCAATTAGGATTTTTAACCAATCTTGTGCATCCAATAGTTGTGATTGTGTCATTGGATGAACATTTAGGTTATTTTCGTCCACCCGAGGGTTATTCTTGTCCAATTAGGGTTTCTATCCAATCTTGTGCCTTTAATACGTGTGTTTGTATCATTGGATGAACAATTAGGTAATTTATGTCCTCCCTAGGCTTATTGATTTCCAATTAGGATTTGTGACCTATCTTGTGCGTCCAATAGGGTGGTTTGTGTCATTGGATAGACAATTAGGTCATTTTCGTCGTCCCTAGGCTTATTCTTGTGCAATTAGGGTTTCTAACCAATCTTGTGCATCCAATAGGAGTGTTTGTGCCATTAGATGAACAATTATGTCATTTTCGTCCTCCCTAGGCTTATCCTTGTCAAATTAGGGTTTCTAACCAATCTTGTGCATCCAATTGGTGTGGTTGTGTCATTGGATGATCATTTAGGTCATTTTCGTCTTACCGAGGCTTATTCTTGTCCAATTAGGGTTTCTAACCAATCTTGTGCATTTATTACGTGGGTTTGTGTCATTGGATGAACAATTAGGTCATTTTCGTCCACCCAACGCCTATTCTTATCCAATTAGGGTTGCTAACCAATCTTGTGCATCTAATAGGAGTGTTTGTGTCATTGGATGAACAAATATGTCATTTTGGTCCTCCCTAGGCTTATTCTTGTCCAATTAGGGTTTCTAACTAAAATTGTGCATCCAATAGGTGTGTTTGTGTCATTGGATGAACATTTAGGTCATTTTCGTCCACCCTAGGCTTATTCTTGTCCAATTAGGGTTTCTAACCAATCTTGTGCAACCAATAGGTGTGTTTGTGAAATTGGATGAATAATTAGGTCATTTTCGTCTTCTCTAGGCTTAGTCTTGTCCAATTAGGGTTTCTAACCTATCTTATGCATCCAATAGGTGGGTTTGTGTCATCGGATGAACAATTAGGTCATTTTCGTACTCCCTACGCTTATTCTTGTCCAATTAGGGTTTCTAACCAGTCTTGTGCATCCAATAGGAGTGTTTGCGCCATTAGATGAACAATTATGTCATTTTCGTCTTACTGAGGCTTATTCTTGTCCAATTAGGGTTTCTAACCAATCTTGTGCATCCAGTAGGTGGGTTTGTGTCATTGGCTGAACATTTAGGTCATTTTCGTCCTCACTACACTTAATCATGTCCAATTAGGATTTTTAACAAATCTTGTGCATCCAATAGTTGTGATTGTGTCATTGGATGAACATTTAGGTTATTTTCGTCCACCCGAGGGTTATTCTTGTCCAATTAGGGTTTCTATCCAATCTTGTGCGTTTAATACGTGTGTTTGTATCATTGGATGAACAATTAGGTCATTTATGTCCTCCCTAGGCTTATTCATTTCCAATTAGGATTTGTGACCTATCTTGTGCGTCCAATAGGGTGGTTTGTGTCATTGGATAGACAATTAGGTCATTTTCGTCGTCCCTAGGCTTATTCTTGTGCAATTAGGGTTTCTAACCAATCTTGTGCATCCAATAGGAGTGTTTGTGCCATTAGATGAACAATTATGTCATTTTCGTCCTCCCTAGGCTTATCCTTGTCAAATTAGGGTTTCTAACCAATCTTGTGCATCCAATTGGTGTGGTTGTGTCATTGGATGATCATTTAGGTCATTTTCGTCTTACCGAGGCTTATTCTTGTCCAATTAGGGTTTCTAACCAATCTTGTGCATTTATTACGTGGGTTTGTGTCATTGGATGAACAATTAGGTCATTTTCGTCCACCCAACGCCTATTCTTATCCAATTAGGGTTGCTAACCAATCTTGTGCATCTAATAGGAGTGTTTGTGTCATTGGATGAACAAATATGTCATTTTGGTCCTCCCTAGGCTTATTCTTGTCCAATTAGGGTTTCTAACTAAAATTGTGCATCCAATAGGTGTGTTTGTGTCATTGGATGAACATTTAGGTCATTTTCGTCCACCCTAGGCTTATTCTTGTCCAATTAGGGTTTCTAACCAATCTTGTGCAACCAATAAGTTTGTTTGTGAAATTGGATGAATAATTAGGTCATTTTCGTCTTCCCTAGGCTTAGTCTTGTCCAATTAGGGTTTCTAACCTATCTTATGCATCCAATAGGTGAGTTTGTGTCATCGGATGAACAATTAGGTCATTTTCGTCCTCCCTACGCTTATTCTTGTCCAATTAGGGTTTCTAACCAGTCTTGTGCATCCAATAGGAGTGTTTGCACCATTAGATGAACAATTATGTCATTTTCGTCTTATTGAGGCTTATTCTTGTCCAATTAGGGTTTCTAACCAATCTTGTGCATCCAGTAGGTGGGTTTGTGTCATTGGCTGAACATTTAGGTCATTTTCGTCCTCACTACACTTAATCATGTCCAATTAGGATTTTTAACAAATCTTGTGCATCCAATAGTTGTGATTGTGTCATTGGATGAACATTTAGGTTATTTTCGTCCACCCGAGGGTTATTCTTGTCCAATTAGGGTTTCTATCCAATCTTGTGCGTTTAATACGTGTGTTTGTATCATTGGATGAACAATTAGGTCATTTATGTCCTCCCTAGGCTTATTCATTTCCAATTAGGATTTGTGACCTATCTTGTGCGTCCAATAGGGTGGTTTGTGTCATTGGATAGACAATTAGGTCATTTTCGTCGTCCCTAGGCTTATTCTTGTGCAATTAGGGTTTCTAACCAATCTTGTGCATCCAATAGGAGTGTTTGTGCCATTAGATGAACAATTATGTCATTTTCGTCCTCCCTAGGCTTATCCTTGTCAAATTAGGGTTTCTAACCAATCTTGTGCATCCAATTGGTGTGGTTGTGTCATTGGATGATCATTTAGGTCATTTTCGTCTTACCGAGGCTTATTCTTGTCCAATTAGGGTTTCTAACCAATCTTGTGCATTTATTACGTGGGTTTGTGTCATTGGATGAACAATTAGGTCATTTTCGTCCACCCAACGCCTATTCTTATCCAATTAGGGTTGCTAACCAATCTTGTGCATCTAATAGGAGTGTTTGTGTCATTGGATGAACAAATATGTCATTTTGGTCCTCCCTAGGCTTATTCTTGTCCAATTAGGGTTTCTAACTAAAATTGTGCATCCAATAGGTGTGTTTGTGTCATTGGATGAACATTTAGGTCATTTTCGTCCACCCTAGGCTTATTCTTGTCCAATTAGGGTTTCTAACCAATCTTGTGCAACCAATAGGTGTGTTTGTGAAATTGGATGAATAATTAGGTCATTTTCGTCTTCTCTAGGCTTAGTCTTGTCCAATTAGGGTTTCTAACCTATCTTATGCATCCAATAGGTGGGTTTGTGTCATCGGATGAACAATTAGGTCATTTTCGTCCTCCCTACGCTTATTCTTGTCCAATTAGGGTTTCTAACCAGTCTTGTGCATCCAATAGGAGTGTTTGCGCCATTAGATGAACAATTATGTCATTTTCGTCTTACTGAGGCTTATTGTTGTCCAATTAGGGTTTCTAACAAATCTTGTGCATCTAGTAAGTGGGTTTGTGTCATCGGATGAACAATTAGGTCATTTTCTTCCTCACTACACTTAATCATGTCCAATTAGGATTTTTAACCAATCTTGTGCATCCAATAGTTGTGATTGTGTCATTGGATGAACATTTAGGTTATTTTCGTCCACCCGAGGGTTATTCTTGTCCAATTAGGGTTTCTATCCAATCTTGTGCCTTTAATACGTGTGTTTGTATCATTGGATGAACAATTAGGTAATTTATGTCCTCCCTAGGCTTATTGATTTCCAATTAGGATTTGTGACCTATCTTGTGCGTCCAATAGGGTGGTTTGTGTCATTGGATAGACAATTAGGTCATTTTCGTCGTCCCTAGGCTTATTCTTGTGCAATTAGGGTTTCTAACCAATCTTGTGCATCCAATAGGAGTGTTTGTGCCATTAGATGAACAATTATGTCATTTTCGTCCTCCCTAGGCTTATCCTTGTCAAATTAGGGTTTCTAACCAATCTTGTGCATCCAATTGGTGTGGTTGTGTCATTGGATGATCATTTAGGTCATTTTCGTCTTACCGAGGCTTATTCTTGTCCAATTAGGGTTTCTAACCAATCTTGTGCATTTATTACGTGGGTTTGTGTCATTGGATGAACAATTAGGTCATTTTCGTCCACCCAACGCCTATTCTTATCCAATTAGGGTTTCTAACCAATCTTGTGCATCTAATAGGAGTGTTTGTGTCATTGGATGAACAAATATGTCATTTTGGTCCTCCCTAGGCTTATTCTTGTCCAATTAGGGTTTCTAACTAAAATTGTGCATCCAATAGGTGTGTTTGTGTCATTGGATGAACATTTAGGTCATTTTCGTCCACCCTAGGCTTATTCTTGTCCAATTAGGGTTTCTAACCAATCTTGTGCAACCAATAGGTGTGTTTGTGAAATTGGATGAATAATTAGGTCATTTTCGTCTTCCCTAGGCTTAGTCTTGTCCAATTAGGGTTTCTAACCTATCTTATGCATCCAATAGGTGAGTTTGTGTCATCGGATGAACAATTAGGTCATTTTCGTCCTCCCTACGCTTATTCTTGTCCAATTAGGGTTTCTAACCAGTCTTGTGCATCCAATAGGAGTGTTTGCACCATTAGATGAACAATTATGTCATTTTCGTCTTATTGAGGCTTATTCTTGTCCAATTAGGGTTTCTAACCAATCTTGTGCATCCAGTAGGTGGGTTTGTGTCATTGGCTGAACATTTAGGTCATTTTCGTCCTCACTACACTTAATCATGTCCAATTAGGATTTTTAACAAATCTTGTGCATCCAATAGTTGTGATTGTGTCATTGGATGAACATTTAGGTTATTTTCGTCCACCCGAGGGTTATTCTTGTCCAATTAGGGTTTCTATCCAATCTTGTGCGTTTAATACGTGTGTTTGTATCATTGGATGAACAATTAGGTCATTTATGTCCTCCCTAGGCTTATTCATTTCCAATTAGGATTTGTGACCTATCTTGTGCGTCCAATAGGGTGGTTTGTGTCATTGGATAGACAATTAGGTCATTTTCGTCGTCCCTAGGCTTATTCTTGTGCAATTAGGGTTTCTAACCAATCTTGTGCATCCAATAGGAGTGTTTGTGCCATTAGATGAACAATTATGTCATTTTCGTCCTCCCTAGGCTTATCCTTGTCAAATTAGGGTTTCTAACCAATCTTGTGCATCCAATTGGTGTGGTTGTGTCATTGGATGATCATTTAGGTCATTTTCGTCTTACCGAGGCTTATTCTTGTCCAATTAGGGTTTCTAACCAATCTTGTGCATTTATTACGTGGGTTTGTGTCATTGGATGAACAATTAGGTCATTTTCGTCCATCCAACGCCTATTCTTATCCAATTAGTGTTTCTAACCAATCTTGTGCATCTAATAGGAGTGTTTGTGTCATTGGATGAACAAATATGTCATTTTGGTCCTCCCTAGGCTTATTCTTGTCCAATTAGGGTTTCTAACTAAAATTGTGCATCCAATAGGTGTGTTTGTGTCATTGGATGAACATTTAGGTCATTTTCGTCCACCCTAGGCTTATTCTTGTCCAATTAGGGTTTCTAACCAATCTTGTGCAACCAATAGGTGTGTTTGTGAAATTGGATGAATAATTAGGTCATTTTCGTCTTCTCTAGGCTTAGTCTTGTCCAATTAGGGTTTCTAACCTATCTTATGCATCCAATAGGTGGGTTTGTGTCATCGGATGAACAATTAGGTCATTTTCGTCCTCCCTACGCTTATTCTTGTCCAATTAGGGTTTCTAACCA
>JBBPBS010001217.1:1777401-1789438 GCA_037974835.1 Cicer judaicum | reverse complement strand
GTCTTACTGAGGCTTATTGTTGTCCAATTAGGGTTTCTAACCAATCTTGTGCATCTAGTAAGTGGGTTTGTGTCATCGGATGAACAATTAGGTCATTTTCTTCCTCACTACACTTAATCATGTCCAATTAGGTTATTTAACCAATCTTGTGCATCCAATAGTTGTGATTGTGTCATTGGATGAACATTTAGGTCATTTTCGTCCACCCTGCGCTTATTCTTGTCCAATTAGGGTTTCTAACCAATCTTGTGCAACCAATAGGTGTGTTTGTGAAATTGGATGAATAATTAGGTCATTTTCGTCTTCCCTAGGCTTAGTCTTGTCCAATTAGGGTTTCTAACCTATCTTATGCATCCAATAGGTGAGTTTGTGTCATCGGATGAACAATTAGGTCATTTTCGTCCTCCCTACGCTTATTCTTGTCCAATTAGGGTTTCTAACCAGTCTTGTGCATCCAATAGGAGTGTTTGCGCCATTAGATGAACAATTATGTCATTTTCGTCTTACTGAGGCTTATTCTTGTCCAATTAGGGTTTCTAACCAATCTTGTGCATCCAGTAGTTGGGTTTGTGTCATTGGCTGAACATTTAGGTCATTTTCGTCCTCACTACACTTAATCATGTCCAATTAGGATTTTTAACAAATCTTGTGCATCCAATAGTTGTGATTGTGTCATTGGATGAACATTTAGGTTATTTTCGTCCACCCGAGGGTTATTCTTGTCCAATTAGGGTTTCTATCCAATCTTGTGCGTTTAATACGTGTGTTTGTATCATTGGATGAACAATTAGGTCATTTTCGTGTTCCATAGGCTTATTCTTGTCCAATTATGGTTTCTAACCGATCTTGTGCATCTAATAGGAGTGTTTGTGTCATTGGATGAACAATTATGTCTTTTTCGTCCTCCCTAGGCTTATTCTTGTCCAATTAGGGTTTCTAACTAAAATTGTGCATCCAATAGGTGTGTTTGTGTCATTGGATGAATATTTAGGTCATTTTCGTCCACCCTAGGCTTATTCTTGTCCAATTAGGGTTTCTAACCAATCTTGTGCAACCAATAGGTGTGTTTGTGAAATTGGATGAATAATTAGGTCATTTTCGTCTTCCCTAGGCTTAGTCTTGTCCAATTAGGGTTTCTAACCTATCTTATGCATCCAATAGGTGGGTTTGTGTCATCGGATGAACAATTACGTCATTTTCGTCCTCCCTACGCTTATTCTTGTCCAATTAAGGTTTCTAACCAGTCTTGTACATCCAATAGGAGTGTTTGCGCCATTAGATGAACAATTATGTCATTTTTGTCTTACTGAGGCTTATTGTTGTCCAATTAGGGTTTCTAACCAATCTTATGCATCTAGTAAGTGGGTTTGTGTCATCGGATGAACAATTAGGTCATTTTCTTCCTCACTACACTTAATCATGTCCAATTAGGTTATTTAACCAATCTTGTGCATCCAATAGTTGTGATTGTGTCATTGGATGAACATTTAGGTCATTTTCGTCCACCCTACGCTTATTCTTGTCCAATTAGGGTTTCTAACCAATCTTGTGCAACCAATAGGTGTGTTTGTGAAATTGGATGAATAATTAGGTCATTTTCGTCTTCCCTAGGCTTAGTCTTGTCCAATTAGGGTTTCTAACCTATCTTATGCATCCAATAGGTGAGTTTGTGTCATCGGATGAACAATTAGGTCATTTTCGTCCTCCCTACGCTTATTCTTGTCCAATTAGGGTTTCTAACCAGTCTTGTGCATCCAATAGGAGTGTTTGCGCCATTAGATGAACAATTATGTCATTTTCGTCTTACTGAGGCTTATTCTTGTCCAATTAGGGTTTCTAACCAATCTTGTGCATCCAGTAGGTGGGTTTGTGTCATTGGCTGAACATTTAGGTCATTTTCGTCCTCACTACACTTAATCATGTCCAATTAGGATTTTTAACAAATCTTGTGCATCCAATAGTTGTGATTGTGTCATTGGATGAACATTTAGGTTATTTTCGTCCACCCGAGGGTTATTCTTGTCCAATTAGGGTTTCTATCCAATCTTGTGTATTTAATACGTGTGTTTGTATCATTGGATGAACAATTAGGTCATTTTCGTCTTCCATAGGCTTATTCTTGTCCAATTAGGGTTTCTAACCAATCTTGTGCATCCAATAGGTGTGTTTGTGTCATTGGATGAACAATTAGGTTATTATCGTCCTCCCTAGGCTTATTCTTGTCCAATTAGGGTTTCTAACCAATCTTGTGCATCCAATAGGTGTGTTTGTGTCATTGGATGAACAATTAGGACATTTTCGTCCACCCAACGCCTATTCTTGTCCAATTAGGGTTTCTAACCAACCTTGTGCATCTAATAGGAGTGTTTGTGTCATTGGATGAACAATAATGTCATTCTCGTTCTCCCTAGGCCTATTCTTGTCCAATTAAGGTTTCTAACTAAAATTGTGCATCCAATAGGTGTGTTTGTGTTATTGGATGAACATTTAGGTCATTTTCGTCCACCCTAGGCTTATTCTTGTCCAATTAGGGTTTCTAACCAATCTTGTGCAACCAATAGGTGTGTTTGTGAAATTGGATGAATAATTAGGTCATTTTCGTCTTCTCTAGGCTTAGTCTTGTCCAATTAGGGTTTCTAACCTATCTTATGCATCCAATAGGTGGGTTTGTGTCATCGGATGAACAATTAGGTCATTTTCGTCCTCCCTACGCTTATTCATGTCCAATTAGGGTTTCTAACCAGTCTTGTGCATCCAATAGGATTGTTTGCGCCATTAGATGAACAATTATGTCATTTTCGTCTTACTGAGGCTTATTGTTGTCCAATTAGGGTTTCTAACCAATCTTGTGCATCTAGTAAGTGGGTTTGTGTCATCGGATGAACAATTAGGTCATTTTCTTCCTCACTACACTTAATCATGTCCAATTAGGATTTTTAACCAATCTTGTGCATCCAATAGTTGTGATTGTGTCATTGGATGAACATTTAGGTTATTTTCGTCCACCCGAGGGTTATTCTTGTCCAATTAGGGTTTCTATCCAATCTTGTGCATTTAATACGTATGTTTGTATCATTGGATGAACAATTAGGTCATTTATGTCCTCCCTAGGCTTATTCATTTCCAATTAGGATTTGTGACCTATCTTGTGCGTCCAATAGGGTGGTTTGTGTCATTGGATAGACAATTAGGTCATTTTCGTCGTCCCTAGGCTTATTCTTGTGCAATTAGGGTTTCTAACCAATCTTGTGCATCCAATAGGAGTGTTTGTGCCATTAGATGAACAATTATGTCATTTTCGTCCTCCCTAGGCTTATCCTTGTCAAATTAGGGTTTCTAACCAATCTTGTGCATCCAATTGGTGTGGTTGTGTCATTGGATGATCATTTAGGTCATTTTCGTCTTACCGAGGCTTATTCTTGTCCAATTAGGGTTTCTAACCAATCTTGTGCATTTAATACGTGGGTTTGTGTCATTGGATGAACAATTAGGTCATTTTCGTCCATCCAACGCCTATTCTTATCCAATTAGGGTTTCTAACCAATCTTGTGCATCTAATAGGAGTGTTTGTGTCATTGGATAAACAAATATGTCATTTTGGTCCTCCCTAGGCTTATTCTTGTCCAATTAGGGTTTCTAACTAAAATTGAGCATCCAATAGGTGTGTTTGTGTCATTGGATGAACATTTAGGTCATTTTTCGTCCACCCTAGGCTTATTCTTGTCCAATTAGGGTTTCTAACCAATCTTGTGCATCCAATAGGTGTGTTTGTGTCATTGGATGAACAATTAGGTTATTATCGTCCTCCCTAGGCTTATTCTTGTCCAATTAGGGTTTCTAACCTATCTTATGCATCGAATAGGTGGGTTTGTGTCATTGGATGAACAATTAGGACATTTTCGTCCACCCAACGCCTATTCTTGTCCAATTAGGGTTTCTAACCAATCTTGTGCATCTAATAGGAGTGTTTGTGTCATTGGATGAACAATAATGTCATTCTCGTTCTCCCTAGGCCTATTCTGGTCCAATTAGGGTTTCTAACTAAAATTGTGCATCCAATAGGTGTGTTTGTGTTATTGGATGAACATTTAGGTCATTTTCGTCCACCCTAGGCTTATTCTTGTCCAATTAGGGTTTCTAACCAATCTTGTGCAACCAATAGGTGTGTTTGTGAAATTGGATGAATAATTAGGTCATTTTCGTCTTCTCTAGGCTTAGTCTTGTCCAATTAGGGTTCCTAACCTATCTTATGCATCCAATAGGTGGGTTTGTGTCATCGGATGAACAATTAGGTCATTTTCGTCCTCCCTACGCTTATTCTTGTCCAATTAGGGTTTCTAACCAGTCTTGTGCATCCAATAGGATTGTTTGCGCCATTAGATGAACAATTATGTCATTTTCGTCTTACTGAGGCTTATTGTTGTCCAATTAGGGTTTCTAACCAATCTTGTGCATCTAGTAAGTGGGTTTGTGTCATCGGATGAACAATTAGGTCATTTTCTTCCTCACTACACTTAATCATGTCCAATTAGGATTTTTAACCAATCTTGTGCATCCAATAGTTGTGATTGTGTCATTGGATGAACATTTAGGTTATTTTCGTCCACCCGAGGGTTATTCTTGTCCAATTAGGGTTTCTATCCAATCTTGTGCATTTAATACGTATGTTTGTATCATTGGATGAACAATTAGGTCATTTATGTCCTCCCTAGGCTTATTCATTTCCAATTAGGATTTGTGACCTATCTTGTGCGTCCAATAGGGTGGTTTGTGTCATTGGATAGACAATTAGGTCATTTTCGTCGTCCCTAGGCTTATTCTTGTGCAATTAGGGTTTCTAACCAATCTTGTGCATCCAATAGGAGTGTTTGTGCCATTAGATGAACAATTATGTCATTTTCGTCCTCCCTAGGCTTATCCTTGCCAAATTAGGGTTTCTAACCAATCTTGTGCATCCAATTGGTGTGGTTGTGTCATTGGATGATCATTTAGGTCATTTTCGTCTTACCGAGGCTTATTCTTGTCCAATTAGGGTTTCTAACCAATCTTGTGCATTTAATACGTGGGTTTGTGTCATTGGATGAACAATTAGGTCATTTTCGTCCACCCAACGCCTATTCTTATCCAATTAGGGTTTCTAACCAATCTTGTGCATCTAATAGGAGTGTTTGTGTCATTGGATAAACAAATATGTCATTTTGGTCCTCCCTAGGCTTATTCTTGTCCAATTAGGGTTTCTAACTAAAATTGTGCATCCAATAGGTGTGTTTGTGTCATTGGATGAACATTTAGGTCATTTTTCGTCCACCCTAGGCTTATTCTTGTCCAATTAGGGTTTCTAACCAATCTTGTGCATCCAATAGGTGTGTTTGTGTCATTGGATGAACAATTAGGTTATTATCGTCCTCCCTAGGCTTATTCTTGTCCAATTAGGGTTTCTAACCTATCTTATGCATCGAATAGGTGGGTTTGTGTCATTGGATGAACAATTAGGACATTTTCGTCCACCCAACGCCTATTCTTGTCCAATTAGGGTTTCTAACCAATCTTGTGCATCTAATAGGAGTGTTTGTGTCATTGGATGAACAATAATGTCATTCTCGTTCTCCCTAGGCCTATTCTGGTCCAATTAGGGTTTCTAACTAAAATTGTGCATCCAATAGGTGTGTTTGTGTTATTGGATGAACATTTAGGTCATTTTCGTCCACCCTAGGCTTATTCTTGTCCAATTAGGGTTTCTATCCAATCTTGTGCAACCAATAGGTGTGTTTGTGAAATTGGATGAATAATTAGGTCATTTTCGTCTTCTCTAGGCTTAGTCTTGTCCAATTAGGGTTTCTAACCTATCTTATGCATCCAATAGGTGGGTTTGTGTCATCGGATGAACAATTAGGTCATTTTCGTCCTCCCTACGCTTATTCTTGTCCAATTAGGGTTTCTAACCAGTCTTGTGCATCCAATAGGAGTGTTTGCGCCATTAGATGAACAATTATGTCATTTTCGTCTTACTGAGGCTTATTGTTGTCCAATTAGGGTTTCTAACAAATCTTGTGCATCTAGTAAGTGGGTTTGTGTCATCGGATGAACAATTAGGTCATTTTCTTCCTCACTACACTTAATCATGTCCAATTAGGATTTTTAACCAATCTTGTGCATCCAATAGTTGTGATTGTGTCATTGGATGAACATTTAGGTTATTTTCGTCCACCCGAGGGTTATTCTTGTCCAATTAGGGTTTCTATCCAATCTTGTGCCTTTAATACGTGTGTTTGTATCATTGGATGAACAATTAGGTAATTTATGTCCTCCCTAGGCTTATTGATTTCCAATTAGGATTTGTGACCTATCTTGTGCGTCCAATAGGGTGGTTTGTGTCATTGGATAGACAATTAGGTCATTTTCGTCGTCCCTAGGCTTATTCTTGTGCAATTAGGGTTTCTAACCAATCTTGTGCATCCAATAGGAGTGTTTGTGCCATTAGATGAACAATTATGTCATTTTCGTCCTCCCTAGGCTTATCCTTGTCAAATTAGGGTTTCTAACCAATCTTGTGCATCCAATTGGTGTGGTTGTGTCATTGGATGATCATTTAGGTCATTTTCGTCTTACCGAGGCTTATTCTTGTCCAATTAGGGTTTCTAACCAATCTTGTACATTTATTACGTGGGTTTGTGTCATTGGATGAACAATTAGGTCATTTTCGTCCACCCAACGCCTATTCTTATCCAATTAGGGTTTCTAACCAATCTTGTGCATCCAATAGGAGTGTTTGTGTCATTGGATGAACAAATATGTCATTTTGGTCCTCCCTAGGCTTATTCTTGTCCAATTAGGCTTTCTAACTAAAATTGTGCATCCAATAGGTGTGTTTGTGTCATTGGATGAACATTTAGGTCATTTTCGTCCACCGTAGGCTTATTCTTGTCCAATTAGGGTTTCTAACCAATCTTGTGCAACCAATAGGTGTGTTTGTGAAATTGGATGAATAATTAGGTCATTTTCGTCTTCCCTAGGCTTAGTCTTGTCCAATTAGGGTTTCTAACCTATCTTATGCATCCAATAGGTGAGTTTGTGTCATCGGATGAACAGTTAAGTCATTTTCGTCCTCCCTACGCTTATTCTTGTCCAATTAGGGTTTCTAACCAGTCTTGTGCATCCAATAGGAGTGTTTGCGCCATTAGATGAACAATTATGTCATTTTCGTCTTACTGAGGCTTATTCTTGTCCAATTAGGGTTTCTAACCAATCTTGTGCATCCAGTAGGTGGGTTTGTGTCATTGGCTGAACATTTAGGTCATTTTCGTCCTCACTACACTTAATCATGTCCAATTAGGATTTTTAACAAATCTTGTGCATCCAATAGTTGTGATTGTGTCATTGGATGAACATTTAGGTTATTTTCGTCCACCCGAGGGTTATTCTTGTCCAATTAGGGTTTCTATCCAATCTTGTGCGTTTAATACGTGTGTTTGTATCATTGGATGAACAATTAGGTCATTTTCGTCTTCCATAGGCTTATTCTTGTCCAATTATGGTTTCTAACCGATCTTGTGCATCTAATAGGAGTGTTTGTGTCATTGGATGAACAATTATGTCATTTTCGTCCTCCCTAGGCTTATTCTTGTCCAATTAGGGTTTCTAACTAAAATTGTGCATCCAATAGGTGTGTTTGTGTCATTGGATGAATATTTAGGTCATTTTCGTCCTCCCTACGCTTATTCTTGTCCAATTAGGGTTTCTAACCAGTCTTGTGCATCCAATAGGAGTGTTTGCGCCATTAGATAAACAATTATGTCATTTTCGTCTTACTGAGGCTTATTCTTGTCCAATTAGGGTTTCTAACCAATCTTGTGCATCCAGTAGGTGGGTTTGTGTCATTGGCTGAACATTTAGGTCATTTTCGTCCTCACTACACTTAATCATGTCCAATTAGGATTTTTAACAAATCTTGTGCATCCAATAGTTGTGATTGTGTCATTGGATGAACATTTAGGTTATTTTCGTCCACCCGAGGGTTATTCTTGTCCAATTAGGGTTTCTATCCAATCTTGTGTATTTAATACGTGTGTTTGTATCATTGGATGAACAATTAGGTCATTTTCGTCTTCCATAGGCTTATTCTTGTCCAATTAGGGTTTCTAACCAATCTTGTGCATCCAATAGGTGTGTTTGTGTCATTGGATGAACAATTAGGTTATTATCGTCCTCCCTAGGCTTATTCTTGTCCAATTAGGGTTTCTAACCTATCTTATGCATCGAATAGGTGGGTTTGTGTCATTGGATGAACAATTAGGACATTTTCGTCCACCCAACGCCTATTCTTGTCCAATTAGGGTGTCTAACCAATCTTGTGCATCTAATAGGAGTGTTTGTGTCATTGGATGAACAATAATGTCATTCTCGTTCTCCCTAGGCCTATTCTTGTCCAATTAGGGTTTCTAACTAAAATTGTGCATCCAATAGGTGTGTTTGTGTTATTGGATGAACATTTAGGTCATTTTCGTCCACCCTAGGCTTATTCTTGTCCAATTAGGGTTTCTAACCAATCTTGTGCAACCAATAGGTGTGTTTGTGAAATTGGATGAATAATTAGGTCATTTTCGTCTTCTCTAGGCTTAGTCTTGTCCAATTAGGGTTTCTAACCTATCTTATGCATCCAATAGGTGGGTTTGTGTCATCGGATGAACAATTAGGTCATTTTCGTCCTCCCTACGCTTATTCTTGTCCAATTCGGGTTTCTAACCAGTCTTGTGCATCCAATAGGAGTGTTTGCGCCATTAGATCAACAATTATGTCATTTTCGTCTTACTGAGGCTTATTCTTGTCCAATTAGGGTTTCTAACCAATCTTGTGCATCCAGTAGGTGGGTTTGTGTCATTGGCTGAACATTTAGGTCATTTTCGTCCTCACTACACTTAATCATGTCCAATTAGGATTTTTAACAAATCTTGTGCATCCAATAGTTGTGATTGTGTCATTGGATGAACATTTAGGTTATTTTCGTCCACCCGAGGGTTATTCTTGTCCAATTAGGGTTTCTATCCAATCTTGTGTATTTAATACGTGTGTTTGTATCATTGGATGAACAATTAGGTCATTTTCGTCTTCCATAGGCTTATTCTTGTCCAATTAGGGTTTCTAACCAATCTTGTGCATCCAATAGGTGTGTTTGTGTCATTGGATGAACAATTAGGTTATTATCGTCCTCCCTAGGCTTATTCTTGTCCAATTATGGTTTCTAACCTATCTTATGCATCGAATAGGTGGGTTTGTGTCATTGGATGAACAATTAGGACATTTTCGTCCACCCAACGCCTATTCTTGTCCAATTAGGGTTTCTAACCAATCTTGTGCATCTAATTGGAGTGTTTGTGTCATTGGATGAACAATAATGTCATTCTCGTTCTCCCTAGGCCTATTCTTGTCCAATTAGGGTTTCTAACTAAAATTGTGCATCCAATAGGTGTGTTTGTGTTATTGGATGAACATTTAGGTCATTTTCGTCCACCCTAGGCTTATTCTTGTCCAATTAGGGTTTCTAACCAATCTTGTGCAACCAATAGGTGTGTTTGTGAAATTGGATGAATAATTAGGTCATTTTCGTCTTCTCTAGGCTTAGTCTTGTCCAATTAGGGTTTCTAACCTATCTTATGCATCCAATAGGTGGGTTTGTGTCATCGGATGAACAATTAGGTCATTTTCGTACTCCCTACGCTTATTCTTGTCCAATTAGGGTTTCTAACCAGTCTTGTGCATCCAATAGGAGTGTTTGCGCCATTAGATGAACAATTATGTCATTTTCGTCTTACTGAGGCTTATTCTTGTCCAATTAGGGTTTCTAACCAATCTTGTGCATCCAGTAGGTGGGTTTGTGTCATTGGCTGAACATTTAGGTCATTTTCGTCCTCACTACACTTAATCATGTCCAATTAGGATTTTTAACAAATCTTGTGCATCCAATAGTTGTGATTGTGTCATTGGATGAACATTTAGGTTATTTTCGTCCACCCGTGGGTTATTCTTGTCCAATTAGGGTTTCTATCCAATCTTGTGTATTTAATACGTGTGTTTGTATCATTGGATGAACAATTAGGTCATTTTCGTCTTCCATAGGCTTATTCTTGTCCAATTAGGGTTTCTAACCAATCTTGTGCATCCAATAGGTGTGTTTGTGTCATTGGATGAACAATTAGGTTATTTTCGTCCTCCCTAGGCTTATTCTTGTCCAATTAGGGTTTCTAACCTATCTTATGCATCGAATAGGTGGGTTTGTGTCATTGGATGAACAATTAGGACATTTTCGTCCACCCAACGCCTATTCTTGTCCAATTAGGGTTTCTAACCAATCTTGTGCATCTAATAGGAGTGTTTGTGTCATTGGATGAACAATAATGTCATTCTCGTTCTCCCTAGGCCTATTCTTGTCCAATTAGGGTTTCTAACTAAAATTGTGCATCCAATAGGTGTGTTTGTGTTATTGGATGAACATTTAGGTCATTTTCGTCCACCCTAGGCTTATTCTTGTCCAATTAGGGTTTCTAACCAATCTTGTGCATCCAATAGGTGTGTTTGTGTCATTGGATGAACAATTAGGTTATTATCGTCCTCCCTAGGCTTATTCTTGTCCAATTAGGGTTTCTAACCTATCTTATGCATCGAATAGGTGGGTTTGTGTCATTGGATGAACAATTAGGTCATTTTCGTCCACCCAACGCCTATTCTTGTCCAATTAGGGTTTCTAACCAATCTTGTGCATCTAATAGGAGTGTTTGTGTCATTGGATGAACAATAATGTCATTCTCGTTCTCCCTAGGCCTATTCTTGTCCAATTAGGGTTTCTAACTAAAATTGTGCATCCAATAGGTGTGTTTGTGTTATTGGATGAACATTTAGGTCATTTTCGTCCACCCTAGGCTTATTCTTGTCCAATTAGGGTTTCTAACCAATCTTGTGCAACCAATAGGTGTGTTTGTGAAATTGGATGAATAATTAGGTCATTTTCGTCTTCTCTAGGCTTAGTCTTGTCCAATTAGGGTTTCTAACCTATCTTATGCATCCAATAGGTGGGTTTGTGTCATCGGATGAACAATTAGGTCATTTTCGTACTCCCTACGCTTATTCTTGTCCAATTAGGGTTTCTAACCAGTCTTGTGCATCCAATAGGAGTGTTTGCGCCATTAGATGAACAATTATGTCATTTTCGTCTTACTGAGGCTTATTCTTGTCCAATTAGGGTTTCTAACCAATCTTGTGCATCCAGTAGGTGGGTTTGTGTCATTGGCTGAACATTTAGGTCATTTTCGTCCTCACTACACTTAATCATGTCCAATTAGGATTTTTAACAAATCTTGTGCATCCAATAGTTGTGATTGTGTCATTGGATGAACATTTTGGTTATTTTCGTCCACCCGAGGGTTATTCTTGTCCAATTAGGGTTTCTATCCAATCTTGTGTATTTAATACGTGTGTTTGTATCATTGGATGAACAATTAGGTCATTTTCGTCTTCCATAGGCTTATTCTTGTCCAATTAGGGTTTCTAACCAATCTTGTGCATCCAATAGGTGTGTTTGTGTCATTGGATGAACAATTAGGTTATTATCGTCCTCCCTAGGCTTATTCTTGTCCAATTAGGGTTTCTAACCTATCTTATGCATCGAATAGGTGGGTTTGTGTCATTGGATGAACAATTAGGACATTTTCGTCCACCCAACGCCTATTCTTGTCCAATTAGGGTTTCTAACCAATCTTGTGCATCTAATAGGAGTGTTTGTGTCATTGGATGAACAATAATGTCATTCTCGTTCTCCCTAGGCCTATTCTTGTCCAATTAGGGTTTCTAACTAAAATTGTGCATCCAATAGGTGTGTTTGTGTTATTGGATGAACATTTAGGTCATTTTCGTCCACCCTAGGCTTATTCTTGTCCAATTAGGGTTTCTAACCAATCTTGTGCAACCAATAGGTGTGTTTGTGAAATTGGATGAATAATTAGGTCATTTTCGTCTTCTCTAGGCTTAGTCTTGTCCAATTAGGGTT
>JBBPBS010001217.1:1757357-1777391 GCA_037974835.1 Cicer judaicum | reverse complement strand
GGTTATTTTCGTCCACCCGAGGGTTATTCTTGTCCAATTAGGGTTTCTATCCAATCTTGTGTATTTAATACGTGTGTTTGTATCATTGGATGAACAATTAGGTCATTTTCGTCTTCCATAGGCTTATTCTTGTCCAATTAGGGTTTCTAACCAATCTTGTGCATCCAATAGGTGTGTTTGTGTCATTGGATGAACAATTAGGTTATTATCGTCCTCCCTAGGCTTATTCTTGTCCAATTAGGGTTTCTAACCTATCTTATGCATCGAATAGGTGGGTTTGTGTCATTGGATGACCAATTAGGACATTTTCGTCCACCCAACGCCTATTCTTGTCCAATTAGGGTTTCTAACCAATCTTGTGCATCTAATAGGAGTGTTTGTGTCATTGGATGAACAATAATGTCATTCTCGTTCTCCCTAGGCCTATTCTTGTCCAATTAGGGTTTCTAACTAAAATTGTGCATCCAATAGGTGTGTTTGTGTTATTGGATGAACATTTAGGTCATTTTCGTCCACCCTAGGCTTATTCTTGTCCAATTAGGGTTTCTAACCAATCTTGTGCAACCAATAGGTGTGTTTGTGAAATTGGATGAATAATTAGGTCATTTTCGTCTTCTCTAGGCTTAGTCTTGTCCAATTAGGGTTTCTAACCTATCTTATGCATCCAATAGGTGGGTTTGTGTCATCGGATGAACAATTAGGTCATTTTCGTACTCCCTACGCTTATTCTTGTCCAATTAGGGTTTCTAACCAGTCTTGTGCATCCAATAGGAGTGTTTGCGCCATTAGATGAACAATTATGTCATTTTCGTCTTACTGAGGCTTATTCTTGTCCAATTAGGGTTTCTAACCAATCTTGTGCATCCAGTAGGTGGGTTTGTGTCATTGGCTGAACATTTAGGTCATTTTCGTCCTCACTACACTTATTCATGTCCAATTAGGATTTTTAACAAATCTTGTGCATCCAATAGTTGTGATTGTGTCATTGGATGAACATTTAGGTTATTTTCGTCCACCCGAGGGTTATTCTTGTCCAATTAGGGTTTCTATCCAATCTTGTGTATTTAATACGTGTGTTTGTATCATTGGATGAACAATTAGGTCATTTTCGTCTTCCATAGGCTTATTCTTGTCCAATTAGGGTTTCTAACCAATCTTGTGCATCCAATAGGTGTGTTTGTGTCATTGGATGAACAATTAGGTTATTTTCGTCCTCCCTAGGCTTATTCTTGTCCAATTAGGGTTTCTAACCTATCTTATGCATCGAATAGGTGGGTTTGTGTCATTGGATGAACAATTAGGACATTTTCGTCCACCCAACGCCTATTCTTGTCCAATTAGGGTTTCTAACCAATCTTGTGCATCTAATAGGAGTGTTTGTGTCATTGGATGAACAATAATGTCATTCTCGTTCTCCCTAGGCCTATTCTTGTCCAATTAGGGTTTCTAACTAAAATTGTGCATCCAATAGGTGTGTTTGTGTTATTGGATGAACATTTAGGTCATTTTCGTCCACCCTAGGCTTATTCTTGTCCAATTAGGGTTTCTAACCAATCTTGTGCAACCAATAGGTGTGTTTGTGAAATTGGATGAATAATTAGGTCATTTTCGTCTTCTCTAGGCTTAGTCTTGTCCAATTAGGGTTTCTAACCTATCTTATGCATCCAATAGGTGGGTTTGTGTCATCGGATGAACAATTAGGTCATTTTCGTACTCCCTACGCTTATTCTTGTCCAATTAGGGTTTCTAACCAGTCTTGTGCATCCAATAGGAGTGTTTGCGCCATTAGATGAACAATTATGTCATTTTCGTCTTACTGAGGCTTATTCTTGTCCAATTAGGGTTTCTAACCAATCTTGTGCATCCAGTAGGTGGGTTTGTGTCATTGGCTGAACATTTAGGTCATTTTCGTCCTCACTACACTTAATCATGTCCAATTAGGATTTTTAACAAATCTTGTGCATCCAATAGTTGTGATTGTGTCATTGGATGAACATTTAGGTTATTTTCGTCCACCCGTGGGTTATTCTTGTCCAATTAGGGTTTCTATCCAATCTTGTGTATTTAATACGTGTGTTTGTATCATTGGATGAACAATTAGGTCATTTTCGTCTTCCATAGGCTTATTCTTGTCCAATTAGGGTTTCTAACCAATCTTGTGCATCCAATAGGTGTGTTTGTGTCATTGGATGAACAATTAGGTTATTATCGTCCTCCCTAGGCTTATTCTTGTCCAATTAGGGTTTCTAACCTATCTTATGCATCGAATAGGTGGGTTTGTGTCATTGGATGAACAATTAGGACATTTTCGTCCACCCAACGCCTATTCTTGTCCAATTAGGGTTTCTAACCAATCTTGTGCATCTAATAGGAGTGTTTGTGTCATTAGATGAACAATAATGTCATTCTCGTTCTCCCTAGGCCTATTCTTGTCCAATTAGGGTTTCTAACTAAAATTGTGCATCCAATAGGTGTGTTTGTGTTATTGGATGAACATTTAGGTCATTTTCGTCCACCCTAGGCTTATTCTTGTCCAATTAGAGTTTCTAACCAATCTTGTGCAACCAATAGGTGTGTTTGTGAAATTGGATGAATAATTAGGTCATTTTCGTCTTCTCTAGGCTTAGTCTTGTCCAATTAGGGTTTCTAACCTATCTTATGCATCCAATAGGTGGGTTTGTGTCATCGGATGAACAATTAGGTCATTTTCGTCCTCCCTACGCTTATTCTTGTCCAATTAGGGTTTCTAACCAGTCTTGTGCATCCAATAGGAGTGTTTGCGCCATTAGATGAACAATTATGTCATTTTCGTCTTACTGAGGCTTATTCTTGTCCAATTAGGGTTTCTAACCAATCTTGTGCATCCAGTAGGTGGGTTTGTGTCATTGGCTGAACATTTAGGTCATTTTCGTCCTCCCTACACTTAATCATGTCCAATTAGGATTTTTAACAAATCTTGTGCATCCAATAGTTGTGATTGTGTCATTGGATGAACATTTAGGTTATTTTCGTCCACCCGAGGGTTATTCTTGTCCAATTAGGGTTTCTATCCAATCTTGTGTATTTAATACGTGTGTTTGTATCATTGGATGAACAATTAGGTCATTTTCGTCTTCCATAGGCTTATTCTTGTCCAATTAGGGTTTCTAACCAATCTTGTGCATCCAATAGGTGTGTTTGTGTCATTGGATGAACAATTAGGTTATTATCGTCCTCCCTAGGCTTATTCTTGTCCAATTAGGGTTTCTAACCTATCTTATGCATCGAATAGGTGGGTTTGTGTCATTGGATGAACAATTAGGTCATTTTCGTCCACCCAACGCCTATTCTTGTCCAATTAGGGTTTCTAACCAATCTTGTGCATCTAATAGGAGTGTTTGTGTCATTGGATGAACAATAATGTCATTCTCGTTCTCCCTAGGCCTATTCTTGTCCAATTAGGGTTTCTAACTAAAATTGTGCATCCAATAGGTGTGTTTGTGTTATTGGATGAACATTTAGGTCATTTTCGTCCACCCTAGGCTTATTCTTGTCCAATTAGGGTTTCTAACCAATCTTGTGCAACCAATAGGTGTGTTTGTGACATTGGATGAATAATTAGGTCATTTTCGTCTTCTCTAGGCTTAGTCTTGTCCAATTAGGGTTTCTAACCTATCTTATGCATCCAATAGGTGGGTTTGTGTCATCGGATGAACAATTAGGTCATTTTCGTACTCCCTACGCTTATTCTTGTCCAATTAGGGTTTCTAACCAGTCTTGTGCATCCAATAGGAGTGTTTGCGCCATTAGATGAACAATTATGTCATTTTCGTCTTACTGAGGCTTATTCTTGTCCAATTAGGGTTTCTAACCAATCTTGTGCATCCAGTAGGTGGGTTTGTGTCATTGGCTGAACATTTAGGTCATTTTCGTCCTCACTACACTTAATCATGTCCAATTAGGATTTTTAACAAATCTTGTGCATCCAATAGTTGTGATTGTGTCATTGGATGAACATTTAGGTTATTTTCGTCCACCCGTGGGTTATTCTTGTCCAATTAGGGTTTCTATCCAATCTTGTGTATTTAATACGTGTGTTTGTATCATTGGATGAACAATTAGGTCATTTTCGTCTTCCATAGGCTTATTCTTGTCCAATTAGGGTTTCTAACCAATCTTGTGCATCCAATAGGTGTGTTTGTGTCATTGGATGAACAATTAGGTTATTATCGTCCTCCCTAGGCTTATTCTTGTCCAATTAGGGTTTCTAACCTATCTTATGCATCGAATAGGTGGGTTTGTGTCATTGGATGAACAATTAGGACATTTTCGTCCACCCAACGCCTATTCTTGTCCAATTAGGGTTTCTAACCAATCTTGTGCATCTAATAGGAGTGTTTGTGTCATTGGATGAACAATAATGTCATTCTCGTTCTCCCTAGGCCTATTCTTGTCCAATTAGGGTTTCTAATTAAAATTGTGCATCCAATAGGTGTGTTTGTGTTATTGGATGAACATTTAGGTCATTTTCGTCCACCCTAGGCTTATTCTTGTCCAATTAGAGTTTCTAACCAATCTTGTGCAACCAATAGGTGTGTTTGTGAAATTGGATGAATAATTAGGTCATTTTCGTCTTCTCTAGGCTTAGTCTTGTCCAATTAGGGTTTCTAACCTATCTTATGCATCCAATAGGTGGGTTTGTGTCATCGGATGAACAATTAGGTCATTTTCGTCCTCCCTACGCTTATTCTTGTCCAATTAGGGTTTCTAACCAGTCTTGTGCATCCAATAGGAATGTTTGCGCCATTAGATGAACAATTATGTCATTTTCGTCTTACTGAGGCTTATTCTTGTCCAATTAGGGTTTCTAACCAATCTTGTGCATCCAGTAGGTGGGTTTGTGTCATTGGCTGAACATTTAGGTCATTTTCGTCCTCACTACACTTAATCATGTCCAATTAGGATTTTTAACAAATCTTGTGCATCCAATAGTTGTGATTGTGTCATTGGATGAACATTTAGGTTATTTTCGTCCACCCGTGGGTTATTCTTGTCCAATTAGGGTTTCTATCCAATCTTGTGTATTTAATACGTGTGTTTGTATCATTGGATGAACAATTAGGTCATTTTCGTCTTCCATAGGCTTATTCTTGTCCAATTAGGGTTTCTAACCAATCTTGTGCATCCAATAGGTGTGTTTGTGTCATTAGATGAACAATTAGGTTATTATCGTCCTCCCTAGGCTTATTCTTGTCCAATTAGGGTTTCTAACCTATCTTATGCATCGAATAGGTGGGTTTGTGTCATTGGATGAACAATTAGGACATTTTCGTCCACCCAACGCCTATTCTTGTCCAATTAGGGTTTCTAACCAATCTTGTGCATCTAATAGGAGTGTTTGTGTCATTGGATGAACAATAATGTCATTCTCGTTCTCCCTAGGCCTATTCTTGTCCAATTAGGGTTTCTAACTAAAATTGTGCATCCAATAGGTGTGTTTGTGTTATTGGATGAACATTTAGGTCATTTTCGTCCACCCTAGGCTTATTCTTGTCCAATTAGGGTTTCTAACCAATCTTGTGCAACCAATAGGTGTGTTTGTGAAATTGGATGAATAATTAGGTCATTTTCGTCTTCTCTAGGCTTAGTCTTGTCCAATTAGGGTTTCTAACCTATCTTATGCATCCAATAGGTGTGTTTGTGTCATCGGATGAACAATTAGGTCATTTTCGTCCTCCCTACGCTTATTCTTGTCCAATTAGGGTTTCTAACCAGTCTTGTGCATCCAATAGGAGTGTTTGCGCCATTAGATGAACAATTATGTCATTTTCGTCTTACTGAGGCTTATTCTTGTCCAATTAGGGTTTCTAACCAATCTTGTGCATCCAGTAGGTGGGTTTGTGTCATTGGCTGAACATTTAGGTCATTTTCGTCCTCACTACACTTAATCATGTCCAATTAGGATTTTTAACAAATCTTGTGCATCCAATAGTTGTGATTGTGTCATTGGATGAACATTTAGGTTATTTTCGTCCACCCGTGGGTTATTCTTGTCCAATTAGGGTTTCTATCCAATCTTGTGTATTTAATACGTGTGTTTGTATCATTGGATGAACAATTAGGTCATTTTCGTCTTCCATAGGCTTATTCTTGTCCAATTAGGGTTTCTAACCAATCTTGTGCATCCAATAGGTGTGTTTGTGTCATTGGATGAACAATTAGGTTATTATCGTCCTCCCTAGGCTTATTCTTGTCCAATTAGGGTTTCTAACCTATCTTATGCATCGAATAGGTGGGTTTGTGTCATTGGATGAACAATTAGGTCATTTTCGTCCACCCAACGCCTATTCTTGTCCAATTAGGGTTTCTAACCAATCTTGTGCATCTAATAGGAGTGTTTGTGTCATTGGATGAACAATAATGTCATTCTCGTTCTCCCTAGGCCTATTCTTGTCCAATTAGGGTTTCTAACTAAAATTGTGCATCCAATAGGTGTGTTTGTGTTATTGGATGAACATTTAGGTCATTTTCGTCCACCCTAGGCTTATTCTTGTCCAATTAGGGTTTCTAACCAATCTTGTGCAACCAATAGGTGTGTTTGTGAAATTGGATGAATAATTAGGTCATTTTCGTCTTCTCTAGGCTTAGTCTTGTCCAATTAGGGTTTCTAACCTATCTTATGCATCCAATAGGTGGGTTTGTGTCATCGGATGAACAATTAGGTCATTTTCGTCCTCCCTACGCTTATTCTTGTCCAATTAGGGTTTCTAACCAGTCTTGTGCATCCAATAGGAGTGTTTGCGCCATTAGATGAACAATTATGTCATTTTCGTCTTACTGAGGCTTATTCTTGTCCAATTAGGGTTTCTAACCAATCTTGTGCATCCAGTAGGTGGGTTTGTGTCATTGGCTGAACATTTAGGTCATTTTCGTCCTCACTACACTTATTCATGTCCAATTAGGATTTTTAACAAATCTTGTGCATCCAATAGTTGTGATTGTGTCATTGGATGAACATTTAGGTTATTTTCGTCCACCCGAGGGTTATTCTTGTCCAATTAGGGTTTCTATCCAATCTTGTGTATTTAATACGTGTGTTTGTATCATTGGATGAACAATTAGGTCATTTTCGTCTTCCCTAGGCTTATTCTTGTCCAATTAGGGTTTCTAACCAATCTTGTGCATCCAATAGGTGTGTTTGTGTCATTGGATGAACAATTAGGTTATTATCGTCCTCCCTAGGCTTATTCTTGTCCAATTAGGGTTTCTAACCTATCTTATGCATCGAATAGGTGGGTTTGTGTCATTGGATGAACAATTAGGACATTTTCGTCCACCCAACGCCTATTCTTGTCCAATTAGGGTTTCTAACCAATCTTGTGCATCTAATAGGAGTGTTTGTGTCATTGGATGAACAATAATGTCATTCTCGTTCTCCCTAGGCCTATTCTTGTCCAATTAGGGTTTCTAACTAAAATTGTGCATCCAATAGGTGTGTTTGTGTTATTGGATGAACATTTAGGTCATTTTCGTCCACCCTAGGCTTATTCTTGTCCAATTAGGGTTTCTAACCAATCTTGTGCAACCAATAGGTGTGTTTGTGAAATTGGATGAATAATTAGGTCATTTTCGTCTTCTCTAGGCTTAGTCTTGTCCAATTAGGGTTTCTAACCTATCTTATGCATCCAATAGGTGGGTTTGTGTCATCGGATGAACAATTAGGTCATTTTCGTACTCCCTACGCTTATTCTTGTCCAATTAGGGTTTCTAACCAGTCTTGTGCATCCAATAGGAGTGTTTGCGCCATTAGATGAACAATTATGTCATTTTCGTCTTACTGAGGCTTATTCTTGTCCAATTAGGGTTTCTAACCAATCTTGTGCATCCAGTAGGTGGGTTTGTGTCATTGGCTGAACATTTAGGTCATTTTCGTCCTCACTACACTTAATCATGTCCAATTAGGATTTTTAACAAATCTTGTGCATCCAATAGTTGTGATTGTGTCATTGGATGAACATTTAGGTTATTTTCGTCCACCCGTGGGTTATTCTTGTCCAATTAGGGTTTCTATCCAATCTTGTGTATTTAATACGTGTGTTTGTATCATTGGATGAACAATTAGGTCATTTTCGTCTTCCATAGGCTTATTCTTGTCCAATTAGGGTTTCTAACCAATCTTGTGCATCCAATAGGTGTGTTTGTGTCATTGGATGAACAATTAGGTTATTATCGTCCTCCCTAGGCTTATTCTTGTCCAATTAGGGTTTCTAACCTATCTTATGCATCGAATAGGTGGGTTTGTGTCATTGGATGAACAATTAGGACATTTTCGTCCACCCAACGCCTATTCTTGTCCAATTAGGGTTTCTAACCAATCTTGTGCATCTAATAGGAGTGTTTGTGTCATTGGATGAACAATAATGTCATTCTCGTTCTCCCTAGGCCTATTCTTGTCCAATTAGGGTTTCTAATTAAAATTGTGCATCCAATAGGTGTGTTTGTGTTATTGGATGAACATTTAGGTCATTTTCGTCCACCCTAGGCTTATTCTTGTCCAATTAGAGTTTCTAACCAATCTTGTGCAACCAATAGGTGTGTTTGTGAAATTGGATGAATAATTAGGTCATTTTCGTCTTCTCTAGGCTTAGTCTTGTCCAATTAGGGTTTCTAACCTATCTTATGCATCCAATAGGTGGGTTTGTGTCATCGGATGAACAATTAGGTCATTTTCGTCCGCCCTACGCTTATTCTTGTCCAATTAGGGTTTCTAACTAGTCTTGTGCATCCAATAGGAGTGTTTGCGCCATTAGATGAACAATTATGTCATTTTCGTCTTACTGAGGCTTATTGTTGTCCAATTAGGGTTTCTAACCAATCTTGTGCATCTAGTAAGTGGGTTTGTGTCATCGGATGAACAATTAGGTCATTTTCTTCCTCACTACACTTAATCATGTCCAATTAGGATTTTTAACCAATCTTGTGCATCCAATAGTTGTGATTGTGTCATTGGATGAACATTTAGGTTATTTTCGTCCACCCGAGGGTTATTCTTGTCCAATTAGGGTTTCTATCCAATCTTGTGCATTTAATACGTGTGTTTGTATCATTGGATGAACAATTAGGTCATTTATGTCCTCCCTAGGCTTATTCATTTCCAATTAGGATTTGTGACCTATCTTGTGCGTCCAATAGGGTGGTTTGTGTCATTGGATAGACAATTAGGTCATTTTCGTCGTCCCTAGGCTTATTCTTGTGCAATTAGGGTTTCTAACCAATCTTGTGCATCCAATAGGAGTGTTTGTGCCATTAGATGAACAATTATGTCATTTTCGTCCTCCCTAGGTTTATCCTTGTCAAATTAGGGTTTCTAACCAATCTTGTGCATCCAATTGATGTGGTTGTGTCATTGGATGATCATTTAGGTCATTTTCGTCTTACTGAGGCTTATTCTTGTCCAATTAGGGTTTCTAACCAATCTTGTGCATTTAATACGTGGGTTTGTGTCATTGGATGAACAATTAGGTCATTTTCGTCCACCCAACGCCTATTCTTATCCAATTAGGGTTTCTAACCAATCTTGTGCATCTAATAGGAGTGTTTGTGTCATTGGATAAACAAATATGTCATTTTGGTCCTCCCTAGGCTTATTCTTGTCCAATTAGGGTTTCTAACTAAAATTGTGCATCCAATAGGTGTGTTTGTGTCATTGGATGAACATTTAGGTCATTTTCGTCCACCCTAGGCTTATTCTTGTCCAATTAGGGTTTCTAACCAATCTTGTGCAACCAATAGGTGTGTTTGTGAAATTGGATGAATAATTAGGTCATTTTCGTCTTCCCTAGGCTTAGTCTTGTCCATCTAGGGTTTCTAACCTATCTTATGCATCCAATAGGTGAGTTTGTGTCATCGGATGAACAATTAGGTCATTTTCGTCCTCCCTACGCTTATTCTTGTCCAATTAGGGTTTCTAACCAGTCTTGTGCATCCAGTAGGTGGGTTTGTGTCATTGGCTGACCATTTAGGTCATTTTCGTCCTCACTACACTTAATCATGTCCAATTAGGATTTTTAACAAATCTTGTGCATCCAATAGTTGTGATTGTGTCATTGGATGAACATTTAGGTTATTTTCGTCCTCCCTACGCTTATTCTTGTCCAATTAAGGTTTCTAACCAGTCTTGTACATCCAATAGGAGTGTTTGCGCCATTAGATGAACAATTATGTCATTTTTGTCTTACTGAGGTTTATTGTTGTCCAATTAGGGTTTCTAACCAATCTTGTGCATCTAGTAAGTGGGTTTGTGTCATCGGATGAACAATTAGGTCATTTTCGTCCTCACTACACTTAATCATGTCCAATTAGGATTTTTAACCAATCTTGTGCATCCAATAGTTGTGATTGTGTCATTGGATGAACATTTAGGTCATTTTCGTCCACCCTACGCTTATTCTTGTCCAATTAGGGTTTCTAACCAATCTTGTGCATCCAATAGTTGTGATTGTGTCATTGGATGAACATTTAGGTCATTTTCGTCTTCCCTAGGCCTAGTCTTGTCCAATTAGGGTTTCTAACCTATCTTATGCATCCTATAGGTGGGTTTGTGTCATCGGATGAACAATTACGTCATTTTCGTCCTCCCTACGCTTATTCTTGTCCAATTAAGGTTTCTAACCAGTCTTGTACATCCAATAGGAGTGTTTGCGCCATTAGATGAACAATTATGTCATTTTTGTCTTACTGAGGCTTATTGTTGTCCAATTAGGGTTTCTAACCAATCTTGTGCATCCAGTAGGTGGGTTTGTGTCATTCGATGAACATTTAGGTCATTTTCGTCCTCACTACACGTAATCATGTCCAATTAGGATTTTTAACCAATCTTGTGCATCCAATAGTTTTGATTGTGTCATTGGATGAACATTTAGGTTATTTTCGTCCACGCGAGGGTTATTGTTGTCCAATTAGGGTTTCTATCCAATCTTGTGCATTTAATACGTGTGTTTGTATCATTCGATAAACAATTAGGTCATTTTTGTCCTCCCTAGGCTTATTCATTTCCAATTAGCATTTCTGACCTATCTTGTGCGTCCAATAGGGTGGTTTGTGTCATTGGATAAACAATTAGGTCATTTTCGTCGTCCCTAGGCTTATTCTTGTCCAATTAGGGTTTCTAACCAATCTTGTGCATCCTATAGGTATGTTTGTGTCATTGGATGAACAGTTATGTCCTTTTCGTCCTCCCTAGGCTTTTTCTTGTTCAATTAGGGTTTCTAACCTATATTATGCGTCCAATATGTGGCTTTGTGTCATTGGATGAATAATTATGTCATTTTCGACCTCCCGAGGCTTATTCTTGTCCAATTAGGGTTTCTAACCAATCTTGTGCATTTAATACGTGTGTTTGTGTCATAAGATGAACATTTAGGTTATTTTCGTCCACCCGAGGGTTATTCTTGTCCAATTAGGGTTTCTAGCCAATCTTGTGCATTTAATACGTGTGTTTGTATCATTGGATGAACAATTAGGTCATTTTTGTCCTCCCTAGGCTTATTCATTTCCAATTAGGATTTCTGACCTATCTTGTGCGTCCAATAGGGTGGTTTGTGTCATTGGATAAACAATTAGGTCATTTTCGTCGTCCCTAGGCTTATTCTTGTCCAATTAGGGTTTTTAACCAATCTTGTGCATCCAATAGGAGTGTTTCTGCTATTAGATGAACAATTATGTCATTTTCTTCCTCCCTAGGCATATCCTTGTCCAATTAAGGTTTCTAACCAATCTTGTGCATCCAATTGGTGTGGTTGTGTCATTGGATGATCATTTAGGTCATTTTCGTCTTACCGAGGCTTATTCTTGTCCAATTAGGGTTTCTAACCAATCTTGTGCATTTAATACGTGGGTTTGTGTCATTGGATGAACATTTAGGTCATTTTCGTCTTTCCTGGGTTTACTCTTGAGCAATTAAGGTTTGAACCAATCTTGTTCATCCAATAGGTGGGTTTGTGTCACTGGATGGACAATTAAGTCATTTTCATCCTCCCTACGCCTATTCTTGTCCAATTAGGGTTTCTAACCAATCTTGTGCATCTAATAGGAGTGTTTGTGTCATTGGATGAACAATTATGTCATTTTCGTCCTCCCTAGGCTTATTCTTGTCCAATTAGGGTTTCTAACTGAAATTGTGCATCCAATAGGTGTGTTTGTGTCATTGGATGAACATTTAGGTCATTTGCGTCCTCCTGAAGCTTATTCTTGTCCAATTTGCGTTTTTAACCAATCTTGTGCATTTAATACGTGTGTTGTTATCATTGGATGAACAATTAGGTCATTTCCGTCCACCCTAGGCATATTCTTGTCCAATTAGGGTTTCTAACCAATCTTGTGCAACCAATAGGTGTGTTTGTGAAATTGGATGAATAATTAGGTCATTTTCGTCTTCCCTAGGCTTAGTCTTGTCCAATTAGGGTTTCTAACCTATCTTATGCATCCAATAGGTGGGTTTGTGTCATCAGATGAACAATAAGGTCATTTTCGTCGTCCCTACGATTATTCTTGTCCAATTAGGGTTTCTAACCAATCTTGTGCAACCAATAGGTGTGTTTGTGAAATCGGATGAACAATTAGGTCATTTTCGTCCTCCCTACGCTTATTCTTGTCCAATTAGGGTTTCTAACCATTCTTGTACATCCAATAGGATTGTTTGCGCCATTAGATGAACAATTATGTCATTTTCGTCTTACTGAGGCTAATTCTTGTCCAATTAGGGTTTCTAACCAACCTTGTCCATCCAGTAGGTGGGTTTGTGTCATTGGATGAACATTTAGGTCATTTTCGTCCTCACTACACTTAATCATGTCCAATTAGGATTTTTAACCAATCTTGTGCATCCAATAGTTGTGATTGTGTCATTGGATGAACATTTAGGTTATTTTCGTCCACACGAGGGTTATTCTTGTCCAATTAGGGTTTCTATCCAATCTTGTGCATTTAATACGTGTGTTTGTATCATTGGATGAACAATTAGGTCATTTATGTCCTCCCTACGCTTATTCATTTCCAATTAGGATTTGTGACCTATCTTGTGCGTCCAATAGGGTGGTTTGTGTCATTGGATAAACAATTAGGTCATTTTCGTCGTCCCTATGCTTATTCTTGTCCAATTAGGGTTTCTATCCAATCTTGTGCATCCAATAGGAGTGTTTGTGCCATTAGATGAACAATTATGTCATTTTCTTCCTCCCTAGGCTTATCCTTGTCCAATTAGGGTTTCTAACCAATCTTGTGCTTCCAATTGGTGTGGTTGTGTCATTGGATGATCATTTAGGTCATTTTCGTCTTACCGAGGCTTATTCTTGTCCAATTAGGGTTTCTAACCAATCTTGTGCATTTAATAGGTGGGTTTGTGTCATTGGATGAACATTTAGGTCATTTTCGTCTTTCCTGGGTTTACTCTTGAGCAATTAAGGTTTGAACCAATCTTGTGCATCCAATAGGTGGGTTAGTGTCATTGGATGAACAATTATGTCATTTTCGTCCTCCCTAGAATTATTCTTATCCAATTAGGTTTTCTAACCTATCTTGTGCAACCAATAGGTGTGTTTGTGAAATCGGATGAACAATTAGGTCATTTTCGTCCTCCCTACGCTTATTCTTGTCCAATTAGGGTTTCTAACCAGTCTTGTGCATCCAATAGGAGTGTTTGCGCCATTAGATGAACAATTTTGTCATTTTCGTCTTGTTGAGGCTTATTCTTGTCCAATTAGGGTTTCTAACCAATCTTGTGCATCCAGTAGGTGGGTTTCTGTCATTCGATGAACATTTAGGTCATTTTCGTCCTCACTACACTTAATCATGTCCAATTAGGATTTTTAACCAATCTTGTGCATCCAATAGTTTTGATTGTGTCATTGGATGAACATTTAGGTTATTTTCGTCCACCCGAGGGTTATTGTTGTCCAATTAGGGTTTCTATCCAATCTTGTGCATTTAATACGTGTGTTTGTATCATTGGATGAACAATTAGGTCATTTTTGTCCTCCCTAGGCTTATTCATTTCCAATTAGCATTTCTGACCTATCTTGTGCGTCCAATAGGGTGGTTTGTGTCATTGGATAAACAATTAGGTCATTTTCGTCGTCCCTACGCTTATTCTTGTCCAATAAGGGTTTCTAACCAATCTTGTGCATCCTATAGGTGTGTTTGTGTCATTGGATGAACATTTAGGTCATTTTCGTCCTCACTACACTTAATCATGTCCAATTAGGATTTTTAACAAATCTTGTGCATCCAATAGTTGTGATTGTGTCATTGGATGAACATTTAGGTTATTTTCGTCCACCCCAGGGTTATTCTTGTCCAATTAGGGTTTCTATCCAATCTTGTGTATTTAATACGTGTGTTTGTATCATTGGATGAACAATTAGGTCATTTTCGTCTTCCATAGGCTTATTCTTGTCCAATTAGGGTTTCTAACCAATCTTGTGCATCCAATAGGTGTGTTTGTGTCATTGGATGAACAATTAGGTTATTATCGTCCTCCCTAGGCTTATTCTTGTCCAATTAGGGTTTCTAACCTATCTTATGCATCGAATAGGTGGGTTTGTGTCATTGGATGAACAATTAGGTCATTTTCATCCACCCAACGCCTATTCTTGTCCAATTAGGGTTTCTAACCAATCTTGTGCATCTAATAGGAGTGTTTGTGTCATTGGATGAACAATAATGTCATTTTCGTTCTCCCTAGGTCTATTCTTGTCCAATTAGGGTTTCTAACTAAAATTGTGCATCCAATAGGTGTGTTTGTGTCATTGGATGAACATTTAGGTCATTTTCGTCCACCCTAGGCTTATTCTTGTCCAATTAGGGTTTCTAACCAATCTTGTGCAACCAATAGGTGTGTTTGTGAAATTGGATGAATAATTAGGTCATTTTCGTCTTCTCTAGGCTTAGTCTTGTCCAATTAGGGTTTCTAACCTATCTTATGCATCCAATAGGTGGGTTTGTGTCATTGGATGAACAATTAGGTCATTTTCGTCCTCCCTACGCTTATTCTTGTCCAATTAGGGTTTCTAACCAGTCTTGTGCATCCAATAGGAGTGTTTGCGCCATTAGATGAACAATTATCTCATTTTCGTCTTACTGTGGCTTATTGTTGTCCAATTAGGGTTTCTAACCAATGTTGTGCATCTAGTAAGTGGGTTTGTGTCATCGGATGAACAATTAGGTCATTTTCGTCCTCAATACACTTAATCATGTCCAATTAGGATTTTTAACCAATCTTGTGCATCCAATAGTTGTGATTGTGTCATTGGATGAACATTTAGGTTATTTTCGTCCACCCGAGGGTTATTCTTGTCCAATTAGGGTTTCTATCCAATCTTGTGCATTTAATACGTGTGTTTGTATCATTGGATGAACAATTAGGTCATTTATGTCCTCCCAAGGGTTATTCATTTCCAATTAGGATTTCTGACCTATCTTGGGCGTCCAATAGGGTGGTTTGTGTCATTGGATAGACAATTAGGTCATTTTCGTCGTCCCTAGGCTTATTCTTGTGCAATTACGGTTTCTAACCAATCTTGTGCATCCAATAGGAGTGTTTGTGCCATTAGATGAACAATTATGTCATTTTCGTCCTCCCTAGGCTTATCCTTGTCAAATTAGGGTTTCAAACCAATCTTGTGCATCCAATTGGTGTGGTTGTGTCATTGGATGATCATTTAGGTCATTTTCGTCTTACAGACGCTTATTCTTGTCCAATTAGGGTTTCTAACCAATCTTGTGCATTTAATACGTGGGTTTGTGTCATTGGATGAACATTTAGGTCATTTTCGTCTTTCCTGGGTTTACTCTTGAGCAATTACGGTTTGAACCAATCTTGTGCATCCAATAGGTGGGTTTGTGTCATTGGATGAACAATTATGTCATTTTCGTCCTCCCTAGAATTATTCTTATCCAATTAGGTTTTCTAACCAATCTTGTGCAACCAATAGGTGTGTTTGTTAAATCGGATGAACAACTAGGTCATTTTCGTCCTCCCTACGCTTATTCTTGTCCAATTAGGGTTTCTAACCAGTCTTGTGCATCCAATAGGAGTGTTTGCGCCATTAGATGAACAATTATGTCATTTTCGTCTTACTAAGGCTTATTCTTGTTCAATTAGGGTTTCTAACCAATCTTGTGCATCCAGTAGGTGGGTTTGTGTCATTCGATGAACATTTAGGTCATTTTCGTCCTCACTACACTTAATCATGTCCAATTAGGATTTTTAACCAATCTTGTGCATCCAATAGTTGTGATTCTGTCATTGGATGAACATTTAGGTTATTTTCGTCCACCCGAGGGTTATTCTTGTCCAATTATGGTTTCTATCCAATCTTGTGCATTTAATACGTGTGTTTGTATCATTGGATGAACAATTAGGTCATTTTTGTCCTCCCTAGGCTTATTCATTTCCAATTAGGATTTCTGACCTATCTTGTGCGTCCAATAGGGTGGTTTGTGTCATTGGATAAACAATTAGGTCATTTTCGTCGTCCCTAGGCTTATTCTTGTCCAATTAGGGTTTCTAACCAATCTTGTGCATCCAATAGGAGTGTTTGTGTTATTAGATGAACAATTATGTCATTTTCTTCCTCCCTAGGCTTATCCTTGTCCAATTAGGGTTTCTAACCAATCTTGTGCATCCAATTGGTGTGGTTGTGTTATTGGATGATCATTTAGGTCATTTTCGTCTTACCGAGGCTTATTCTTGTCCAATTAGGGTTTCTAACCTATCTTGTGCAATTAATACGTGGGGTTGTGTCATTGGATGAACATTTAGGTCATTTTCGTCTTTCCTGGGTTTACTCTTGAGCAATTAAGGTTTGAACCAATCTTGTGCATCCAATAGGTGGGTTTGTGTCATTGGATGAACAATTATGTCATTTTCGTCCTCCCTAGAATTATTCTTATCCAATTAGGTTTTCTAACCAATCTTGTGCAACCAATAGGTGTGTTTGTGAAATCGGATGAACAATTAGGTCATTTTCGTCCTCCCTACGCTTATTCTTGTCCAATTAGGGTTTCTAACCAGTCTTGTGCATCCAATAGGAGTGTTTGCGCCATTAGATGAACAATTATGTCATTTCCGTCTTGTTGGGGCTTATTCTTGTCCAATTAGGGTTTCTAACCAATCTTGTGCATCCAGTAGGTGGGTTTGTGTCATTCGATGAACATTTAGGTCATTTTCGTCCTCACTACACTTAATCATGTCCAATTAGGATTTTTAACCAATCTTGTGCATCAAATAGTTGTGATTGTGTCATTGGATGAACATTTAGGTTATTTTCGTCCACCCGAGGGTTATTCTTGTCCAGTTAGGGTTTCTATCCAATCTTGTGCATTTAATACGTGTGTTTGTATCATTGGATGAATAATTAGGTCATTTTTGTCCTCCCTAGGCTTATTCATTTCCAATTAGGATTTCTAACCTATCTTGTGCGTCCAATAGGGTGGTTTGTGTCATTGGATAAACAATTAGGTCATTTTCGTCGTCCCTAGGCTTATTCTTGTCCAATTAGGGTTTCTAACCAATCTTGTGCATCCTATAGGTGTGTTTGTGTCATTGGATGAACAGTTATGTCATTTTCGTCCTCCCTAGTCTTTTTCTTGTCCAATTAGGGTTTCTAACCTATATTATGCGTCCAATATGTGGCTTTGTGTCATTGGATGAATAATTATATCATTTTCGACCTCCCGAGGCTTATTCTTGTCCAATTAGGGTTTCTAACCAATCTTGTGCATTTAATACGTGTGTTTGTGTCATAAGATGAACATTTAGGTTATTTTCGTCCACCCGAGGGTTATTCTTGTCCAATTAGGGTTTCTATCCAATCTTGTGCATTTAATACGTGTGTTTGTATCATTGGATGAACAATTAGGTCATTTTTGTCCTCCCTCGGTCATTTTTGTGCATCCAGTAGGTGGGTTTGTGTCATTCGATGAACATTTAGGTCATTTTCGTCCTCACTACACTTAATCATGTCCAATTAGGATTTTTAACCAATCTTGTGCATCCAATAGTTGTGATTGTGTCATTGGATGAACATTTAGGTTATTTTCGTCCACCCGAGGGTTATTCTTGTCCAATTAAGGTTTCTATCCAATCTTGTGCATTTAATACGTGTGTTTGTATCATTGGATGAACAATTAGGTCATTTTTGTCCTCCCTAGGCTTATTCATTTCCAATTAGGATTTCTGACCTATCTTGTGCGTCCAATAGGGTGGTTTGTGTCATTGGATAAACAATTAGGTCATTTTCGTCGTCCCTAGGCTTATTCTTGTCCAATTAGGGTTTCTAACCAATCTTGTGCATCCAATAGGAGTGTTTGTGCTATTAGATGACCAATTATGTCATTTTCTTCCTCCCTAGGGTTATCGTTGTCCAATTAGGGTTTCTAAACAATCTTGTGCATCCAATTCGTGTGGTTGTGTCATTGGATGATAATTTAGGTCATTTTCGTCTTACCGAGGCTTATTCTTGTCCAATTTGGGTTTCTAACCAATCTTGTGCATTTAATACGTGGGTTTGTGTCATTGGATGAACATTTAGGTCATTTTCGTCTTTCCTGGGTTTACTCTTGAGCAATTACGGTTTGAACCAATCTTGTGCATCCAATAGGTGGGTTTGTGTCATTGGATGAACAATTAAGTCATTTTCGTCCTCCCTACGCCTATTCTTGTCCAATTAGGGTTTCTAACCAATCTTGTGCATCCAATAGGAGTGTTTGTGCTATTAGATGAACAATTATGTCATTTTCTTCCTCCCTAGGGTTATCCTTGTCCAATTAGGGTTTCTAACCAATCTTGTGCATCCAATTGGTGTGGTTGTGTCATTGGATGATCATTTAGGTCATTTTCGTCTTACCGAGGCGTATTCTTGTCCAATTAGGGTTTCTAACCAATCTTGTGCATTTAATACGTGGGGTTGTGTCATTGGATGAACATCTAGGTCATTTTCGTCTTTCCTGGGTTTACTCTTGAGCAATTAAGGTTTGAACCAATCTTGTGCATCCAATAGGTGGGTTTGTGTCATTGGATGAACAATTATGTCATTTTCATCCTCCCTAGAATTATTCTTATCCAATTAGGTTTTCTAACCAATCTTGTGCAACCAATAGGTGTGTTTGTGAAATCGGATGAACAATTAGGTCATTTTCGTCCTCCCTACGCTTATTCTTGTCCAATTAGGGTTTCTAACCAGTCTTGTGCATCCAATAGGAGTGTTTGCGCCATTAGATGAACAATTATGTCATTTTCGTCTTGTTGAGGCATATTCTTGTCCAATTAGGGTTTCTAACCAATCTTGTGCATCCAGTAGGTGGGTTTGTGTCATTCGATGAACATTTAGGTCATTTTCGTCCTCACTACACTTAATGATGTCCAATTAGGATTTTTAACCAATCTTGTGCATCCAATAGTTGTGATTGTGTCATTGGATGAACATTTAGGTTATTTTCGTCCACCCGAGGGTTATTCTTGTCCAATTAGGGTTTCTATCCAATCTTGTGCATTTAATACGTGTGTTTGTATCATTGGATGAATAATTAGGTCATTTTTGTCCTCCCTAGGCTTATTCATTTCCAATTAGGATTTCTGACCTATCTTGTGCGTCCAATAGGGTGGTTTGTGTCATTGGATAAACAATTAGGTCATTTTCGTCGTCCCTAGGCTTATTCTTGTGCATCCTATAGGTGTGTTTGTGTCATTGGATGAACAGTTATGTCATTTTCGTCCACCCTAGGCTTTTTCTTGTCCAATTAGGGTTTCTAACCTATATTATGCGTCCAATATGTGGCTTTGTGTCATTGGATGAATAATTATATCATTTTCGACCTCCCGAGGCTTATTCTTGTCCAATTAGGGTTTCTAACCAATCTTGTGCATTTAATACGTGTGTTTGTGTCATAAGATGAACATTTAGGTTATTTTCGTCCACCCGAGGGTTATTCTTGTCCAATTAGGGTTTCTATCCAATCTTGTGCATTTAATACGTGTGTTTGTATCATTGGATGAAC
>JBBPBS010001217.1:1713770-1731797 GCA_037974835.1 Cicer judaicum | reverse complement strand
TCTTGTGCATCCAGTAGGTAAGCTTGTATCATTGGATGAACAATTAGGTCATTTTCGTCTTCCCTAAGGTTATTCTTGTCAAATTAGGATTTTTATCCAATTTGGTGCATCCAATAGGTGTGTTTGTGTCATTCGATGAACATTCAGGTCATTTTCGTACTCCCGAGACTTATTCTTGTCCAATTAGGGTTTTTAACCAATCTTGTGCATCCCATAGTTGTGTTTGTGTCATTGGATGAACATTTAGGTCATTTTCGTCCTCCCGAGGCTTATTCTTGTCCAATTAGTATTTCTAACCAATCTTGTGCATTTAACACGTGTGTTTGTTTCATTGGATGAACATTTAGGTCATTTTCGTCTTCCCTAGAATTATTCTTGCCCAATTAGGGTTTGTAACCAATCTTGTGCATCCAATAGGTGTGTTTGTTTCATTGGATGAACATTTAGGTCATTTTCGTCCTCCCTACTCTTAATCATGTCCAATTAGGGTTTTTAACCAATCTTGTGCATCCAATAGTTGTGATTGTGTCATTGGATGAACAGTTAGGTTATTTTCGTCCTCCCGAGGGTTATTCTTGTCCAATTAGGGTTTCTATCCAATCTTGTGCATTTAATACGTGTGTTTGTATCATTGGATGAACAATTAGGTCATTTTTGTCCTCCCTTGGCTTATTCCTTTCCAATTAGGATTTATGACCTATCTTGTGCGTCCAATAGGTGGGTTTGTGTCATTGGATAAACAATTAGGTCATTTTCGTCGTGCCTAGGCTTATTCTTGTCCAATTAGGGTTTCTAACCAATCTTGTACATCCAATTGGTGTGTTTGTATCATTGGATGAAAAATTAAGTCATTTTCGTCTTCCCTAGGCTTATTCTTGTCCAATTAGGGTTTTTAACCAATCTTGTGCATCCAACAGGTGTGTTTGTGTCATTGGATTAATAATGAGGTCATTTTCTTCTTCCCAAGGCTTATTCTTGTCCAATTAGGGTTTCTAACCTATCTTATGCATCCAATAGGTGGGTTTGTGTCATTGGATGAACAATAAGGTCATATTCATCCTCCCTACGCTTATTCTTGTCCAATTAGGGTTTCTAACCAATCTTGTGCATCCAATAGGTGTGTTTGTGTCACTCGATGATCATTTAGGTCATTTTTATCCTCCCTAGGCTTATTCTTGTCCAATTAGGGTTTCTAACCAATCTTGTGCATCCAATAGGTATGTTTGTATCATTGGATGAAAAATTAGGTAATTTTCGTCTTCCCTAGGCTTATTCTTGTCAAATTACGGTTTTTAACCAATCTTGTGCATCCAATAGGTGTGTTTGTGTCATTCGATGAACATTTATGTCATTCTCATCCTCCCTACACTTAATGATGTCCAGCTAAGGTTTTTAACCAATCTTGTGCGTCCAATAGTTGTGTTTGTGTCATTGGATGAACATTCAGGTCATTTTCGTCCTCCCAAGGCTTATTCTAGTCCAATTAGGGTTTCTAACCAATCTTGTGCATCCAATAGATGTGTCTGTGTCATTGGATGAACAATTAGGTTATTTTCGTCCTCGCTAGGCTTATTCTTCTCCAATTAGGGTTTCTAACCCATGTTGTGCGTCGAGTAGGTGTGTTTGTGTCATTAGATGAATAATTAGCTCATTTTGGTCTTCCCTAGGCTTATTCTTGACCAATTAGGGTTTCTAACCTATCTTATGCATCCAATAGGTGGGTTTGGGTCATTGGATAAACAATTAGGTCATTTTCGTCCTCCGTAGGCTTATTCATTTCCAATTAGGGTTTCTAACCAATCTTGTGCATCGAATACGTGTGTTTGTGTCATTGGATGAATAATTAGGTCATTTTCGTCCTCCCTAGCCTTATTCTTGTCCAATTAGGGTTTTTAACCAATCTTGTGCATCCAATAGGAGTGTTTGTGTCATTGGATGAACAATTATGTCATTTTCGTCCTCCCTAGGCTTATTCTTGTCCAATTAGGGTTTCTAACCAATCTTGTTTATCCAATAGGTGTGTTTGTGTCATTGGATGAATAATTAGGTCATTTTGGTCTTCCCTTGGCTTATTCTTGTTCAATTAGGATTTCTAACCTATCTTATGCATCCAATAGGTGGGTTTGTGTCATTGGATTAACAATTAGGTCATTTTCGTCGTCCCTACACTTATTCGTGTCCAATTAGGGTTTCTAACCAATCTTTTGCATCCAATAGGTGTCTTTGTGTCACTGGATGAACATTTAGGTCATTTTTCGTCCTCCCTAGGATTATTCTTGTCCAATTAGGGTTTTCAACCAATCTTGTGCATCCAATAGGTATGTTTGTATCATTGGATGAACAATTAGGTTATTTTGGTCTTCAGTAGGCTTATTCTTGTCCAATTAGGGTTTTTAACCAATCTTGTGCATCGAATAGGTGTGTTTGTGTCATTGGATGAACATTTATGTCATTTTTGTCCTCCCTACACTTAATGATGTCCAGTTAAGGTTTTTAACCAATCTTGTGCGTCCAATAGTTGTGTTTGTGTCATTGGATCAACATTCAGGTCATTTTCGTGCTCCCTAGGCTTATTCTAGTCCAATTAGGGTTTCTAACCAACCTTGTGCATCCAATAGGTGTGTTTGTGTCATTGGATGAACAATTAGGTCATTTTCATCCTCCCTAGGCTTATTCTTGTCCAATTAGGGTTTCCAACCAATCTTGTGCATCCAATAGGTGTGATTGTATCATTGTATGAACATTTAGGTCATTTTCGTCTTCGCTATGCTTATTGTTGTCCAATTAGGGTTTTTAACTAATCTTGTGCATCCAATAGGTGGGTTTGTGTCATTGAATGAACATTCAGGTCATTTTCATCCTGCCTACACTTAATCATGTCCAATTAGGATTTTTAACCAATCTTGTGCATCCAATAGTTGTTTTTGTGTCATTGGATGAACATTCAGGTCATTTTCATCCTCCCGAGGGTTATTCTTGTACAATTAGGGTTTCTATCCAATCTTGTGCATTTAATACGTCTGTTTGTGTCATTGGATGAACAATTAGGTTATTTTCGTCCTCTTTAGGTTTATTCTTGTCCAATTAGGGTTTGTAACCAATCTTGGGCATCCAATAGGTGTGTTTGTGTCATTGGATGAACAATTATGTCATTTTCGTCCTCCCTAGGCTTATTCTTGTCCAATTAGGGTTTCTAACCTATATTATGCATCCAATATTTGGGTTTGTGTCATTGGATGAACAATTAGGTCATTTTCGTCGTCCCTACACTTATTCGTGTCCAATTAGGGTTTCTAACCAATCTTTTGCATCCAATAGGTGTCTTTGTGTCACTGGATGAACATTTAGGTCATTTTTCGTCCTCCCTAGGATTATTCTTGTCCAATTAGGGTTTTCAACCAATCTTGTGCAAGGAATAAGTTCGTTTGTGTCATTGGATAAACAATTAGGTCGTTTTCGTCCTCCCTAGGCTTATTCTTGTCCAATTAGTGTTTCCAACCAATCTTGTGCATCCAATAGGTATGTTTGTATCATTGGATGAACAATTAGGTTATTTTGGTCTTCCGTAGGCTTATTCTTGTCCAATTAGGGTTTTTAACCAATCTTGTGCATCGAATAGGTGTGTTTGTGTCATTGGATGAACATTTATGTCATTTTTGTCCTCCCTACACTTAATGATGTCCAGTTAAGGTTTTTAACCAATCTTGTGCGTCCAATAGTTGTGTTTGTGTCATTGGATCAACATTCAGGTCATTTTCGTGCTCCCTAGGCTTATTCTAGTCCAATTAGGGTTTCTAACCAACCTTGTGCATCCAATAGGTGTGTTTGTGTCATTGGATGAACAATTAGGTCATTTTCATCCTCCCTAGGCTTATTCTTGTCCAATTAGGGTTTCCAACCAATCTTGTGCATCCAATAGGTGTGATTGTATCATTGTATGAACATTTAGGTCATTTTCGTCTTCGCTATGCTTATTGTTGTCCAATTAGGGTTTTTAACTAATCTTGTGCATCCAATAGGTGGGTTTGTGTCATTGAATGAACATTCAGGTCATTTTCATCCTGCCTACACTTAATCATGTCCAATTAGGATTTTTAACCAATCTTATGCATCCAATAGTTGTTTTTGTGTCATTGGATGAACATTCAGGTCATTTTCATCCTCCCGAGGGTTATTCTTGTACAATTAGGGTTTCTATCCAATCTTGTGCATTTAATACGTCTGTTTGTGTCATTGGATGAACAATTAGGTTATTTTCGTCCTCTTTAGGTTTATTCTTGTCCAATTAGGGTTTGTAACCAATCTTGGGCATCCAATAGGTGTGTTTGTGTCATTGGATGAACAATTATGTCATTTTCGTCCTCCCTAGGCTTATTCTTGTCCAATTAGGGTTTCTAACCTATATTATGCATCCAATATTTGGGTTTGTGTCATTGGATGAACAATTAGGTCATTTTCGTCGTCCCTACACTTATTCGTGTCCAATTAGGGTTTCTAACCAATCTTTTGCATCCAATAGGTGTCTTTGTGTCACTGGATGAACATTTAGGTCATTTTTCGTCCTCCCTAGGATTATTCTTGTCCAATTAGGGTTTTCAACCAATCTTGTGCAAGGAATAAGTTCGTTTGTGTCATTGGATAAACAATTAGGTCGTTTTCGTCCTCCCTAGGCTTATTCTTGTCGAATTAGTGTTTCCAACCAATCTTGTGCATCCAATAGGTATGTTTGTATCATTGGATGAACAATTAGGTTATTTTGGTCTTCCGTAGGCTTATTCTTGTCCAATTAGGGTTTTTAACCAATCTTGTGCATCCAATAGGTGTGTTTGTGTCATTGGATGAACATTTATGTCATTTTTGTCCTCCCTACACTTAATGATGTCCAGTTAAGGTTTTTAACCAATCTTGTGCGTCCAATAGTTGTGTTTGTGTCATTGGATCAACATTCAGGTCATTTTCGTACTCCCTAGGCTTATTCTAGTCCAATTAGGGTTTCTAACCAACATTGTGCATCCAATAGGTGTGTTTGTGTCATTGGATGAACAATTAGGTCATTTTCATCCTCCCTAGGCTTATTATTGTCCAATTAGGGTTTCCAACCAATCTTGTGCATCCAATAGGTGTGATTGTATCATTGTATGAACATTTAGGTCATTTTCGTCTTCGCTATGCTTATTGTTGTCCAATTAGGGTTTTTAACTAATCTTGTGCATCCAATAGGTGGGTTTGCGTCATTGGATGAACATTCAGGTCATTTTCATCCTGCCTACACTTAATCATGTCCAATTAGGATTTTTAACCAATCTTGTGCATTTAATAGTTGTTTTTGTGTCATTGGATGAACATTCAGGTCATTTTCATCCTGCCTACACTTAATCATGTCCAATTAGGATTTTTAACCAATCTTGTGCATTTAATAGTTGTTTTTGTGTCATTGGATGAACATTCAGGTCATTTTCATCCTCCCGAGGGTTATTCTTGTACAATTAGGGTTTCTATCCAATCTTGTGCATTTAATACGTCTGTTTGTGTCATTGGATGAACAATTAGGTTATTTTCGTCCTCTTTAGGTTTATTCTTGTCCAATTAGGGTTTGTAACCAATCTTGGGCATCCAATAGGTGTGTTTGTGTCATTGGATGAACAATTATGTCATTTTCGTCCTTCCTAGGCTTATTCTTGTCCAATTAGGGTTTCTAACCTATATTATGCATCCAATATTTGGGTTTGTGTCATTGGATGAACAATTAGGTCATTTTCGTCCTCCCTAGGCTTATTCTTGTCCAAATAGAGTTTCTAACCAATCTTGTGCATTTAATACATGTGTTTGTGTCATTGGATGAACTTTTAGGTTATTTTCGTCCTCCCTAGGCTTATTCTTGTCCAATTAGTGTTTCCAACCAATCTTGTGCATCAAATAGGTGTGTTTGCGTCTTCGGATGAACAATTAGGTCGTTTTCATCCTCCCTAGGCTTATTTTTCTCCAATTAGGGTTTCCAACCAATCTTGTGCATCCAATAGGTGTGATTGTATCATTATATGAACATTTAGGTCATTTTCGTCTTCGCTATGCTTATTGTTGTCCAATTAGGGTTTTTAACTAATCTTGTGCATCCAATAGGTGGGTTTGTGTCATTGGATGAACATTCAGGTCATTTTCATCCTCCCTACACTTAATCATGTCCAATTAGGATTTTTAACCAATCTTGTGCATCCAATAGTTTTTTTTGTGTCATTGGATGAACATTCAGGTCATTTTCATCCTCCCGAGGGTTATTCATGTCCAATTAGGGTTTCTATCCAATCTTGTGCATTTAATACGTCTGTTTGTGTCATTGGATGAACAATTAGGTTATTTTCGTCCTCCCTTGGTTTATTCTTGTCCAATTAGGGTTTGTAACCAATCTTGGGCACCCAATAGGTGTGTTTGTGTCATTGGATGAACAATTATGTCATTTTCATCCTCCCTAGGCTTATTCTTGTCCAATTAGGGTTTCTAACCTATATTATGCATCCAATATTTGGGTTTGTGTCATTGGATGAACAATTACGTCATTTTCGTCCTCCCTAGGCTTATTCTTGTCCAATTAGGGTTTCTAACCAATCTTGTGCATTTAATACATGTGTTTGTGTCATTGGATGAACATTTAGGTTATTTTCGTCTTCCCTACGCTTATTCTTCTCTAATTAGGGTTTCTAACCAATCTTGTGCATCCAATAGGTGTGTTTGTGTCATTGGATGAACAATTAGGTCATTTTCATCCTCCCTAGGCTTATTCTTGTCCAATTAGGGTTTTTAACCAATCTTGTGCATTTTATACGTGTGTTTGTGTCATTGGATGAACATTTAGGTCATTTTAGTCTCCCTTATGCTTATTCTTGTCCAATTAGGGTTTTTAACCAATCTTGTGCATCCAATAGGTAGGTTTGTGTCATTGGATGAACAATTAGGTCATTTTCGTCGTCCCTAGGTTTATTTTCGTCTAATTAGGGTTTCGAACCAATCTTGTGCATCCAATAGGTGTGTTTGTGTCATTGGATGAATAATTTAGTCATTTTCGTATTCTCTAGGCTTATTCTAGTCCAATTAGGGTTTCTTGCCTATCTTATGCATCCAATAGGTGGGTTTGTGTTGTTGGATAAACAATTAGGTCTTTTTCGTCATTCCTACGCTTAGTCTTGTCTAATTAGGGTTTCTAACCGATCTTGTGCATCCAATAGGTGTGTTTGTGTCATTGGATGTACAATTAGGTCATTTTCATCCTCACTAGGCTTATTCTTGTCCAATTAGGGTTTCTAACAAATCTTGTGCATCCAATAGGAGTGTGTGTCATTGGATGAACAATTATGTCATTTTCGTCCTCCCGAGGCTTATTCTTGTCCATTTAGGAATTCTAACCTATCTTATGCATCCAATAGGTGGGTTTGTGTCGTTGGATGAACAATTAGGTCATTTTCGTCCTCCCTACGCTTATTCTTGTCCAATTAGGGTTTCTAACCAATCTTGTGCATCCAATAGGTGTGTTTGTGTCACTGGATGATCATTTAGGTCATTTTTGTCCTCCCTAGGCTTATACTTGTCCAATTAGGGTTTTCAACCAATTTTGTGCGACGAATAAGTTCGTTTGTGTCATTGGATGAACAATTAGGTCATTTTCATCCTCACTAGGCTTATTCTTGTCCAATTAGGGTTTCTAACAAATCTTGTGCATCCAATAGGAGTGTGTGTCATTGGATGAACAATTATTTCATTTTCGTCCTCCCGAGGCTTATTCTTGTCCATTTAGGAATTCTAAACTATCTTATGCATCCAATAGGTGGGTTTGTGTCGTTGGATGAACAATTAGGTCATTTTCGTCCTCCCTACGCTTATTCTTGTCCAATTAGGGTTTCTAACCAATCTTGTGCATCCAATAGGTATGTTTGTATCATTGGATGAAAAACTTAGGTCATTTTCATCTTCCCTTGGCTTATTCTTGTCCAATTAGGGTTTTTAACCAATCTTGTGCATCCAATAGGTGTGTTTGTGTCATTGGATAATTATTTATGTCATTTTCGTCCTCCCTACACTTAATCATGTCCTGTTAATTTTTTAACCAATCTTGTGCATGCAATAGTTGCGTTTGTGTCATTGGATCAACATTCAGTTCATTTTCGTCCTCCCGAGGCTTATTCTAGTCCAATTAGGGTTTCTAACCAATCTTGTGCATCCAATAGGTGTGTTTGTGTCATTGGATGAACAATTAGGTTATTTTCGTCCTCCCTAAGCTTATTCTTATCCAATTAGGGTTTCTAACCAATATTATGCATCCAATATGTGGGTTTGTGTCATTGGATAAACAATTAGGTTATTTTCGTCCTCCCTAGGCTTATTCTTGACCAATTAGGGTTTCTAACCAATCTTGTGCATCCAGTAGGTGTGTTTGTGTCATTGGATGAATAATTAGCTCATTTTGGTCTTCCCTAGGCTTATTCTTGTCCAATTAGGGTTTCTAATCTATCTTATGCATCCAGTAGGTTGGTTTGGGTCATTGGATAAACAATTAGGTCATTTTCGTCCACCCTAGGCTTATTCTTGTCCAATTAGGGTTTATAACCAATCTTGTGCATCCAATAAGTGTGTTTGTGTCATTGGATTAATAATGAGGTCATTTTCTTCTTCGCTAGGCTTATTGTTGTCCAATTAGGGTTTCTAACCTATCTTACGCATCCAATAGGTAGGTTTGTGTCATTGGATGAACAATTAGATCAAATTCATCCTCCCTACGCTTATTCTTGTCCAATTAGGGTTTCTAACCAATCTTGTGCATCCAATAGGTGTGTTTTTGTCACTGGTTGAACATTTAGGTCATTTTTGTCCTCCCTAGGCTTATTCTTGTCCAATTAGGGTTTTCAACCAATCTTGTGCAACGAATAAGTTCAGTTGTGTCATTGGATGACCTATTAGGTCATTTTCGTCCTCCCTAGACTTATTCTTGTCCAATTAGGGTTTCTAACCAATCTTGTACATCCAACAGGTATGTTTGTATCATTGGATGAAAAATTAGGTAATTTTCGTCTTCCCTAGGCTTATTCTTGTCCAATTTAGGTTTTTAACCAATCTTGTGCATCCAATAATTGTGATTGTGTCATTGGATGAACATTCTGGTCATTTTCGTCCTCCCTAGGCTTATTCTTGGCCAATTAGGGTTTCTAACCAATCTTGTGCATCCAATAGGTGTGTTTGGTTCATTGGATGAACAATTATGTCATTTTCGTCCTCCCTAGGCTTATTATGCATCCAATATGTGGGTTTGTGTCATTGGATGAGCAATTATGTTATTTTTGTCCTCTCTAGGCTTATTCTTGTACAATTAGGGTTTCTAACCTATCTTATGCATCCAATAGGTGGGTTTGTGTCATTGGATGAACAATTTGGTCATTTTCGTCCTCTCGAGGCTTACTCTTGTCTTTTTAGGGTTTCTAACCAATCTTCTGCATTTAATCGGTGTGTTTGTGTCATTGAACGAACAATTAGGTCATTTTTGTCCTCCCTAGGCTTATTCTTTTCCAATTAGGATTTCTAACCAAACTTGTGCATCCAATTAGGATTTCAAACGAACAATTAGGTCATTTTTGACGTCCCGAAGCTTATACTTGTCCAATTACGGTTTCTAACCTATCTTGTGCATGAAGTAGGTGTGTCTGTGTTATTGGATGAACATTTAGGTCATTTTCGTTCTCTCGAGGCTTATTCTTGTCCTAATAGGGTTTCTAACCTATCTTATGCATCCAATAGGTGCGTTTGTGTCATTGGATGAACAATTTGGTCATTATGTCCTCCCTACGGTTATTCTTGTCCAATTAGGGTTTATAACCAATCTTGTGCATCCAATAGGTGTGTTTGTTTCATTGGATGAACATTTAGGTCGTTTTCGTCCTCCCTACACTTAATCATGTCCAATTAGCGTTTTTAACCAATCTTGTGCATCCAATAGTTGTGTTTGTGTCATTGATTGATCATTTAGGTCGTTTTCGTCCTCCCGAGGCTTTTTCTTGTCCAATTAGGGTTTCTAACCAATCTTGTGCATTTAATACGTGTGTTTGTGTCATTGTATGAACATTTAGGTCATTTTTGTCCTCCCTACGATTATTCTTGTCCAATTAGGGTTTCTAACCAATCTTGTGCATCCAATTGGTGTGTTTGTATCACTGGATGAACTATTAGGTCATTTTTGTCCTCCCTAGGCTTATGCTTGTCCAATTAGGGTTTCTAACCAATCTTGTGCATCCAATAGGTGTGTTTGTGTCATTGGATGAATTATTAGGTCATTTTCTTCTTCCCTAGGCTTATTCTTGTCCAATTAGGGTTTCTAACATATCTTATGCATGGAATAAGTTCATTTGTGTAATTGGATGAACAATTAGGTCATTTTCGTCCTCCCTACGCTTATTCTGGTCCAATAAGGGTTTCTAACCAATCTTATGCAACCAATAGGTAAGTTTGTATCATTGGATGAACAATTAGGTCATTTTCGTCTTCCCTAAGGTTATTCTTGTCCAATTAGGGTTTCTAACCTATATTATGCGTCCAATACGTGTGTTTGTGTCATTGGATGAACATTTAGGTCATTTTCGTCTTCCATAGGCTTATTCTTGTCCAATTAGGGTTTCTAACCAATCTTGTGCATCCAAAAGGTGTGTTTGTGTCATTGGATGAACAAATAGGTTATTATCGTCCTCCTTAGGCTTAGTCTTGTCCAATTAGGGTTTCTAACCAATCTTGTGCATCCAATAGGTGTGTTTGTGTCATTGGATGAACAATGAGGTTATTATCATCCTCCCTAGGCTTATTCTTGTCCAATTAGGGTTTCTAACCGATCTTATGCATCCAATAGGTGCGTTTGTGTCATTGGATGAACAATTAGGTCATTTTTGTCCTCACTAGGCTTATTCTTGTCCAATTAGGGTTTTCAACCAATCTTGTGCATCGAATAAGTTCATTTGTCTCATTGGATGAACAATTAGGTCATTTTCGTTCTCCCTAGGCTTCTTCTTGTCCAATTAGGGTTTCTAACCATTCTTGTGCATCCAGTAGGTTAGCTTGTATCATTGGATGAACAATTAGGTCATTTTCGTCTTCCCTAAGGTTATTCATGTCCAATTAGGGTTTTTAACCAATCTTGTGCATCCGATAGTTGTGATTGTGTCATTGGATGAACATTTAGGATATTTTCGTCGTCCCGAGGGTTATCCTTGTCCAATTAGGGTTTCTATCCAATCTTGTGCAGTTAATACGTCTGTTTGTATCATTGGATGAACAATTAGGTCACTTTCGTCGTGCCTAGGCTTATTCTTGTCCAATTAGGGTTTCTAACCAATCTTGTGCATCCAATAGGTGTGTTTGTGTCATTGGATGAACAATAAGGTCATATTCATCCTCCCTACGCTTATCCTTGTCCAATTAGGGTTTCTAACCAATCTTGTGCAACCAATAGGTGTGTTTGTGTCACTCGATGAACATTTAGATCATTTTTGTCCTCCCTAGGCTTATTCTTGTCCAATTAGGGTTTTCAACCAATCTTGTGCAACGAATAAGTTCATTTGTGTCATTGGATGAACAATTAGGTCATTTTCGTCCTCCCTAGGCTTCTTCTTGTCCAATTAGGGTTTCTAACCATTCTTGTGCATCCAGTAGGTAAGCTTGTATCATTTGGATGAACAATTAGGTCATTTTCGTCTTCCCTAAGATTATTCTTGTCAAATTAGGATTTTTATCCAATTTTGTGCATCCAATAGGTGTGTTTGTGTCATTGGATGAACAATTAGGTCATTTTCGTCCTCCCTATGGTTATTCTTGTCCAATTAGGGTTTCTAACCAATCTTGTGCATCCAATAGGTATGTTTGTATCATTGGATGAAAAATTAAGTCATTTTCGTCTTCCCTAGGCTTATTCTTGTCCAATTAGGGTTTTTAACCAATCTTGTGCATCCAATAGGTGTGTTTCTGTCATTGGATGATTATTTATGTCATTTTTGTCCTCCCTACACTTAATCATGTCCTGTTAAGGTTTTTAACCAATCTTGTGCATTCAATAGTTGTGTTTGTGTCATTGGATGAACATTCAGGTCATTTTCGTCCTCCCGAGGCTTATTCTAGTCGAATTAGTGTTTCTAACCAATCTTGTGCGTCCAATAGGTGTGTCTGTGTCATTGGATGAACAATTAGGTTATTTACGTCCTCCCTAAGCTTATTCTTATCCAATTAGGGTTTCTAACCAATCTTGTGCATCCAATAGGTGTGTTTGTGTCATTGGATGAATAATTAGGTCATTTTCGTCCTCCCTAGGCTTATTCTTGGCCAATTAGGGTTTCTAACCTATATTATTCATCCAATATGTGGGTTTGTGTCATTGGATGAATAATTAGCTCATTTTGGTCTTCCCTAGGCTTATTCTTGTCCAATTACGGTTTCTAACCTATCTTATGCATCCAATATGTGGGTTTGTGTCATTGGATAAACAATTAGGTCATTTTTGTCCTCCCTAGGCTTATTCTTGTCCAATTAGGGTTTCTAACCAATCATGTGCATCCAATAAGTGTGTTTATGTCATTGGATTAATAATGAGGACATTTTCTTCTTCCCAAGGCTTATTCTTGTCCAATTAGGGTTTCAAACCTATCTTATGCATCCAATAGGTGGGTTTGTGTCATTGGATGAACAATAAGGTCATATTCATCCTCCCTATGCTTATCCTTGTCCAATTAGGGTTTCTAACCAATCTTGTGCATCCAATAGGTGTGTTTGTGTCACTCGATGAACATTTAGGTCATTTTTGTCCTCCCCAGGCTTATTCTTGTCCAATTAGGGTTTTCAACCAATCTTGTGCAACGAATAAGTTCATTTGTGTCATTGGATGAACAATTAGGTCATTTTCGTCCTCCCTAGGCTTATTCTTGTCCAATTAGGTCATTTTCTATCCAATAGGGTTTCTTGTCCAATAAGGGTTTCTATCCAATCTTGTGCATCCAATAGGTAATTTTCGTCTTCCCTAGGCTTATTCTTGTCAAGTTACGGTTTTTAACCAATCTTGTGCATCCAATAGGTGTGTTTGTGTCATTCGATGAACATATATGTCATTCTCATCCTCCCTACACTTAATGATGTCCAGTTAAGGTTTTTAACCAATCTTGTGCGTCCAATAGTTGTGTTTGTGTCATTGGATGAACATTCAGGTCATTTTCGTCCTCCCGAGGCTTATTCTAGTCCAATTAGTGTTTCTAACCAATCTTGTGCATCCAATAGATGTGTCTGTGTCATTGGATGAACAATTAGGTTATTTTCGTCCTCGCTAGGCTTATTCTTGTCCAATTAGGGTTTCTAACCCATCTTGTGCGTCCAGTAGGTGTGTTTGTGTCATTAGATGAATAATTAGCTCATTTTGGTCTTCCCTATGCTTATTCTTGTCCAATTATGGTTTCTAACCTATCTTATGCATCCAATAGGTGGGTTTGGGTCATTGGATAAACAATTAGGTCATTTTCGTCCTCCCTAGGCTTATTCATTTCCAATTCGGGTTTCTAACCAATCTTGTGCATCCAATAGGTGTGTTTGTGTCATTGGATGAATAATTAGGTCATTTTCGTCCTCCCTAGGCTTATTCTTGTCCAATTAGGGTTTCTAACCAATCCTGTGCATCCAATAGGAGTGTTTGTGTCATTGGATGAATAATTATGTCATTTTCGTCCTCCCTAGGCTTATTCTTGTCCAATTAGGGTTTCTAACCAATCTTGTTTATCCAATAGGTGTGTTTGTGTCATTGGATGAATAATTGGTCATTTTGGTGTTCCCTTGGCTTATTCTTGTTCAATTAGGATTTCTAACCTATCCTATGCATCCAATAGGTGGGTTTGTGTCATTGGATGAACAATTAGGTCATTTTCGTCGTCCCTACACTTATTCGTGTCCAATTAGGGTTTCTAACCAATCTTTTGCATCCAATAGGTGTCTTTGTGTCACTGGATGAACATTTAGGTCATTTTTCGTCCTCCCTAGGCTTATTCTTGTCCAATTAGGGTATTCAACCAATCTTGTGCAAGGAATAAGTTCGTTTGTGTCATTGGATGAACAATTAGGTTGTTTTCGTCCTCCCTAGTCTTATTCTTGTCCAATTCGTGTTTCTAACCAATCTTGTGCATCCAATAGGTATGTTTGTATCATTGGATGAACAATTAGGTCATTTTGGTCTTCCGTAGGCTTATTCTTGTCCAATTAGGGTTTTTAACCAATCTTGTGCATCCAATAGGTGTGTTTGTGTCATTGGATGAACATTTATGTCATTGTTGTCCTCCCTACACTTAATGATGTCCAGTTAAGGTTTTTAACCAATCTTGTGTGTCCAATAATTGTGTTTGTGTCATTGGATGAACATTCAGGTCATTTTCGTCCCCCATAGGCTTATTCTAGTCCAATTAGGGTTTCTAACCAATCTTGTGCATCCAATAGGTGTGATTGTGTCATTGGTTGAACATTTATGTCATTTTTGTCCTCCCTACACTTAATGATGTCCAGTTAAGGTTTTTAACCAATCTTGTGCGTCCAATAGTTGTGTTTGTGTCATTGGATGAACATTCAGGTCATTTTCGTCCTCCCGAGGCTTATTCTAGTCCCATTAGGGTTTCTAACCAATCTTGTGCATCCAATAGGTGTGATTGTGTCATTGGATGAACATTTATGTCATTTTTGTCCTCCCTACACTTAATGATGTCCAGTTAAGGTTTCTAACCAATCTTGTGCATCCAATAGGTGTGTTTGTGTCATTGGATGAACAATTAGGATATTTTCGTCCCCCCGAGGCTTATTCTTGTCAGATTAGTGTTTCTAACCAATCTTGTTCATTTAATATGTGTGTTTGTGTTATTGGATGAACATTTAGGTCATTTTCGTCTTCCATAGCCTTATTCTTATCCATTAGGGTTTCTAACCAATCTTGTGCATCCAATAGTATTGTTTGTGTCATTGGATGAACATTCAGGTCTTTTTCGTCCTCCCTAGGCTTATTCTTGTCCAATTCGGGTTTCTAACCTATATTATGCATCCAATATTTGGGTTTGTGTCATTGGATGAACAATTAGGTCATTTTCGTCCTCCCTAGGCTTATTCTTGTCCAATTAGGGTTTCTAACCAATCATGTGCATCCAATAAGTGTGTTTGTGTCATTGGATTAATAATGAGGACATTTTCTTCTTCCCAAGGCTTATTCTTGTCCAATTAGGTCATTTTTGTCCTCCCTAGGCTTATTCCTTTCCAATTAGGATTTATGACCTATCTTGTGCGTCCAATAGGTGGGTTTGTGTCATTGGATAAACAATTAGGTCATTTTCGTCGTGCCTAGGCTTATTCTTGTCCAATTAGGGTTTCTAACCAATCTTGTACATCCAATTGGTGTGTTTGTGTTATTGGATGAATAATTAGGTCATTTTCGTCCTCCTTAGGCTTATTCTTGTCCAATTAGGGTTTCTAACCAATCTTGTGCATCCAATATGAGTGTTTGTGCCATTAGATGAACAATTATGTCATTTTCGTCCTCCCTAGAGTTATCCTTGTCCAATTAGGGTTTCTAACCAATCTTGTGCATCCAATAGGAGTGGTTGTGTAATTGGATGATCATTTAGGTCATTTTCGTCTTACCGAGGCTTATTCTTCTCCAATTAGGGTTTCTAACCAATCTAGTGCGTTTAATACGTGTGTTTGTGTCATTGGATGAGCATTTAGGTCATTTTCGTCTTTCTTGGGCTTATTCTTGACCAATTAGGTTTTGAACCAATCTTGTGCATCCAATAGGTGGGTTTGTGTCATTGGATGAACAATTAGGTCATTTTCGTCCTCCCTAGGCTTCTTCTTGTCCAATTAGGGTTTCTAACCATTCTTGTGCATTCAGTAGGTAAGCTTGTATCATTTGGATGAACAATTAGGTCATTTTCGTGTTCCCTAAGGTTATACTTGTCAAATTAGGATTTTTATCCAATTTTCTGCATCCAATAGGTGTGTTTGTGTCATTGGATGAACAATTAGGTCATTTTCGTCCTCGCTATGCTTATTCTTGTCCAATTAGGGTTTCTAACCAATCTTGTGCATCCAATAGGTATGTTTGTATCATTGGATGAAAAGTTAAGTCATTTTCGTCTTCCTTAGGCTTATTCTTGTCCAATTAGGATTTTTAACCAATCTTATGCATCCAATAGGCGTGTTTCTGTCATTGGATGATTATTTATGTCATTTTCGTCCTCCCTACACTTAATCATGTCCTGTTAAGGTTTTTAACCAATCTTGTGCACGCAATAGTTGTGTTTGTGTCATTGGATGAACATTCAGGTCATTTTCGTCCTCCCGAGGCTTATTCTAGTCCAATAAGTGTTTCTAACCAATCTTGTGCATCCAATAGGTGTGTCTGTGTCATTGGATGAACAATTAGGTTATTTACGTCCTCCCTAAGCTTATTCTTATCCAATTAGGGTTTCTAACCAATCTTGTGCATCCAGTAGGTGTGTTTGTGTCATTGGATTAATAATTAGCTCATTTTGGTCTTCCCTAGGCTTATTCTTGTCCAATTAGGGTTTCCAACCTATCTTATGCATCCAAAAGGTGGGTTTGGGTCATTGGATAAACAATTAGGTCATTTTCGTCCTCCCTAGGCTTATTCTTGTCCAATTAGGGTTTCTAACCAATCTTGTGCATCCAGTAGGTGTGTTTGTGTCATTGGATTAATAATTAGCTCATTTTGGTCTTCCCTAGGCTTATTCTTGTCCAATTAGGGTTTCTAACCTATCTTATGCATCCAATAGGTGGGTTTGGGTCATTGGATAAACAATTAGGTCATTTTCGTCCTCCCTAGGCTTATTCTTGTCCAATTAGGGTTTTCAACCAATCTTGTGCAACGAATAAGTTCATTTGTGTCATTGGATGAACAATTAGGTCATTTTCGTCCTCCCTAGGCTTATTCTTGTCCAATTAGGTCATTTTCTATCCAATAGGGTTTCTTGTCCAATAAGGGTTTCTATCCAATCTTGTGCATCCAATAGGTAATTTTCGTCTTCCCTAGGCTTATTCTTGTCAAGTTACGGTTTTTAACCAATCTTGTGCATCCAATAGGTGTGTTTGTGTCATTCGATGAACATATATGTCATTCTCATCCTCCCTACACTTAATGATGTCCAGTTAAGGTTTTTAACCAATCTTGTGCGTCCAATAGTTGTGTTTGTGTCATTGGATGAACATTCAGGTCATTTTCGTCCTCCCGAGGCTTATTCTAGTCCAATTAGTGTTTCTAACCAATCTTGTGCATCCAATAGATGTGTCTGTGTCATTGGATGAACAATTAGGTTATTTTCGTCCTCGCTAGGCTTATTCTTGTCCAATTAGGGTTTCTAACCCATCTTGTGCGTCCAGTAGGTGTGTTTGTGTCATTAGATGAATAATTAGCTCATTTTGGTCTTCCCTATGCTTATTCTTGTCCAATTATGGTTTCTAACCTATCTTATGCATCCAATAGGTGGGTTTGGGTCATTGGATAAACAATTAGGTCATTTTCGTCCTCCCTAGGCTTATTCATTTCCAATTCGGGTTTCTAACCAATCTTGTGCATCCAATAGGTGTGTTTGTGTCATTGGATGAATAATTAGGTCATTTTCGTCCTCCCTAGGCTTATTCTTGTCCAATTAGGGTTTCTAACCAATCCTGTGCATCCAATAGGAGTGTTTGTGTCATTGGATGAATAATTATGTCATTTTCGTCCTCCCTAGGCTTATTCTTGTCCAATTAGGGTTTCTAACCAATCTTGTTTATCCAATAGGTGTGTTTGTGTCATTGGATGAATAATTGGTCATTTTGGTGTTCCCTTGGCTTATTCTTGTTCAATTAGGATTTCTAACCTATCCTATGCATCCAATAGGTGGGTTTGTGTCATTGGATGAACAATTAGGTCATTTTCGTCGTCCCTACACTTATTCGTGTCCAATTAGGGTTTCTAACCAATCTTTTGCATCCAAT
>JBBPBS010001217.1:1690186-1709764 GCA_037974835.1 Cicer judaicum | reverse complement strand
GGTGTCTTTGTGTCACTGGATGAACATTTAGGTCATTTTTCGTCCTCCCTAGGCTTATTCTTGTCCAATTAGGGTATTCAACCAATCTTGTGCAAGGAATAAGTTCGTTTGTGTCATTGGATGAACAATTAGGTCGTTTTCGTCCTCCCTAGTCTTATTCTTGTCCAATTCGTGTTTCTAACCAATCTTGTGCATCCAATAGGTATGTTTGTATCATTGGATGAACAATTAGGTCATTTTGGTCTTCCGTAGGCTTATTCTTGTCCAATTAGGGTTTTTAACCAATCTTGTGCATCCAATAGGTGTGTTTGTGTCATTGGATGAACATTTATGTCATTGTTGTCCTCCCTACACTTAATGATGTCCAGTTAAGGTTTTTAACCAATCTTGTGTGTCCAATAATTGTGTTTGTGTCATTGGATGAACATTCAGGTCATTTTCGTCCCCCATAGGCTTATTCTAGTCCAATTAGGGTTTCTAACCAATCTTGTGCATCCAATAGGTGTGATTGTGTCATTGGATGAACATTTATGTCATTTTTGTCCTCCCTACACTTAATGATGTCCAGTTAAGGTTTTTAACCAATCTTGTGCGTCCAATAGTTGTGTTTGTGTCATTGGATGAACATTCAGGTCATTTTCGTCCTCCCGAGGCTTATTCTAGTCCCATTAGGGTTTCTAACCAATCTTGTGCATCCAATAGGTGTGTTTGTGTCATTGGATGAACATTTAGGTCATTTTCGTCTTCCATAGGCTTATTCTTGTCCATTAGGGTTTCTAAGTAATCTTGTGCATCCAATAGTTGCGTTTGTGTCATTGGATGAACATTCAGGTCATTTTCGTCCTCTCGAGGCTTATTCTAGTCCAATTAGGGTTTCTAACCAATCTTGTGCATCCAATAGGTGTGATTCTGTCATTGGATGAACATTTATGTCATTTTTGTCCTCCCTACACTTAATGATGTCCAGTTAAGGTTTCTAACCAATCTTGTGCATCCAATAGGTGTGTTTGTGTCATTGGATGAACAATTAGGATATTTTCGTCCCCCCGAGGCTTATTCTTGTCAGATTAGTGTTTCTAACCAATCTTGTTCATTTAATATGTGTGTTTGTGTTATTGGATGAACATTTAGGTCATTTTCGTCTTCCATAGCCTTATTCTTATCCATTAGGGTTTCTAACCAATCTTGTGCATACAATAGTATTGTTTGTGTCATTGGATGAACATTCAGGTCTTTTTCGTCCTCCCTAGGCTTATTCTTGTCCAATTCGGGTTTCTAACCTATATTATGCATCCAATATTTGGGTTTGTGTCATTGGATGAACAATTAGGTCATTTTCGTCCTCCCTAGGCTTATTCTTGTCCAATTAGGGTTTCTAACCAATCATGTGCATCCAATAAGTGTGTTTGTGTCATTGGATTAATAATGAGGACATTTTCTTCTTCCCAAGGCTTATTCTTGTCCAATTAGGTCATTTTTGTCCTCCCTAGGCTTATTCCTTTCCAATTAGGATTTATAACCTATCTTGTGCGTCCAATAGGTGGGTTTGTGTCATTGGATAAACAATTAGGTCATTTTCGTCGTGCCTAGGCTTATTCTTGTCCAATTAGGGTTTCTAACCAATCTTGTACATCCAATTGGTGTGTTTGTGTTATTGGATGAATAATTAGGTCATTTTCGTCCTCCTTAGGCTTATTCTTGTCCAATTAGGGTTTCTAACCAATCTTGTGCATCCAATATGAGTGTTTGTACCATTAGATGAACAATTATGTCATTTTCGTCCTCCCTAGAGTTATCCTTGTCCAATTAGGGTTTCTAACCAATCTTGTGCATCCAATAGGAGTGGTTGTGTAATTGGATGATCATTTAGGTCATTTTCGTCTTACCGAGGCTTATTCTTCTCCAATTAGGGTTTCTAACCAATCTAGTGCGTTTAATACGTGTGTTTGTGTCATTGGATGAGCATTTAGGTCATTTTCGTCTTTCCTGGGCTTATTCTTGACCAATTAGGTTTTGAACCAATCTTGTGCATCCAATAGGTGGGTTTGTGTCATTGGATGAACAATTAGGTCATTTTCGTCCTCCCTAGGCTTCTTCTTGTCCAATTAGGGTCTCTAACCATTCTTGTGCATTCAGTAGGTAAGTTTGTATCATTGGATGAAAAGTTAAGTCATTTTCGTCTTCCTTAGGCTTATTCTTGTCCAATTAGGGTTTTTAACCAATCTTATGCATCCAATAGGTGTGTTTCTGTCATTGGATGATTATTTATGTCATTTTCGTCCTCCCTACACTTAATCATGTCCTGTTAAGGTTTTTAACCAATCTTGTGCACGCAATAGTTGTGTTTGTGTCATTGGATGAACATTCAGGTCATTTTCGTCCTCCCGAGGCTTATTCTAGTCCAATAAGTGTTTCTAACCAATCTTGTGCATCCAATAGGTGTGTCTGTGTCATTGGATGAACAATTAGGTTATTTACGTCCTCCCTAAGCTTATTCTTATCCAATTAGGGTTTCTAACCAATCTTGTGCATCCAGTAGGTGTGTTTGTGTCATTGGATTAATAATTAGCTCATTTTGGTCTTCCCTAGGCTTATTCTTGTCCAATTAGGGTTTCTAACCTATCTTATGCATCCAATAGGTGGGTTTGGGTCATTGGATAAACAATTAGGTCATTTTCGTCCTCCCTAGGCTTATTCTTGTCCAATTAGGGTTTCTAACCAATCTTGTGCATCTAGTAGGTGTGTTTGTGTCATTGGATTAATAATTAGCTCATTTTGGTATTCCCTAGGCTTATTCTTGTCCAATTAGGGTTTCTAACCTATCTTATGCATCCAATAGGTGGGTTTGGGTCATTGGATAAACAATTAGGTCATTTTCGTCCTCCCTAGGCTTATTCTTGTCCAATTAGGGTTTCTAACCAATCATGTGCATCCAATAAGTGTGTTTGTGTCATTGGATTAATAATGAGGTCATTTTCTTCTTCCCAAGGCTTATTCTTGTCCAATTAGGGTTTCTAACCTATCTTAGGCATCCAATAGGTGGGGTTGTGTCCTTGGATGAACAATAAGGTCATATTCATCTTCCCTACGCTTATTCTTGTCCAATTAGGGTTTCTAACCAATCTTGTGCATCCAATAGGTGTGTTTGTGTCACTCGATGAACATTTAGGTCATTTTTGTCTTCCCTAGGCTTATTCTTGTCCAATTAGGGTTTTCAACCAATCTTGTGCAACGAATAAGTTCATTTGTGTCATTGGATGAACAATTAGGTCATTTTCGTCCTCCCTAGGCTTATTCTTGTCCAATTTGGGTTTCTAACCAATCTTGTGCATCCAATAGGTATGTTTGTATCATTGGATGAAAAATTAGGTAATTTTCGTCTTCCCTAGGCTTATTCTTGTCAAATTACGGTTTTTAACCAATCTTGTGCATCCAATAGGTGTGTTTGTGTCATTCGATGAACATTTATGTCATTCTCATCCTCCCTACACTTAATGATGTCATTCGATGAACATGTACTGATGTCCAGTTAAGGTTTTTAACCAATCTTGTGCGTCCAATAGTTGTGTTTGTGTCATTGGATGAACATTCAAGTCATTTTCTTCCTCCCAAGGCTTATTCTAGTCCAATTAGGGTTTCTAACCAATCTTGTGCATCCAATAGATGTGTTTGTGTCATTGGATGAACAATTAGGTTATTTTCGTCCTCGCTAGGCTTATTCTTGTCCAATTACGGTTTCTAACCCATCTTGTGCGTCCAGTAGGTGTGTTTGGGTCATTAGATGAATAATTAGCTCATTTTGGTCTTCCCTAGGCTTATTCTTGTCCAATTAGGGTTTCTAACCTATCTTATGCATCCAATACGTGGGTTTGGGTCATTGGATAAACAATTAGGTCATTTTCGTCCTCCCTAGGCTTATTCATTTCCAATTAGGGTTTCTAATCAATCTTGTGCATCCAATAGGTGTGTTTGTGTCATTGGATGAATAATTAGGTCATTTTCGTCCTCCCAAGGCTTATTCTTGTCCAATTAGGGTTTTCAACCAATCTTGTGCATCCAATAGGTATGTTTGTATCATTGGATGAACAATTAGGTCATTTTGGTCTTCCGTAGGCTTATTCTTATCCAATTAGAGTTTTTAACCAATCTTGTGCATCCAATAGGTGTGTTTGTGTCATTGGATGAACATTTATGTCATTTTTGTCCTCCCTACACTTAATGATGTCCAGTTAAGGTTTTTAACCAATCTTGTGCGTCCAATAGTTGTGTTTGTGTCATTGGATGAACATTCAGGTCATTTTCGTCCTCCCTAGGCTTATTCTAGTCCAATTAGGGTTTCTAACCAATCTTGTGCATCCAATAGGTGTGATTGTGTCATTGGATGAACATTTATGTCATTTTTGTCCTCCCTACACTTAATGATGTCCAGTTAAGGTTTTTAACCAATCTTGTGCGTCCAATAGTTGTGTTTGTGTCATTGGATGAACATTCAGGTAATTTTCATCCTCCCGAGGCTTATTCTTGTCCAATTAGGGTTTCTAACCAATCTTGTTCATCCAATAGGTGTTTTTGTGTCATTGGATGAACAATTAGGTTATTTTCGTCCCCCCGAGGCTTATTCTTGTCCAATTAGTGTTTCTAACCAATCTTGTTCATCCAATAGGTGTGTTTGTGTCATTGGATGAACATTTAGGTCATTTCGTCTTCCATAGGCTTATTCTTGTCCATTAGGGTTTCTAACTAATCTTGTGCATCCAATAGTTGTGTTTGTGTCATTGGATGAACATTCAGGTCATTTTCGTCCTCCCGAGGCTTATTCTAGTCCAATTAGGGTTTCTAACCAATCTTGTGCATCCAATAGGTGTGATTGTGTCATTGGATTAACATTTATGTCATTTTTGTCCTCCCTACACTTAATGATGTCCAGTTAAGGTTTTTAACCAATCTTGTGCGTCCAATAGTTGTGTTTGTGTCATTGGATGAACATTCAGGTCATTTTCGTCCTCCCAAGGCTTATTCTAGTCCCATTAGGGTTTCTAACCAATCTTGTGCATACAATAGTTGTGTTTGTGTCATTGGATGAACAATTAGGTTATTTTCGTCCCCACGAGGCTTATTCTTGTCCAATTCGGGTTTCTAACCTATATTATGCATCCAATATTTGGGTTTGTGTCATTGGATGAACAATTAGGTCTTTTTTGTCCTCCCTAGACTTATTCCTGTCCAGTTAGGGTTTCTAACCAATCTTGTGCATGTAATACGTGTGTTTGTGTCATTGGATGAACATTTAGGTCATTTTCGTCTTCCCTATGCTTATTCTTATCCCAATAGGGTTTCTAACCAATCTTGTGCATCCAATACGTGTGTTTGTGTCATTGGATGAATAATTATGTCATTTTCGTCTTCCCTAGGCTTATTCTTGTCCAATTAGGGTTTCTAACCTATCTTAGGCATCCAATAGGTGGGTTTGTGTCATTGGAAAAACAATTAGGTCATTTTCGTCCTCCCTACGCTTATTCTTGTCTAATTAGGGTTTCTAACCAATCTTGTGCATCCAATAGGTGTGTTTGTGTCATTGGATGAACATTTAGGTCATTTTGATCCTCCATAGGCTTATTCTTGTCTAATTAGGGTTTCTAACCAATCTTGTGCATTTAATACGTGTGTTTGTGTCATTGGATGAACAATTAGGTCATTTTCATCATCCCTAGGCTAATTCTTGTCTAATTAGGGTTTCTAACCAATCTTGTGCATTTAATACGTGTGTTTATGTCATTGGATGAACATTTAGGTTATTTTCGTCCTCCCTACGCTTATTCTTGTCTAATTAGGGTTTCTAACCAACCTTGTGCATCCAATAGGTGTGTTTGTGTCATTGGATGAACAATTAGGTCATTTTCTTCTTCCCATGGCTTATTCTTGTCCAATTAGGGTTTCTAACCTATCTTATGCATCCAATAGGTGGGTTTGTGTCATTGGATGAACAATTATGTCATTTTGGTCCTCCCTAGGCTTATTCTTGTCCAATTAGGGTTTCTAACCAATCTTGTGCATCCAATATGTGTGTTTGTGTCATTGGATGAACAATAAGGTTATTTTCGTCCTCCCTAGGCTTATTCTTGTCCAATTAGGGTTTCTAACCTATCTTGTGCATCCAATACGTGTGTTTGTATCATTGGATGAACAATTAGGTCATTTTCGTCCTCCCTAGACTTATTCTTGTCCAATTAGGGTTTCTAACCAATCTTGTGCATCCAATAGGTATGTTTGTATCATTGGATGAAAAATTAGGTAATCTTCGTCTTCCCTAGGCTTATTCTTGTCCAATTACGGTTTTTAACCAATCTTGTGCATCTAATACGTGTCTTTGTGTCATTGGATGAACATTCTGGTCATTTTCGTCCTCCCGAGACTTATTCTATTCCAATTAGGGTTTCTAACCAATCTTGTGCATCCAATAGATGTGTCTGTGTCATTGGATGAACAATTAGGTTATTTTCGTCCTCCCTAGGCTTATTCTTGTCCAATTAGGGTTTCTAACCTATATTATGCATCCAATACGTGGGTTTGTGTCATTGGATGAACAATTATGTTATTTTTGTCATCTCTAGGCTTATTCTTGTCCAATTAGGGTTTCTAACCTATCTTATCCGGCCAATAGGTGGGTTTGTGTCATTGGATGAACAATTAGGTCATTTTCGTCCTCCCTACGCTTTTTCTTGTCCAATTAGGGTTTCTAAGCAATCTTGTGCATCCAATAGGTGTGTTTGTGTCACTAGATGAACATTAAGGTCATTTTTTTCCTCCCTAGGCTTATTCTTGTCCAATTAGGGTTTTCAACCAATCTTGTGCAACGAATAAGTTTGTTTGTGTCGTTGGATGAACAATTAGGTCATTTTAGTCCTCCCTAGGCTTATTCTTGTCCAATTAGGGTTTCTAACCAATCTTGTGCATCCAATAGGTATGTTTGATTCATTATATGAACATTTATGTCATTTTCGTCCTCCCTACACTTAATCATGTCCAGTAAAGGTTTTTAACCAATCTTATGCATCCAATAGTTGTGTTTGTGTCATTGGATGAACATTCAGGTCATTTTCGTCCTCCCGAGGCTTATTCTAGTCCAATTAGGGTTTCTAACCAACTTTGTGCATCCAATAGGTGTGTTTGTGTTATTGGATGAACAATTAGGTCATTTTTGTCCTCCCTAGGTTTATTCTTGTCCAATTAGGGTTTTCAACCAATCTTGTGCAACGAATAAGTTCGTTTGTGTCATTGGATGAACAATTAGGTCATTTTCGTCCTCCCTATGCTTATTCTTGTCCAATTAGGGTTTCTAACCAATCTTGTGCATCCAATAGGTGTGTTTGTGTCGTTGGATGAACAGTTATGTCATTTTCGTCCTCCCTAGGCTTATTCTTGTCCAATTAGGGTTTCTTGCCTATCTTATGCATCCAATAGGTGGGTTTCTGTTGTTGGATAAACCGTAAGGTCTTTTTCCTCCTTCCTACGCTTATTCTTGTCTAATTAGGGTTTCTAAGCAATCTTGTGCATCCAATAGGTGTGTTTATGTCATTAAATGAACAATTAGGTCATTTTCATCCTCCCTAGGCTTATTCTTGTCCAATTAGGGTTTCTAACAAATCTTGTGCATCCAATAGGTGTGTCATTGGATGAACAATTATGTCATTTTCGTCCTCCCTAGGCTTATTCTTGTCCAATTAGGAATTCTAACCTATCTTATGCATCCAATAGGTGGGTTTGTGTCGTTGGATGAAGAATTATGTCATTTTCGTCCACCCTATTCTTGTCAAATTATGGTTTCTAACCAATCTTGTGCATCCAATAGGTGTGTTTGTGTCATTGGATGAACAATTAGGTCATTTTCGTCCTCCCTATGCTTATTCTTGTCCAATTAGGGTTTCTAACCAATCTTGTGCATCCAATAGGTATGTTTGTATCATTGGATGAAAAATTAGGTCATTTTCGTCTTCCCTAGCCTTATTCTTGTCCAATTACGGTTTTTAACCAATCTTGTGCATCCAATAAGTGTGTTTGTGTCATTGGATGAACATTTATGTCATTCTCTTCCTCCCTACACTTAATCATGTCTAATTAAGGTTTTTAACCAATATTGTGCATGCAATAGTTGTGTTTGTGTCATTGGATGAACAATCAGGTCATTTTCGTCCTCCCGAGGCTTATTCTAGTCCAATTAGGGTTTCTAACCAATCTTGTGCATCTAATAGGTGTGTCTGTGTTATTGGATGAACAATTAGGTCATTTTCGTCCTCCCTAAGCTTATTGTTATCCAATTAGGGTTTCTAACCAATCTTGTGCATCCAATAGGTGTGTTTGTGTCATTGGATGAACAATTCTGTCATTTTCGTCCTCCCCAGGCTTATTCTTGTCCAATTAGGGTTTCTAACCTATATTATACATCCAATATGTGGATTTGTGTCATTGGATGTACAATTAGGTTATTTTCGTCCTCCCTAGGCTTATTCTTGTCCAATTAGGGTTTCTAACCAATCTTGTGCATCCAGTAGGTGTGTTTGTGTCATTGGATGAACAATTAGCTAATTTTTGTCTTCCCTAGGCTTATTCTTGTCCAATTAGGGTTTCTAACCTATCTTATGCATCCAATAGGTGGGTTTGGGTCATTGGATAAACAATTAGGTCATTTTCGTCCTCCCTACGCTTATTCTTGTCCAATTAGGGTTTCTAACCAATCTTGTGCATCCAATAAGTGTGTTTGTGTCATTGGATTAATAATGAGGTCATTTTCTTCTTCCCAAGGCTTATTCTTGTCCAATTAGGGTTTCTAACCTATCTTAGGCATCCAATAGGTGGGTGTGTGTCATTGGATGAACAATTAGGTCATATTCATCCTCCCTACGCTTATTCTTGTCCAATTAGGGTTTCTAACCAAGCTTGTGCATCCAATAGGTGTGTTTGTGTCATTGGATGAACAATTAGGTTATTTTCGTCCTCCCTACGCTTATTCTTGTCCTATTAGGGTTTCTAAACAATCTTGTGCATCCAATAGGTGGGTTTGGGTCATTGGATGAATAATTTGGTCATTTTCGTCCTCCCTAGGCTTATTCTTGTCCAATTAGGGTTTCTAACCAATCTTGTGCATCCAAGAGGTGTGTTTGTGTCATTGGATGAACAGTTATATCATTTTCGTCCTCCCTAGGCTTATTCTTGTCCAATTAGGGTTTCATGCCTATCTTATGCATCCAATAGGTGGGTTTCTGTTGTTGGATAAACCATAAGGTCTTTTTCGTCCTTCCTACGCTTATTCTTGTCTAATTAGGGTTTCTAACCAATCTTGTGCATCCAATAGGTGTGTCATTGGATGAACAATTATGTCATTTTCGTCCTCGCTAGGCTTATTCTTGTCCAATTAGGAATTCTAACCTATCTTATGCATCCAATAGGTGGGTTTGTGTCGTTGGATGAACAATTATGTCATTTTCGTCCTCCCTACGCTTATTCTTGTCAAATTATGGTTTCTAACCAATCTTGTGCATCCACTAGGTGTGTTTGTGTCACTAGATGTACATTTAGGTCATTATTGTCCTCCCTAGGCTTATTCTTGTCCAATTAGGGTTTTCAACCAATTTTGTGCAACGAATAAGTTCGTTTGTGTCATTGGATGAACAATTAGGTCATTTTCGTCCTCCCTATGCTTATTCTTGTCCAATTAGGGTTTCTAACCAATCTTGTGCATCCAATAGGTATGTTTGTATCATTGGATCAAAAATTAGGTCATTTTCGTCTTCCCTAGGCTTATTCTTGTCCAATTACGGTTTTTAACCAATCTTGTGCATCCAATAGGTGTGTTTGTGTCATTGGATGAACATTTATGTCATTTTCGTCCTCCCTACACTTAATCATGTCCAATTAAGGTTTTTAACCAATATTGTGCATGCAATAGTTGTGTTTGTGTCATTGGATGAACATTCAGGTCATTTTCGTCCTCCCGAGGCTTATTCTAGTCCAATTAGGGTTTCTAACCAATCTTGTGCATCTAATAGGTGTATCTGTGTCATTGGATGAACAATTAGGTTATTTTCGTCCTCCCTTAGCTTATTGTTATCTAATTAGGGTTTCTAACCAATCTTGTGCATCCAATAGGTGTGTTTGTGTCATTGGATGAATAATTAGCTCATTTTTGTCTTCCCTAGGCTTATTCTTGTCCAATTAGGGTTTCTAACCTATCTTATGCATCCAATAGGTGGGTTTGGGTCATTGGATAAACAATTAGGTCATTTTCGTCCTCCCTACGCTTATTCTTGTCCAATTAGGGTTTCTAACCAATCTTGTGCATCCAATAAGTGTGTTTGTGTCATTGGATTAATAATGAGGTCATTTTCTTCTTCCCAAGGCTTATTCTTGTCCAATTAGGGTTTCTAACCTATCTTATGCATGCAATAGGTGGGTTTGTGTCATTGGATGAACAATTAGGTCGTATTCATCCTTCCTACGCTTATTCTTGTCCAATTAGGGTTTCTAACCAATCTTGTGCACCCAATAGGTGTGTTTGTGTCACTGGATGAACAATTAGGTTATTTTCGTCCTCCCTACGCTTATTCTTGTCCAATTAGGGATTCTAACCAATCTTGTGCATCCAATAGGTGGGTTTGGGTCATTGGATAAACAATTAGGTCATTTTCGTCCTCCCTAGGCTTATTCTTGTCCAATTAGCGTTTCTAACCATACTTGTGCATTCAATAAGTGTGTTTGTCTCATTGGATTAATAATGAGCTCATTTTCTTCTTCCCTAGGCTTATTCTTGTCCAATTAGGGTTTCTAACCTATCTTATGCATCCAATAGGTGTGTTTGTGTCTCTGGATGAACATTTAGGTCATTTTTGTCCTCCCTAGGTTTATTCTTGTCCAATTAGGATTTTCAACCAATCTTGTGCAACGAATAAGTTCATTTGTGTAATTGGATGAACAATTAGGTCATTTTTTGTCCTCCCTAGACTTAATCTTGTCCAATTAGGGTTTCTAACCAATCTTGTGCATCCAATAGGTATGTTTGTATCATTCGATGAAAAATTAGGTAATTTTCGTCTTCCCTAGGCTTATTCTTGTCCAATTACAGTTTTTAACCAATCATGTGCATCCAGTAGGTGTGTTTGTGTCATTGGATGAACATTATGTCATTTTTGTCCTCCCTACACTTAATCATGTCCAATTAAGGTTTTTAACCAATCTTGTGCATCCAATAGTTGTGTTTGTGTCATTGGATGAAAATTCTGGTCATTTTCGTCCTCCCGAGGCTTATTCTAGTCCAATTTGGGTTTCTAACCAATCTTGTGCCTCCAATAGATGTGTCTGTGTCATTGGATGAACAATTAGGTTATTTTCGTCCTCCCTAGGCTTATTCTTGTCCAATTAGGGTTTCTAACCAATCTTGTGCATCCAATAGGTGTGTTTGGTTCATTGGATGAACAATTATGTCATTTTCGTCCTCCCCAAGCTTATTCTTGTCCAATTAGGGTTTCTATCCTATATTATGCATCCAATATGTAGGTTTGTGTCATTGGATGTACAATTATGTTTTTTTTGTCCTCTCTAGGCTTATTCTTGTCCAATTAGGGTTTCTAACCTATCTTATGCATCCAATAGGTGTGTTTGTGTCATTGGATGAACAATTACGTCATTTTCATCCTCCCTAGACTTATTCTTGTCCAATTAGGGTTTCTAACCAATCTTGTGCATCCAATAGTTGTGTTTGTGTCATTGGTTGAACATTCAGGTCATTTTTATTCTCCCGAGGCTTATTCTAGTCCAATTAGGGTTTCTAACCAATTTTGTGCATCCAATAGGTGTGTTTGTGTCATTGGATGATCAATTAGGTTATTTTCGTCCTCCCTAGGCTTATTCTTGTCCAATTAGGGTTTCTAACCAATCTTGTGCATCCAATAGGTGTGAATGTGTCATTGGTTGAACAATTATATCATTTTCGTCCTCCCTAGGCTTATTCTTGTCCAATTACGGTTTCAAACCAATCTTGTGCATCCAATAAGTGCGTTTGTGTCATTGGATGAACAATTATGTCGTTTTCGTCCTCCCTAGGCTTATTCTTGTCCAATTAGGGTTTCTAACCAATCTTGTTCATCCAATAGGTGCGTTTGTGTCATTGGATGAACAATTATGTCATTTTCGTCCTCCCTAGGCTTATTCTTGTCCAATTAGGGTTTCTAACCAATCTTGTGCATCCAATAAGTGTGTTTGTGTCATTGGTTGAACATTCAGGTCATTTTCGTCCTCCCTAGGCTTATTCTTCTCCAATTAGGGTTTCTAACCTATATTATGCGTCCAATATGTGAGTTTGTGTCATTGGATGAACAATTATGTCATTTTCGTCCTCCCGAGGATTATTCTTGTCCAATTAGGGTTTCTAACCAATCTTGTGCATTTAATACGTGTGTTTGTGTCATTAGATGAACATTTAGGTCATTTTTGTCTTCCCTAGGCTTATTCTTGTCCAATTAGGGTTTCTAACCTATCTTATGCATCCAATAGGTTGGTTTGTGTCATTGGATGAACAATTAGGTCATTTTCGTCCTCCCTACGCTTATTCTTGTCCAATTAGGGTTTCTAACCAATCTTGTGCATCCAATAGGTGTGTTTGTGTCACTGCTTGAACATTTAGGTCATTTTCGTCCTGCCTAGGATTATTCTTGTCCAATTAGGGTTTCTAACCAATCTTGTGCATCCAATAATTGTGTTTGTGTCATTGGTTGAATAATTAGGTCATTTTCGTCATCCCGAGGCTTATTCTTGTCCAATTAGGGTTTCTAACCTATATTATGCGTCCAATGTGTGAGTTTGTGTCATTGGATGAACAATTATGTCCTTTTCGTCCTCCCTAGGCTTATTCTTGTCCAATTAGGGTTTCTAACCTATCTTATGCATCCAATAGGTGGGTTTGGGTCATTGGATAAACAATTAGGTCATTTTCAACCACCCTACGCTTATTCTTGTCTAATTAGGGTTTCTAACCAATCTTGTGCATCCAATAGGTGTGTTTGTGTCATTGGATGAACAATTAGGTCATTTTCATCCTCCCTAGACTTATTCTTGTCCAATTAGGGTTTCTAACCAATCTTGTGCATCCAATAGTTGTGTTTGTGTCATTGGTTGAACATTCAGGTCATTTTTATCCTCCCGAGGCTTATTCTAGTCCAATTAGGGTTTCTAACCAATTTTGTGCATCCAATAGGTGTGTTTGTGTCATTGGATGAACAATTAGGTTATTTTCGTCCTCCCTAGGCTTATTCTTGTCCAATTAGGGTTTCTAACCAATCTTGTGCATCCAATAGGTGTGTTTGTGTCATTGGATGAACAATTATGTCATTTTCGTCCTCCCTAGGCTTATTCTTGTCCAATTACAGTTTCAAACCAATCTTGTGCATCCAATAAGTGCGTTTGTGTCATTGGATGAACAATTATGTCGTTTTCGTCCTCCCTAGGCTTATTCTTGTCCAATTAGGGTTTCTAACCAATCTTGTGCATCCAATAGGTGTGTTTGGTTCATTGGATGAACAATTATGTCATTTTCGTCCTCCCCAAGCTTATTCTTGTCCAATTAGGGTTTCTATCCTATATTATGCATCCAATATGTAGGTTTGTGTCATTGGATGTACAATTATGTTTTTTTTGTCCTCTCTAGGCTTATTCTTGTCCAATTAGGGTTTCTAACCTATCTTATGCATCCAATAGGTGGGTTTGTGTCATTGGATGAACAATTAGGTCATTTTCGTCCTCCCTACGCTTATTCTTGTCCAATTAGGGTTTCTAACCAATCTTGTGCATCCAATAGGTGTGTTTGTGTCACTGCATGAACATTTAGGTCATTTTCGTCCTGCCTAGGCTTATTCTTGTCCAATTAGGGTTTCTAACCAATCTTGTGCATCCAATAAGTGTGTTTGTGTCATTGGTTGAATAATTAGGTCATTTTCGTCATCCCTAGGCTTATTCTTGTCCAATTAGGGTTTCTAACCTATATTATGCGTCCAATATGTGAGTTTGTGTCATTGGATGAACAATTATGTCATTTTCGTCCTCCCGAAGATTATTCTTGTCCAATTAGGGTTTCTAACCAATATTGTGCATTTAATACGTGTGTTTGTGTCATTAGATGAACATTTAGGTCATTTTTGTCTTCCCTAGGCTTATTCTTGTCCAATTAGGGTTGCTAACCTATCTTATGCATCCAATAGGTGGGTTTGTGTCATTGGATGAACAATTAGGTCATTTTCGTCCTCCCTACGCTTATTCTTGTCCAATTAGGGTTTCTAACCAATCTTGTGCATCCAATAGGTGTGTTTGTGTCACTGGATGAACATTTAGGTCATTTTCGTCCTGCCTAGGCTTATTTTTGTCCAATTGGGGTTTCTAACCAATCTTGTGCATCCAATAAGTGTGTTTGTGTCATTGGTTGAACATTCAGGTCATTTTCGTCCTCCCTAGGCTTATTCTTCTCCAATTAGGGTTTCTAACCTATATTATGCGTCCAATATGTGAGTTTGTGTCATTGGATGAACAATTATGTCATTTTCGTCCTCCCGAGGCTTATTCTTGTCCAATTAGGGTTTCTAACCAATCTTGTGCATTTAATACGTGTGTTTGTGTCATTAGATGAACATTTAGGTCATTTTTGTCTTCCCTAGGCTTATTCTTGTCCAATTAGGGTTTCTAACCTATCTTAGGCATCCAATAGGTAGGTTTGTGTCATTGGATGAACAATTAGATTATTTTCGTCTTCCCTAGGCTTATTCTTGTCCAATTAGGGTTTTTAACCAATCTTGTGCATCCAATAGGTGTGTTTGTGTCATTGGATGAACATTCAGGTCATATTCGTCCTCCCGAGGATTATTCTTGTCCAATTAGGCTTTCTAACCAATCTTGTGCATCCAATAGGTGTGTTTGTGTCATTGGATGAACAATTAGGTCATTTTCGTCCTCCCTACGCTTATTCTTGTCCAATTAGGGTTTCTAACCAATCTTGTGCATCCAATAGGTGGGTTTGGGTCATTGGATAAACAATTAGGTCATTTTCGTCCTCCCTAGGCTTATTCTTGTCCAATTAGGGTTTCTAACCATACTTGTGCATTCAATAAGTGTGTTTGTGTCATTTGATTAATAATGAGCTCATTTTCTTCTTCCCTAGGCTTATTCTTGTCTAATTAGGGTTTCTAACCTATCTTATGCATCCAATAGGTGTGTTTGTGTCTCAGGATGAACATTTAGGTCATTTTTGTCCTCCCTAGGCTTATTCTTGTCCAATTAGGATTTTCAACCAATCTTGTGCAACGAATAATTTCATTTGTGTCATTGGATGAACAATTAGGTCATTTTTTGTCCTCCCTAGACTTAATCTTGTCCAATTAGGGTTTCTAACCAATCTTGTGCATCCAATACGTATGTTTGTATCATTCGATGAAAAATTAGGTAATTTTCGTCTTCCCTAAGCTTATTCTTGTCCAATTACGGTTTTTAACCAATCTTATGCATCCAATATGTGTGTTTGTGTCATTGGATGAACATTTATGTCATTTTTGTCCTCCCTACACTTAATCATGTCCAATTAAGGTTTTTAACCAATCTTGTGCATCCAATTAAGGTTTTTAACCAATCTGGTCATTTTCGTCCTCCCGAGGCTTATTCTAGTCCAATTTGGGTTTCTAACCAATCTTGTGAATCCAATAGATGTGTCTGTGTCATTGGATGAACAATTAGGTTATTTTCCTCCTCCCTAGGCTTATTCTTGTCCAATTAGGGTTTCTAACCAATCTTGTGCATCCAATAGGTGTGTTTGGTTCATTGGATGAAAAATTATGTCATTTTCGTCCTCCCCAGGCTTATTCTTGTCCAATTAGGGTTTCTATCCTATATTATGCATCCAATATGTGGGTTTGTGTCATTGGATGAACAATTATATTATTTTTGTCCTCTCTAGGCTTATTCTCGTCCAATTAGGGTTTCTAACCTATCTTATGCATCCAATAGGTGGGTTTGTGTCATTGGATGAACAATTAGGTCATTTTCGTCCTCCCTACGCTTTTTCTTGTCGAATTAGTGATTCTAACCAATCTTGTGCATCGAATAGGTATGTTTGCGTCACTAAATGAACATTTAGGTCATTTTTGTCCTCCCTAGGCTTATTCTTGTCCAATTAGGGTTTTCAACCAATCTTGCACAACGAATAAGTTTGTTTGTGTCATTGGATGAACAATTAGGTAATTTTAGCCCTCCCTAGGCTTATTCTTGTCCAATTAGGGTTTCTAACCAATCTTGTGCATCCAATAGGTATGTTTGTATCATTGGATGAACAATCAGGTCATTTTCGTCTTCCCTAGGCTTATTCTAGTCCAATTAGGGTTATTAACCAATCTTCTGCATCCAATAGGTGTGTTTGTGTCATTGGATGAACATTTATGTCTTTTTCTTCCTCCAGAGACTTATTCTTGTCCAATTAGGGGTCTAACCAATCTTGTGCATCCAGTAGGTGTGTTTGTGTCATTGGATGAATAATTAGGTCATTTTGGTCTTCGCTATGCTTATTCTTGTTAAATTAGGGTTTCTAACCTATCTTATGCATCCAATAGGTGGGTTTGGGTCATTGGATAAACAATTAGGTCATTTTCAACCTCCCTACGCTTATTCTTGTCTAAATAGGGTTTCTAACAAATCTTGTGCATCCAATAGGTGTGTTTGTGTCATTGGATGAACAATTAGGTCATTTTCATCCTCCCTAGACTTATTCTTGTCAAATTAGGGTTTCTAACCAATCTTGTGCATCCAATAGTTGTGTTTGTGTCATTGGTTGAACATTCAGGTCATTTTCGTCCTCCCGAGGCTTATTCTAGTCCAATTAGGGTTTCTAACCAATTTTGTGCATCCAATAGGTGTGTTTGTGTCATTAGATGAACATTTAGGTCATTTTTGTCTTCCCTAGGCTTATTCTTGTCCAATTAGGGTTTCTAACCAATCTTGTGCATCCAATAGGTGTGTTTGTGTCACTGGATGAACATTTAGGTCATTTTCGTCATCCCTAGGCTTATTCTTGTCCAATTAGGGTTTCTAACCTATATTATGCGTCCAATATGTGAGTTTGTGTCATTGGATGAACAATTATGTCATTTTCGTCCTCCCGAGGATTATTCTTGTCCAATTAGGGTTTCTAACCAATCTTGTGCATTTAATACGTGTGTTTGTGTCATTAGATGAACATTTAGGTCATTTTTGTCTTCCCTAGGCTTATTCTTGTCCAATTAGGGTTTCTAACCTATCTTATGCATCCAATAGGTGGGTTTGTGACATTGGATGATAAATTAGGTCATTTTCGTCCTCCCTACGCTTATTCTTGTCCAATTAGGGTTTCTAACCAATCTTGTGCCTCCAATAGGTGTGTTTGTGTCACTGGATGAACATTTCGGTCATTTTTGTCCTCCCTAGGCTTATTGTTGTCCAATTAGGGTTTTCAACCTATCTTGTGCAACGAATATGTTCGTTTGTGTCATTGGATGAACAATTTGGTCATTTTCGTCCTCCCTAGGCTTATTCTTGTCCAATTAGGGTTTTTAACCAATCTTGTGCATCCAATAGGTGTGTCTGTGTCATTGGATGAACATTTATTTCATTTTCGTCCTCCCTACACTTAATCATATCCAGTTAAGGTTTTTAACGAATCTTGTGCATCCAATAGTTGTGTTTGTGTCATTGGATGAACATTCAGGTCATATTCGTCCTCCCGAGGATTATTCTTGTCCAATTAGGGTTTCTAACCAATCTTCTGCATCCAATAGGTGTGTTTGTGTCATTGGATGAACAATTAGGTTATTTTCGTCCTCCCTTGGCTTATTCTTGTCCAATTAGGCTTTCTAACCAATCTTGTGCATCATATAGGTGTGTTTGTGTCATTGGATGAACAGTTATGTCATTTTCGTCCTCCCTAGGCTTATTCTTGTCCAATTAGGGTTTCTAACCTATAATACGAATCCAATATGTGGGTTTGTGTCATTGGATGAACAATTATGTCATTTTCGTCCTCCCTAGGCTTATTCTTGTCCAATTAGGGTTTCTAACCAATCTTGTGCATATAATAGGTGTGTTTGTGTCATTGGATGAACATTTATGTCATTTTCGTCCTCCCGAGACTTATTCTTGTCCAATTAGGGTTTGTAACCAATCTTATGCATCCAGTAGGTGTGTTTTGTGTCATTGGATGAACATTTAGGTCATTTTTGTCCTCCCTAGCCTTATTCTTGTCCAATTAGGGTTTTCAACCAATCTTGTGCAAAGAATAAGTTCGTTTGTGTCATTGGATGAACAATTTGGTCATTTTCGTCCTCCCTAGGCTTATTCGTCTCCAATTAGGGTTTCTAACTAATCTTGTGCATCCAATAGGTATGTTTGTATCATTGGATCAACAATTAGATTATTTTCGTCTTCCCTAGGCTTATTCTTGTCCAATTAAGGTTTTTAACCAATCTAGTGCATCCAATAGGTGTGTTTGTGTCATTGGATGAACATTTATGTAATTTTCGTCCTCCCTACACTTAATCATGTCCAGTAAAGGTTTTTAACCAATCTTGTGCATCCAATAGTTGTGTTTGTGTCGTTGGATGAACATTCAGTTCATATTCGTCCTCCCGAGGATTATTCTTGTCCAATTAGGGTTTCTAACCAATCTTGTGCATCCAATAGGTGTGTTTGTGTCATTGGATGAACAATTAGGTTATTTTCGTCCTCCCTACGCTTATTCTTGTCCAATTAGGGTTTCTAACCAATCTTGTGCATCTAATAGGTGTGTTTGTGTCACTGGATGAACATTTAGGTCATTTTTGTTCTCCCTAGGCTTATTCTTGTCCAATTAGGGTTTTCAACCAATCTTGTGCAACGAATAAGTTCATTTGGGTCATTGGATGAACAATTAGGTCATTTTCGTCCTCCCTAGGCTTATTCTTGTCCAATTAGGGTTTCTAACCAATCTTGTGCATCCAGTAGGTGTGTTTGTGTCATTAGATGAATAATTAACTCATTTTGGTCTTCCTTAGGCTTATTCTTGTCCAATTAGGGTTTCTAACCTATCTTATGCATCCAATAGGTGGTTTTGGGTCATTGGATAAACAATTAGGTCATTTTCGTCCTCCCTAGGCTTATTCTTTTCCAATTAAGGTTTCTAACCATACTTGTGCATTCAATAAGTGTGTTTGGGTCATTGGATTAATAATGAGCTCATTTTCTTCTTCCCTAGGCTTATTCTTGTCCAATTAGGGTTTCTAACCTATCTTATGCATCCAATAGGTAGGTTTGTGTCATTGGATGAACAATTAGGTCATATTCATCCTCCCTACGCTTATTCTTTTCCAATTAGGGTTTCTAACCAATCTTGTGCATCTAGTAGGTGTGCTTGTGTCATTAGATGAATAATTAGCTCATTTTTGTCCTCCCTAGGCTTATTCATGTCCAATTAGGGTTTTCAACCAATCTTGTGCAACGAATAAGTTCATTTGTGTCATTGGATGAACAATTAGGTCATTTTCATCCTCC
>JBBPBS010001217.1:1634358-1685786 GCA_037974835.1 Cicer judaicum | reverse complement strand
TAGGCTTATTCTTGTCCAATTAGGGTTTCTAACCAATCTTGTGCATCCAATAGGTTTGTTTGTGTCATTGGATGAACAATTAGGTTATTTTCGTCCTTCCTACGCTTATTCTTGTCCAATTAGGGTTTCTAACCAATCTTGTGCATCCAGTAGGTGTGCTTGTGTCATTAGATGAATAATTAGCTCATTTTTGTCCTCCCTAGGCTTATTCATGTCCAATTAGGGTTTTCAAACAATCTTGTGCAACGAATAAGTTCATTTGTGTCATTGGATGAACAATTAGGTCATTTTCGTCCTCCCTAGGCTTATTCTTGTCGAATTAGGGTTTCTAACCAATCTTGTGCATCCAATAGGTGTGTCTGTGTCATTGGATGAACAATTAGGTTATTTTCGTCCTCCTTAGGCTTATTCTTGTCCAATTAGGGTTTCTAACCAATCTTGTGCATCCAGTAGGTGTGCTTGTGTCATTAGATGAATAATTAGCTCATTTTGGTCTTCCCTAGGCTTATTCTTGTCCAATTAGGGTTTCTAACCTATCTTATGCATCCAATAGGTGGGTTTGGGTCATTGGATAAACAATTAGGTGATATTCATCCTCCCTACGCTTATTCTTTTCCAATTAGGGTTTCTACCCAATCTTGTGCATCCAATAGGTGTGTTTGTGTCTCTGGATGAAGATTTGGGTCATTTTTGTCCTCCCTAGGCTTATTCTTGTCCAATTAGGGTTTTTAACCAATCTTGTACAACGAATAAGTTCATTTGTGTCATTAAATGAACAATTAGGTCATTTTCGTCCTCCCTAGACTTATTCTTGTCCAATTAGGGTTTCTAACCAATGTTGTGCATCCAATAGGTATGTTTGTATCATTGGATGAAAAATTAGGTAATTTTCGTCTTCCCTAGGCTTATTCTTGTCCAATTACGGTTTTTAACCAATCTTGTGCATCCAATAGGTGTGTTTGTGTCATTGGATGAACATATATGTCATTTTCGTCCTCCCTACACTTAATCATGTCCAATTAAGGTTTTTAACCAATCTTGTGCTTCCAATAGTTGTGTTTGTGTCATTGGATGAACATTCTGGTCATTTTCGTCCTCCCGAGGCTTATTCTAGTCCAATTAACGTTTCTAACCAATCTTGTGCATCCAATAGATGTGTTTGTGTCATTGGATGAACATTTAGGTTATTTTCGTCTTCCCTAGGCTTATTCTTGTCCAATTAGGGTTTCTAACCTATATTATGCATCCAATATGTGGGTTTGTGTCATTGGATGAACAATTATGTTATTTTTGTCCTCTCTAGGCTTAGTCTTGTCCAATTAGGGTTTCTAACCTATCTTATGCATCCAATAGGTGGGTTTGTGACATTGGATGAACAATTAGGTCATTTTGGTCCACCCTACGCTTTTTCTTGTCCAATTAGGGTTTCTAACCAACTTTGTGCATCCAAGAGGTGTGTTTGTGTCATTGGATAAACAATAAGGTTATTATCGTCCTCCCTAAGCTTATTCTTGTCCAATTAGGCTTTCTAACCAATCTTGTGCATCCAATAGGTGTGTTTGTGTCATTGGATGAACAATTATATCATTTTCGTCCTCCCTAGGCTTATTCTTGTCGAATTAGGGTTTCTAACCAATCTTGTGCATCCAATAGGTGTGTCTGTATCGTTGGATGAACAATTAGGTTATTTTCGTCCTCCCTAGGCTTATTCTTGTCCAATTAGGGTTTCTAACCAATCTTGGGCATCCAATAAGTGTGTTTGTGTCATTGGATGAACATTTAGGTCATTTTTGTCTTCCCTAGGCTTATTCTTGTCCAATTAGGGTTTCTAACCTATCTTATGCATCCAATAGGTGGGTTTGTGTCATTAGATGAACATTTAGGTCATTTTTGTCTTCCCTAGGCTTATTCTTGTCCAATTAGGGTTTCTAACCTATCTTATGCATCCAATAGGTGTGTTTGTGTCACTGGATGAACATTTAGGTCATTTTCGTCCTCCCTAGGCTTATTCTTGTCCAATTATGGTTTCTAACCAATCTTGTGCATCCAATAAGTGTGTTTGTGTCATTGGTTGAATAATTAGGTCAATTTCGTCCTCCGTAGGCTTATTCTTGTCCTATTAGGGTTTCTAACCTATATTATGCGTCCAATATGTGAGTTTGTGTCATTGGATGAACAATTATGTCATTTTTGTCCTCCCTAGGCTTATTCTTGTCCAATTAGGGTTTCTAACCAATCTTGTGCATTTAATACGTGTGTTTGTGTCATTAGATGAACATTTAGGTCATTTTTGTCTTCCTTAGGCTTATTCTTGTCCAATTATGGTTTCTAACCTATCTTATGCATCCAATAGGTGGGTTTGTGTCATTGGATGAACATTTAGGTCATTTTTGTCCTCCCTAGTCTTATTCTTGTCTAATTAGGGTTTTCAACCAATCTTGTGCAACGAATATGTTCGTTTGTGTCATTGGATGAACAATTTGGTCATTTTCGTCCTCCCTAGGCTTATTCTTGTCCAATTAGGGTTTCTAACCAATCTTGTGCATCCAATAGGTTTGTTTGTGTCATTGGATGAACAATTAGGTTATTTTCGTCCTTCCTACGCTTATTCTTGTCCAATTAGGGTTTCTAACCAATCTTGTGCATCCAGTAGGTGTGCTTGTGTCATTAGATGAATAATTAGCTCATTTTTGTCCTCCCTAGGCTTATTCATGTCCAATTAGGGTTTTCAAACAATCTTGTGCAACGAATAAGTTCATTTGTGTCATCGGATGAACAATTAGGTCATTTTCGTCCTCCCTAGGCTTATTCTTGTCGAATTAGGGTTTCTAACCAATCTTGTGCATCCAATAGGTGTGTCTGTGTCATTGGATGAACAATTAGGTTATTTTCGTCCTCCTTAGGCTTATTCTTGTCCAATTAGGGTTTCTAACCAATCTTGTGCATCCAGTAGCTGTGCTTGTGTCATTAGATGAATAATTAGCTCATTTTGGTCTTCCCTAGGCTTATTCTTGTCCAATTAGGGTTTCTAACCTATCTTATGCATCCAATAGGTGGGTTTGGGTCATTGGATAAACAATTAGGTGATATTCATCCTCCCTACGCTTATTCTTTTCCAATTAGGGTTTCTACCCAATCTTGTGCATCCAATAGGTGTGTTTGTGTCTTTGGATGAACATTTAGGTCATTTTTGTCCTCCCTAGGCTTATTCTTGTCCAATTAGGGTTTTTAACCAATCATGTACAACGAATAAGTTCATTTGTGTCATTGGATGAACAATTAGGTCATTTTCGTCCTCCCTAGACTTATTCTTGTCCAATTAGGGTTTCTAACCAATCTTGTGCATCCAATACGTATGTTTGATTCATTGGATGAAAAATTAGGTAATTTTCGTCTTCCCTAGGCTTATTCTTGTCCAATTACGGTTTTTAACCAATCTTGTGCATCCAATAGGTGTGTTTGTGTCAATGGATGAACATATATGTCATTTTCGTCCTCCCTACACTTAATCATGTCCAATTAAGGTTTTTAACCAATCTTGGGCTTCCAATAGTTGTGTTTGTGTCATTGGATGAACATTCTGGTCATTTTCGTCCTCCCGAGGCTTATTCTAGTCCAATTAACGTTTCTAACCAATCTTGTGCATCCAATAGATGTGTCTGTGTCATTGGATGAACATTTAGGTTATTTTCGTCCTCCCTAGGCTTATTCTTGTCCAATTAGGGTTTCTAACGTATATTATGCATCCAATATGTGGGTTTGTGTCATTGGATGAACAATTATGTTATTTTTGTCCTCTCTAGGCTTAGTCTTGTCCAATTAGGGTTTCTAACCTATCTTATGCATCCAATAGGTGGGTTTGTGTCATTGGATGAACAATTAGGTCATTTTGGTCCACCCTACGCTTTTTCTTGTCCAATTAGGGTTTCTAACCAACTTTGTGCATCCAAGAGGTGTGTTTGTGTCATTGGATAAACAATAAGGTTATTATCGTCCTCCCTAGGCTTATTCTTGTCCAATTAGGCTTTCTAACCAATCTTGTGCATCTAATAGGTGTGTTTGTGTCATCGGATGAACAATTATATCATTTTCGTCCTCCCTAGGCTTATTCTTGTCGAATTAGGGTTTCTAGCCAATCTTGTGCATCCAATAGGTGTGTCTGTATCGTTGGATGAACAATTAGGTTATTTTCGTCCTCCCTAGGCTTATTCTTGTCCAATTAGGGTTTCTAACCAATCTTGGGCATCCAATAAGTGTGTTTGTGTCATTAGATGAACATTTAGGTCATTTTTGTCTTCCCTAGGGTTATTCTTGTCCAATTAGGGTTTCTAACCTATCTTATGCATCCAATAGGTGGGTTTGTGTCATTAGATGAACATTTAGGTCATTTTTGTCTTCCCTAGGCTTATTCTTGTCCAATTAGGGTTTCTAACCAATCTTGTGCATCCAATAGGTGTGTTTGTGTCACTGGATGAACATTTAGGTCAATTTCGTCCTCCCTAGGCTTATTCTTGTCCAATTATGGTTTCTACCCAATCTTGTGCATCCAATAAGTGTGTTTGTGTCATTGGATGAACATTCTGGTCATTTTCGTCCTCCCGAGGCTTATTCTAGTCCAATTAACGTTTCTAACCAATCTTGTGCATCCAATAGATGTGTCTGTGTCATTAGATGAACATTTAGGTCATTTTTGTCTTCCCTAGGCTTATTCTTGTCCAATTAGGGTTTCTAACCAATCTTGTGCATCCAATAGGTGTGTTTGTGTCACTGGATGAACATTTAGGTCATTTTCGTCCTCCCTAGGCTTATTCTTGTCCAATTATGGTTTCTACCCAATCTTGTGCATCCAATAAGTGTGTTTGTGTCATTGGTTGAATAATTAGGTCAATTTCGTCCTTCGTAGGCTTATTCTTGTCCTATTAGGGTTTCTAACCTATATTATGCGTCCAATAGGTATGTTTGTATCATTGGATGAAAAATTAGGTAATTTTCGTCTTCCCTAGGCTTATTCTTGTCCAATTACGGTTTTTAACCAATCTTGTGCATCCAATAGGTGTGTTTGTGTCATTGGATGAACATACATGTCATTTTCGTCCTCCCTACACTTAATCATGTCCAATTAAGGTTTTTAACCAATCTTGTGCTTCCAATAGTTGTGTTTGTGTCATTGGATGAACATTCTGGTCATTTTCGTCCTCCCGAGGCTTATTCTAGTCCAATTAACGTTTCTAACCAATCTTGTGCATCCAATAGATGTGTCTGTGTCATTGGATGAACATTTAGGTTATTTTCGTCCTCCCTAGGCTTATAATTGTCCAATTAGGGTTTCTAACCTATATTATGCATCCAATATGTGGGTTTGTGTCATTGGATGAACAATTATGTTATTTTTGTCCTGTCTAGGCTTAGTCTTGTCCAATTAGGGTTTCTAACCTATCTTATGCATCCAATAGGTGGGTTTGTGTCATTGGATGAACAATTAGGTCATTTGGGTCCACCCTACGCTTTTTCTTGTCCAATTAGGGTTTCTAACCAACTTTGTGCATCCAAGAGGTGTGTTTGTGTCATTGGATAAACAATAAGGTTATTATCGTCCTCCCTAGGCTTATTCTTGTCCAATTAGGCTTTCTAACCAATCTTGTGCATCCAATAGGTGTGTTTGTGTCATTGGATGAACAATTATATCATTTTCGTCCTCCCTAGGCTTATTCTTGTCGAATTAGGGTTTCTAACCAATCTTGTGCATCCAATAGGTGTGTCTGTATCGTTGGATGAACAATTAGGTTATTTTCGTCCTCCCTAGGCTTATTCTTGTCCAATTAGGGTTTCTAACCAATCTTGGGCATCCAATAAGTGTGTTTGTGTCATTGGATGAACATTTAGGTCATTTTTGTCTTCCCTAGGCTTATTCTTGTCCAATTAGGGTTTCTAACCTATCTTATGCATCCAATAGGTGGGTTTGTGTGATTAGATGAACATTTAGGTCATTTTTGTCTTCCCTAGGCTTATTCTTGTCCAATTAGGGTTTCTAACCAATCTTGTGCATCCAATAGGTGTGTTTGTGTCACTGGATGAACATTTAGGTCATTTTCGTCCTCCCTAGGCTTATTCTTGTCCAATTATGGTTTCTAACCAATCTTGTGCATCCAATAAGTGTGTTTGTGTCATTGGTTGAATAATTAGGTCAATTTCGTCCTCCGTAGGCTTATCCTTGTCCTATTAGGGTTTCTAACCTATATTATGCGTCCAATAGGTATGTTTGTATCATTGGATGAAAAATTAGGTAATTTTCGTCTTCCCTAGGCTTATTCTTGTCCAATTACGGTTTTTAACCAATCTTGTGCATCCAATAGGTGTGTTTGTGTCATTGGATGAACATACATGTCATTTTCGTCCTCCCTACACTTAATCATGTCCAATTAAGGTTTTTAACCAATCTTGTGCTTCCAATAGTTGTGTTTGTGTCATTGGATGAACATTCTGGTCATTTTCGTCCTCCCGAGGCTTATTCTAGTCCAATTAATGTTTCTAACCAATCTTGTGCATCTAATAGATGTGTCTGTGTCATTGGATGAACATTTAGGTTATTTTCGTCCTCCCTAGGCTTATTCTTGTCCAATTAGGGTTTCTAACCTATATTATGCATCCAATATGTGGGTTTGTGTCATTGGATGAACAATTATGTTATTTTTGTCCTCTCTAGGCTTAGTCTTGTCCAATTAAGGTTTCTAACCTATCTTATGCATCCAATAGGTGGGTTTGTGTCATTGGATGAACAATTAGGTCATTTTGGTCCACCCTACGCTTTTTCTTGTCCAATTAGGGTTTCTAACCAACTTTGTGCATCCAAGAGGTGTGTTTGTGTCATTGGATAAACAATAAGGTTATTATCGTCCTCCCTAGGCTTATTCTTGTCCAATTAGGCTTTCTAACCAATCTTGTGCATTTAATAGGTGTGTTTGTGTCATTGGATGAACAATTATATCATTTTCGTCCTCCCTAGGCTTATTCTTGTCGAATTAGGGTTTCTAACCAATCTTGTGCATCCAATAGGTGTGTCTGTATCGTTGGATGAACAATTAGGTTATTTTCGTCCTCCCTAGGCTTATTCTTGTCCAATTAGGGTTTCTAACCAATCTTGTGCATCCAGTAGGTGTGCTTGTGTCATTAGATGAATAATTAGCTCATTTTGGTCTTCCCTAGGCTTATTCTTGTCCAATTAGGGTTTCTAACCTATCTTATGCATCCAATAGGTGGGTTTGGGTCATTGGATAAAGAATTAGGTCATACTCATCCTCCCTACGCTTATTCTTTTCCAATTAGGGTTTCTAACCAATCTTGTGCATCCAATAGGTGTGTTTGTGTCTCTGGATAAACATTTGGGTCATTTTTGTCCTCCCTAGGCTTATTGTTGTCCAATTAGGGTTTTCAACCAATCTTTTACAACGAATAAGTTCATTTGTGTCATTGGATGAACAATTAGGTCATTTTCGTCCTCCCTAGACTTATTCTTGTCCAATTAGGGTTTCTAACCAATCTTGTGCATCCAATAGGTATGTTTGTATCATTGGATGAAAAATTAGGTAATTTTCGTCTTCCCTAGACTTATTCTTGTCCAATTACGGTTTTTAACCAATCTTGTGCATCCAATAGGTGTGTTTGTGTCATTGGAAGAACATTTATGTCATTTTCGTCCTCCCTACACTTAATCATGTCCAATTAAGGTTTTTAACCAATCTTGTGCATCCAATAGTTGGGTTTGTGTCATTGGATGAACATTCTGGTCATTTTCGTCCTCCCGAGGCTTATTGTAGTCCAATTAAGGTTTCTAACCAATCATGTGCATCCAAAAGATGTGTCTGTGTCATTGGATGAACAATTAGGTTATTTTCTTCCTCCCTAGGCTTATTCTTGTCCAATTAGGGTTTCTAACCTATATTATGCATCCAATATGTGGGTTTGTGTCATTGGATGAACAATTATGTTATTTTTGTCCTCTCTAGGCTTATTCTTGTCCAATTAGGGTTTCTAACCTATCTTATGCATCCAATAGAAGGGTTTTGTGTCATTGGATGAAGAATTAGGTCATTTTGGTCCACCCTACGCTTTTTCTTGTCCAATTAGGGTTTCTAACCAATCTTGTGCATCCAATAGGTGTGTTTGTGTCATTGGATGAACATTTAGGTCATTTTTGTCCTCCCTAGGTTTATTCTTGTCCAATTAGGGTTTTCAACCAATCTTGCGCAACGAATAACTTTGTTTCTGTCATTGGATGAACAATTAGGTCATTTTAGTCCTCCCTAGGCTTATTCTTGTCCAATTAGGGTTTTTAACCAATCTTGTGCATCCAATAGGTATGTTTGTAACATTGTAAGAACAAGTAGGTCGTTTTCGTCTTCCCTAGGCTTATTCTTGTCCAATTAGGGTTTTTAACCAATCTTGTGCATCCAATAGTTGTGTTTGTGTCATTGGATGAACATTTATTTCTTTTTCGTCCTCCCTACACATAATCATGTCCAGTTAAGGTTTTTATCCAATCTTGTGCATCCAATAGTTGTGTTTGTGTCATTGGATGAACATTCAGTTCATTTTCGTCCTCCCGAGGCTTATTCTAGTCCAATTAGGGTTTCTAACCAACTTTGTGCATCCAATAGGTGTGTTTGTGTCATTGGATGAACAATAAGGTTATTTTCGTCCTCCCTAGGCTTATTCTTGTCCAATTAGGCTTTCTAACCAATCTTGTGCATCCAATAGGTGTGTTTGTGTCATTGGATGAACAATTATATCATTTTTGTCCTCCCTAGGCTTATTCTTGTCCAATTAGAGTTTCTAACCAATCTTGGGCATCCAATAAGTGTGTTTGTGTCATTGGATGAACATTTAGGTCATTTTTGTCTTCCCTAGGCTTATTCTTGTCCAATTAGGGTTTCTAACCTATCTTATGCATCCAATAGGTGGGTTTGTGTCATTAGATGAACATTTAGGTCATTTTTGGCTTCCCTAGGCTTATTCTTGTCCAATTAGGGTTTCTAACCAATCTTGTGCATCCAATAGGTGTGTTTGTGTCACTGGATGAACATTTAGGTCATTTTCGTCCTCCCTAGGCTTATTCTTGTCCAATTATGGTTTCTAACTAATCTTGTGCATCCAATAAGTGTGTTTGTGTCATTGGTTGAATAATTAGGTCAATTTCGTCCTCCGTAGGCTTATTCTTGTCCTATTAGGGTTTCTAACCTATATTATGCGTCCAATATGTGAGTTTGTGTCATTGGATGAACAATTATGTCATTTTCGTCCTCCCGAGGCTTATTCTTGTCCAATTAGGGTTTCTAACCAATCTTGTGCATTTAATACGTGTGTTTGTGTCATTAGATGAACATTTAGGTCATTTTTGTCTTCCTTAGGCTTATTCTTGTCCAATTATGGTTTCTAACCTATCTTATGCATCCAATAGGTGGGTTTGTGTCATTGGATGAACATTTAGGTCATTTTTGTCCTCCCTAGTCTTATTCTTGTCTAATTAGGGTTTTCAACCAATCTTGTGCAACGAATATGTTCGTTTGTGTCATTGGATGAACAATTTGGTCATTTTCGTCCTCCCTAGGCTTATTCTTGTCCAATTAGGGTTTCTAACCAATCTTGTGCATCCAATAGGTTTGTTTGTGTCATTGGATGAACAATTAGGTTATTTTCGTCCTTCCTACGCTTATTCTTGTCCAATTAGGGTTTCTAACCAATCTTGTGCATCCAGTAGGTGTGCTTGTGTCATTAGATGAATAATTGTCTCATTTTTGTCCTCCCTAGGCTTATTCATGTCCAATTAGGGTTTTCAAACAATCTTGTGCAACGAATAAGTTCATTTGTGTCATTGGATGAACAATTAGGTCATTTTCGTCCTCCCTAGGCTTATTCTTGTCGAATTAGGGTTTCTAACCAATCTTGTGCATCCAATAGGTGTGTCTGTGTCATTGGATGAACAATTAGGTTATTTTCGTCCTCCTTAGGCTTATTCTTGTCCAATTAGGGTTTCTAACCAATCTTGTGCATCCAGTAGCTGTGCTTGTGTCATTAGATGAATAATTAGCTCATTTTGGTCTTCCCTAGGCTTATTCTTGTCCAATTAGGATTTCTAACCTATCTTATGCATCCAATAGGTGGGTTTGGGTCATTGGATAAACAATTAGGTCATATTCATCCTCCCTACGCTTATTCTTTTCCAATTAGGGTTTCTACCCAATCTTGTGCATCCAATAGGTGTGTTTGTGTCTCTGGATGAACATTTGGGTCATTTTTGTCCTCCCTAGGCTTATTCTTGTCCAATTAGGGTTTTTAACCAATCTTGTACAACGAATAAGTGCATTTGTGTTATTGGATGAACAATTAGGTCATTTTCGTCCTATCTAGACTTATTCTTGTCCAATTAGGGTTTCTAACCAATCTTGTGCATCCAATAGGTATGTTTGTATCATTGGATGAAAAATTAGGTAATTTTCGTCTTCCCTAGGCTTATTCTTGTCCAATTACGGTTTTTAACCAATCTTGTGCATCCAATAGGTGTGTTTGTGTCATTGGATGAACATATATGTCATTTTCGTCCTCCCTACACTTAATCATGTCCAATTAAGGTTTTTAACCAATCTTGTGCATCCAATAGTTGTGTTTGTGTCATTGGATGAACATTCTGGTCATTTTCGTCCTCCCGAGGCTTATTCTAGTCCAATTAACGTTTCTAACCAATCTTGCGCATCCAATAGATGTGTCTGTGTCATTGGATAAACATTTAGCTTATTTTCGTCCTCCCTAGGCTTATTCTTGTCCAATTAGGGTTTCTAACCTATCTTATGCATCCAATAGGTGGGTTTGTGTCATTGGATGAACAATTAGGTCATTTTGGTCCACCCTACGCTTTTTCTTGTCCAATTAGGGTTTCTAACCAACTTTGTGCATCCAAGAGGTGTGTTTGTGTCATTAGATAAACAATAAGGTTATTATCGTCCTCCCTAGGCTTATTCTTGTCCAGTTAGGCTTTCTAACCAATCTTGTGCATCCAATAGGTGTGTTTGTGTCATTGGATGAACAATTATATCATTTTCGTCCTCCCTAGGCTTATTCTTGTCCAATTAGGGTTTCTAACCAATCTTGGGCATCCAATAAGTGTGTTTGTGTCATTGGATGAACATTTAGGTCATTTTTGTCTTCCCTAGGCTTATTCGTGTCCAATTAGGGTTTCTAACCTATCTTATGCATCCAATAAGTGTGTTTGTGTCATTGGATGAACATTTAGGTCATTTTCGTCCTCCCTACGCTTATTCTTGTCCAATTAGGGTTTCTAACCAATCTTGTGCATCCAATAGGTGTGTTTGTGTCACTGGATGAACATTTAGGTCATTTTCGTCCTCCCTAGGCTTATTCTTGTCCAATTAGGGTTTCTAACCAATCTTGTGCATCCAATAAGTGTGTTTGTGTCATTGGTTGAATAATTAGGTCATTTTCCTCCTCCCTAGGCTTATTCTTGTCCAATTAGGGTTTCTAACCTATATTATGCGTCCAATATGTGAGTTTGTGTCATTGGATGAACAATTATGCCATTTTCGTCCTCCCGAGGCTTATTCTTGTCCAATTAGGGTTTCTAACCAATCTTGTGCATTTAATACGTGTGTTTGTGTCATTGGATGAACAATTATGTAATTTTCGTCCTCCCTAGGCTTATTCTTGTCCAATTAGGGTTTCTAACCTATCTTATGCATCCAATAGGTGGGTTTGTGTCATTAGATGAACATTTAGGTCATTTTTGTCTTCCCTAGGCTTATTCTTGTCCAATTAGGGTTTCTAACCAATCTTGTGCATCCAATAAGTGTGTTTGTGTCATTGGATGAACAATTATGTAATTTTCGTCCTCCCTAGGCTTATTCTCGTCCAATTAGGGTTTCTAACCAATCTTGTGCATCCAATAGGTGTGTTTGTGTCATTGGATGAACATTTATGTCATTTTCGTCGTCCCGAGACTTATTCTTGTCCAATTAGGGTTTCTAACCAATCTTGTGCATCCAGTAGGTGCGTTTGTGTCACTGGAAGAACATTTTGGTTATTTTCGTCCTCCCTAGGCTTATTCATGTCCAATTAGGGTTTTCAACCAATCTTGTGCAACGAATAAGTTTGTTTGTGTCATTGGATGAACAATTAGGTCATTTTAGTCCTCCCTAGGCTTATTCTTGTCCAATTAGGGTTTCTAACCAATCTTGTGCATCCAATAGGTATGTATGTATCATTGGATGAACAAATAGGTCATTTTCGTCTTTCCTATGCTTATTCTTGTCCTATTAGGGTTTTTAACCAATCTTGTGCATCCAATAGGTGTGTTTGTCTCATTGGATGAACATTTATTTCATTTTCGTCCTCCCTACACCTAATCATGTCCAGTTAAGGTTTTTATCCAATCTTCTGCATCCAATAGTTGTGTTTGTGTCATTGGATGAACATTCAGGTCATTTTCGTCCTCCCGAGGCTTATTCTAGTCCAATTAGGGTTTCTAACCAACTTTGTGCATCCAATAGGTGTGTTTGTGTCATTGGATGAACAATTATGCCATTTTCGTCCCCCCTAGGCTTATTCTTGTCCAATTTGGGTTTCTAACCAATCTTGGGCATTCAATAAGTGTGTTTTTGTCATAGGATTGATAATTAGGTCATTTTCGTCCTCCCTAGGCTTATTCTTGTCCAATTAGGGTTTCTAACCAATCTTGTGTATCCAATAGGTGTGTTTGTGTCATTGGATGAACAGTTATGTCATTTTCGTCCTCCCTAGGCTTATTCTTGTCCAATTAGGGTTTCTAACCTATATTATGCATCCAATATGTGGGTTTGTGTCAGTGGATGAACAATTATGCCATTTTCGTCGTCCCTAGGCTTATTCTTGTCCAATTAGGGTTTCTAACCAATCTTGTGCATCCAATAGGTGTGTTTGTGTCATTGGATGAACAATTATGTTATTTTCGTCCTTCCTAGGCTTATTCTTGTCCAATTAGGGTTTCTAACCAATCTTGTGCATCCAATAAGTGTGTTTGTGTCATTGGATGAACAATTATGTCATTTTCGTCCTCCCTAGGCTTATTCTCGTCCAATTTGGGTTTCTAACCAATCTTGTGCATCCAATAGGTGTGTTTGTGTCATTGGATGAACATTTATGTCATTTTCGTCCTCCCGAGACTTATTCTTGTCCAATTAGGGTTTCTAACCAATCTTGTGCATCCAGTAGGTGTGTTTGTGTCACTGGAAGAACATTTAGGTTATTTTCGTCCTCCCTAGGCTTATTCTTGTCCAATTAGGGTTTTCAACCAATCTTGTGCAACGAATAAGTTTGTTTGTGTCATTGGATGAACAATTAGGTCATTTTAGTCCTCCCTAGGCTTATTCTTGTCCAATTAGGGTTTCTAACCAATCTTGTGCATCCAATAGGTATGTTTGTATCATTGGATGAACAAATAGGTCATTTTCGTCTTCCCTATGCTTATTCTTGTCCTATTAGGGTTTTTAACCAATCTTGTGCATCCAATAGGTGTGTTTGTCTCATTAGATGAACATTTATTTCATTTTCTTCCTCCCTACACTTAATCATGTCCAGTTAAGGTTTTTATCCAATCTTGTGCATCCAATGGTTGTGTTTGTGTCATTGGATGAACATTCAGGTCATTTTCGTCCTCCCGAGGCTTATTCTAGTCCAATTAGGGTTTCTAACCAACTTTGTGCATCTAATAGGTGTGTTTGTGTCATTGGATGAACAATTATGCCATTTTCGTCCTCCCTGGGCTTATTCTTGTCCAATTAGGGTTTCTAACCAATCTTGGGCATTCAATAAGTGTGTTTGTGTCATAGGATTGATAATTAGGTCATTTTCGTCCTCCCTAGGCTTATTCTTGTCCAATTAGGGTTTCTAACCAATCTTGTGTATCCAATAGGTGTGTTTGTGTCATTGGATGAACAGTTATGTCATTTTCGTCCTCCCTAGGCTTATTCTTGTCATATTAGGGTTTCTACCCTATAATATGCATCCAATATATGCATCCAATAGGCTTATTCTTGTCATATTAGGGTTTCTAACCAATCTTGTGCATCTAGTAGGTTTGTGTCATTGGATGAATAATTAGGTAATTTTGGTCTTCGCTAGACTTATTCTTGTCCAATTAGGGTTTTAACCAATCTTGTGCATCCAATAGGTATGTTTGTATCATTGGATGAACAATTAGGTCATTTTCATCTTCAATAGGCTTATTCTTGTCCAATTAGGGTTTTTAACCAATCTTGTGCATCCAATAGGTGTGTTTGGGTCATTGGATGAACATTTATGTCATTTTCGTCCTCCCTACACTTAATCATGTCCAATTAAGGTTTTTAACAAATCTTGTGCATCCAATAGTTGTGTTTGTGTCATTGGTTTAACATTCAGGTCTTTTTCGTCCTCCCGAGGCTTATTCTAGTCCAATTAGGGTTTCTAAGCAATTTTGTGCATCCAATAGGTGTGTTTGTGTCATTGGATGAACAATTACGTTATTTTCTTCCTCCCTAGGCTTATTCATGTCCAATTAGGGTTTCTAACCAATCTTGTGCATCCAATAGGTGTGTTTGTGTCATTGGATGAACAATTATGTTATTTTCGTCCTTCCTAGGCTTATTCTTGTCCAATTAGGGTTTCTAACCAATCTTGTGCATCCAATAAGTGTGTTTGTGACATTGGATGAACATTTATTTCATTTTCATCCTCCCTACACTTAATCATGTCCAATTAAGGTTTTTATCCAATCTTGTGCATCCAATAGTTGTGTTTGTGTCATTGGATGAACATTCAGGTCATTTTCGTCCTCCCGAGGCTTATTCTAGTCCAATTAGGGTTTCTAACCAACCTTGTGCATCCAATAGGTGTGTTTGTGGCATTGGATAAACAATAAGGTTATTTTCGTCCACCCTAGGCTTATTCTTGTCCAATTAGGCTTTCTAACCAATCTTGTGCATCCAATAGGTGTGTTTGTGTCATTGGATGAACATTTAGGTCATTTTCGTCCTCCCTAGGCTTATTCTTGTCCAATTAGGGTTTCTAACCTATATTATGCATCCAATATGTGGATTTGTGTCATTGGATGAACAATTAGGTTATTTTCGTCCTCCCTAGGCTTATTCTTGTCCTATTAGGGTTTCTAACCAATCTTGTGCATCCAATAGGTTTGTTTGTGTAATTGGATGAACAATTATGTTATTTTCGTCCTCCCTAAGCTTATTCTTGTCCAATTAGGGTTTCTAACCAATCTTGTGCATCCAATGAGTGTGTTTGTGTCATTGGATGAACATTTATTTCATTTTCGTCCTCCCTACACTTAATCATGTCCAATTAAGGTTTTTATCCAATCTTGTGCATCCAATAGGTGTGTTTGTGTCATTGGATGAGCATTTATGTCATTTTCATCCTCCCTACACTTAATCATGTCCAATTAAGGTTTTTAACCAATCTTGTGCATCCAATAGTTGGGTTTGTGTCATTGGATGAACATTCTGGTCATTTTCGTCCTCCCGAGGCTTATTCTAGTCCAATTAAGGTTTCTAACCAATCTTGTGCATCCAATAGATGTGTCTGTGTCATTGGATGAACAATTAGGTTATTTTCGTCCTCCCTAGGCTTATTCTTGTCCAATTAGGGTTTCTAACCAATCTTGTGTATCCAATAGGTGTGTTTGTGTCATTGGATGAACAGTTATGTCATTTACGTCCTCCCTAGGCTTATTCTTGTCCAATTAGGGTTTCTAACCTATATTATGCATCCAATATGTGGATTTGTGTCATTGGATGAACAATTAGGTTATTTTCGTCCTCCCTAGGCTTATTCTTGTCCTATTAGGGTTTCTAACCAATCTTGTGCATCCAATAGGTTTGTTTGTGTAATTGGATGAACAATTATGTTATTTTCGTCCTCCCTAAGCTTATTCTTGTCCAATTAGGGTTTCTAACCAATCTTGTGCATCCAATGAGTGTGTTTGTGTCATTGGATGAACATTTATTTCATTTTCGTCCTCCCTACACTTAATCATGTCCAATTAAGGTTTTTATCCAATCTTGTGCATCCAATAGGTGTGTTTGTGTCATTGGATGAACATTTATGTCATTTTCGTCCTCCCTACACTTAATCATGTCCAATTAAGGTTTTTAACCAATCTTGTGCATCCAATAGTTGGGTTTGTGTCATTGGATGAACATTCTGGTCATTTTCGTCCTCCCGAGGCTTATTCTAGTCCAATTAAGGTTTCTAACCAATCTTGTGCATCCAATAGATGTGTCTGTGTCATTGGATGAACAATTAGGTTATTTTCGTCCTCCCTAGGCTTATTCTTGTCCAATTAGGGTTTCTAACCAATCTTGTGTATCCAATAGGTGTGTTTGTGTCATTGGATGAACAGTTATGTCATTTTCGTCCTCCCTAGGCTTATTCTTGTCCAATTAGGGTTTCTAACCTATATTATGCATCCAATATGTGGGTTTGTGTCATTGGATGAACAATTATGTTATTTTTGTCCTCTCTAGGCTTATTCTTGTCCAATTAGGGTTTCTAACCTATCTTATGCATCCAATAGAAGGGTTTGTGTCATTGGATGAACAATTAGGTCATTTTGGTCCACCCTACGCTTTTTCTTGTCCAATTAGGGTTTCTAACCAATCTTGTGCATCCAATAGGTGTGTTTGTGTCACTGGATGAACATTTAGGTCATTTTCGTCCTCCCTACACATAATCATGTCCAGTTAAGGTTTTTGTCCAATCTTGTGCATCCAATAGTTGTGTTTGTGTCATTGGATGAACATTCAGTTCATTTTCGTCCTCCCGAGGCTTATTCTAGTCCAATTAGGGTTTCTAACCAACTTTGTGCATCCAATAGGTGTGTTTGTGTCATTGGATGAACAATTATTTCATTTTCGTCCTCCCTACACTTAATCTTGTCCAATTAGGGTTTTCAACCAATCTTGTGCAACGAATATGTTCGTTTGTGTCATTGGATGAACAATTTGGTCATTTTCGTCCTCCCTAGGCTTATTCTTGTCCAATTAGGCTTTCTAACAAATCTTGTGCATCCAATAGGTGTGTTTGTGTCATTGGATGAACAATTATATCATTTTCGTCCTCCCTAGGCTTATTCTTGTCCAATTAGGGTTTCTAACCAATCTTGGGCATCCAATAAGTGTGTTTGTGTCATTGGATGAACATTTAGGTCATTTTTGTCTTCCCTAGGCTTATTCTTGTCCAATTAGGGTTTCTAACCTATCTTATGCATCCAATAGGTGGGTTTGTGTCATTAGATGAACATTTAGGTCATTTTTGTCTTCCCTAGGCTTATTCTTGTCCAATTAGGGTTTCTAACCAATCTTGTGCATCCAATAAGTGTGTTTGTGTCATTGGATGAACAATTATGTCATTTTCGTCTTCCCTAGGCTTATTCTCGTCCAATTAGGGTTTCTAACCAATCTTGTGCATCCAATAGGTGTGTTTGTGTCATTGGATGAACATTTATGTCATTTTCGTCCTCCCGAGACTTATTCTTGTCCAATTAGGGTTTCTAACCAATCTTGTGCATCCAGTAGGTGTGTTTGTGTCTCTGGATGAACATTTGGGTCATTTTTGTCCTCCCTAGGCTTATTCTTGTCCAATTAGGGTTTTCAACCAATCTTGTGCAACTAATAAGTTTGTTTGTGTCATTGGATGAACAATTAGGTCATTTTATTCCTCCCTAGGCTTATTCTTGTCCAATTAGGGTTTCTAACCAATCTTGTGCATCCAATAGGTGTGTCTGTATCGTTGGATGAACAATTAGGTTATTTTCGTCCTTCCTAGGCTAATTCTTGTCCAATTAGGGTTTCTAACCAATCTTGGGCATCCAATAAGTGTGTTTGTGTCATTGGATGAACATTTAGGTCATTTTTGTCTTCCCTAGGCTTATTCTTGTCCAATTAGGGTTTCTAACCTATCTTATGCATCCAATAGGTGGGTTTGTGTCATTAGATGAACATTTAGGTCATTTTTGTCTTCCCTAGGCTTATTCTTGTCCAATTAGGGTTTCTAACCAATCTTGTGCATCCAATAGGTGTGTTTGTGTCACTGGATGAACATTTAGGTCATTTTCGTCCTCCCTAGGCTTATTCTCGTCCAATTATGGTTTCTAACCAATCTTGTGCATCCAATAAGTGTGTTTGTGTCATTGGTTGAATAATTAGGTCAATTTCGTCCTCCGTAGGCTTATTCTTGTCCTATTAGGGTTTCTAACCTATATTATGCGTCCAATATGTGAGTTTGTGCATCCAATAGGCTTATTCTTGTCCAATTACGGTTTTTAACCAATCTTGTGCATCCAATAGGTGTGTTTGTGTCATTGGATGAACATATATGTCATTTTCGTCCTCCCTACACTTAATCATGTCCAATTAAGGTTTTTAACCAATCTTGTGCTTCCAATAGTTGTGTTTGTGTCATTGGATGAACATTCTGGTCATTTTCGTCCTCCCGAGGCTTATTCTAGTCCAATTAACGTTTCTAACCAATCTTGTGCATCCAATAGATGTGTCTGTGTCATTGGATGAACATTTAGGTTATTTTCGTCCTCCCTAGGCTTATTCTTGTCCAATTAGGGTTTCTAACCTATATTATGCATCCAATATGTGGGTTTGTGTCATTGGATGAACAATTATGTTATTTTTGTCCTCTCTAGGCTTAGTCTTGTCCAATTAGGGTTTCTAACCAATCTTGTGTATCCAATAGGTGTGTTTGTGTCATTGGATGAACAGTTATGTCATTTTCGTCCTCCCTAGGCTTATTCTTGTCCAATTAGGGTTTCTAACCTATATTATGCATCCAATATGTGGGTTTGTGTCATTGGATGAACAATTATGTTATTTTTGTCCTCTCTAGGCTTATTCTTGTCCAATTAGGGTTTCTAACCTATCTTATGCATCCAATAGAAGGGTTTGTGTCATTGGATGAACAATTAGGTCATTTTGGTCCACCCTACGCTTTTTCTTGTCCAATTAGGGTTTCTAACCAATCTTGTGCATCCAATAGGTGTGTTTGTGTCACTGGATGAACATTTAGGTCATTTTTGTCCTCCCTAGGTTTATTCTTGTCCAATTAGGGTTTTCAACCAATCTTGCGCAACGAATAACTTGGTTTGTGTCATTGGATGAACAATTAGGTCATTTTAGTCCTCCCTAGGCTTATTCTTGTCCAATTAGGGTTTCTAACCAATCTTGTGCATCCAATAGGTATGTTTGTAACATTGTATGAACAAGAAGGTCATTTTCGTCTTCCCTAGGCTTATTCTTGTCCAATTAGGGTTTTTAACCAATCTTGTGCATCCAATAGTTGTGTTTGTGTCATTGGATGAACATTTATTTCTTTTTCGTCCTCCCAACACATAATCATGTCCAGTTAAGGTTTTTGTCCAATCTTGTGCATCCAATAGTTGTGTTTGTGTCATTGGATGAACATTCAGTTCATTTTCGTCCTCCCGAGGCTTATTCTAGTCCAATTAGGGTTTCTAACCAGCTTTGTGCATCCAATAGGTGTGTTTGTGTCATTGGATGAACAATTATTTCATTTTCGTCCTCCCTACACTTAATCTTGTCCAATTAGGGTTTTCAACCAATCTTGTGCAACGAATATGTTCGTTTGTGTCATTGGATGAACAATTTGGTCATTTTCGTCCTCCCTAGGCTTATTCTTTTCCAATTAGGCTTTCTAACAAATCTTGTGCATCCAATAGGTGTGTTTGTGTCATTGGATGAACAATTATATCATTTTCGTCCTCCCTAGGCTTATTCTTGTCCAATTAGGGTTTCTAACCAATCTTGGGCATCCAATAAGTGTGTTTGTGTCATTGGATGAACATTTAGGTCATTTTTGTCTTCCCTAGGCTTATTCTTGTCCAATTAGGGTTTCTAACCTATCTTATGCATCCAATAGGTGGGTTTGTGTCATTAGATGAACATTTAGGTCATTTTTGTCTTCCCTAGGCTTATTCTTGTCCAATTAGGGTTTCTAACCAATCTTGTGCATCCAATAAGTGTGTTTGTGTCATTGGATGAACAATTATGTCATTTTCGTCCTCCCTAGGCTTATTCTCGTCCAATTAGGGTTTCTAACCAATCTTGTGCATCCAATAGGTGTGTTTGTGTCATTGGATGAACATTTATGTCATTTTCGTCCTCCCGAGACTTATTCTTGTCCAATTAGGGTTTCTAACCAATCTTGTGCATCCAGTAGGTGTGTTTGTGTCTCTGGATGAACATTTGGGTCATTTTTGTTCTCCCTAGGCTTATTCTTGTCCAATTAGGGTTTTCAACCAATCTTGTGCAACTAATAAGTTTGTTTGTGTCATTGGATGAACAATTAGGTCATTTTATTCCTCCCTAGGCTTATTCTTGTCCAATTAGGGTTTCTAACCAATCTTGTGCATCCAATAGGTGTGTCTGTATCGTTGGATGAACAATTAGGTTATTTTCGTCCTCCCTAGGCTAATTCTTGTCCAATTAGGGTTTCTAACCAATCTTGGGCATCCAATAAGTGTGTTTGTGTCATTGGATGAACATTTAGGTCATTTTTGTCTTCCCTAGGCTTATTCTTGTCCAATTAGGGTTTCTAACCTATCTTATGCATCCAATAGGTGGGTTTGTGTCGTTAGATGAACATTTAGGTCATTTTTGTCTTCCCTAGGCTTATTCTTGTCCAATTAGGGTTTCTAACCAATCTTGTGCATCCAATAGGTGTGTTTGTGTCACTGGATGAACATTTAGGTCATTTTCGTCCTCCCTAGGCTTATTCTCGTCCAATTATGGTTTCTAACCAATCTTGTGCATCCAATAAGTGTGTTTGTGTCATTGGTTGAATAATTAGGTCAATTTCGTCCTCCGTAGGCTTATTCTTGTCCTATTAGGGTTTCTAACCTATATTATGCGTCCAATATGTGAGTTTGTGCATCCAATAGGCTTATTCTTGTCCAATTACGGTTTTTAACCAATCTTGTGCATCCAATAGGTGTGTTTGTGTCATTGGATGAACATATATGTCATTTTCGTCCTCCCTACACTTAATCATGTCCAATTAAGGTTTTTAACCAATCTTGTGCTTCCAATAGTTGTGTTTGTGTCATTGGATGAACATTCTGGTCATTTTCGTCCTCCCGAGGCTTATTCTAGTCCAATTAACGTTTCTAACCAATCTTGTGCATCCAATAGATGTGTCTGTGTCATTGGATGAACATTTAGGTTATTTTCGTCCTCCCTAGGCTTATTCTTGTCCAATTAGGGTTTCTAACCTATATTATGCATCCAATATGTGGGTTTGTGTCATTGGATGAACAATTATGTTATTTTTGTCCTCTCTAGGCTTAGTCTTGTCCAATTAGGGTTTCTAACCTATCTTATGCATCCAATAGGTGGGTTTGTGTCATTGGATGAACAATTAGGTCATTTTGGTCCACCCTACGCTTTTTCTTTTCCAATTAGGGTTTCTAACCAAATTTGTGCATCCAAGAGGTGTGTTTGTGTCATTGGATAAACAATAAGGTTATTATCGTCCTCCCTAGGCTTATTCTTGTCCAATTAGGCTTTCTAACCAATCTTGTGCATTTAATAGGTGTGTTTGTGTCATTGGATGAACAATTATATCATTTTCGTCCTCCCTAGGCTTATTCTTGTCGAATTAGGGTTTCTAACCAATCTTGTGCATCCAATAGGTGTGTCTGTATCGTTGGATGAACAATTAGGTTATTTTCGTCCTCCCTAGGCTTATTCTTGTCCAATTAGGGTTTCTAACCAATCTTGTGCATCCAGTAGGTGTGCTTGTGTCATTAGATGAATAATTAGCTCATTTTGGTCTTCCCTAGGCTTATTCTTGTCCAATTAGGGTTTCTAACCTATCTTATGCATCCAATAGGTGGGTTTGGGTCATTGGATAAACAATTAGGTCATATTCAACTTCCCTACGCTTATTCTTTTCCAATTAGGGTTTCTAACCAATCTTGTGCATCCAATAGGTGTGTTTGTGTCTCTGGATAAACATTTGGGTCATTTTTGTCCTCCCTAGGCTTATTGTTGTCCAATTAGGGTTTTCAACCAATCTTTTACAACGAATAAGTTCATTTGTGTCATTGGATGAACAATTAGGTCATTTTCGTCCTCCCTAGACTTATTCTTGTCCAATTAGGGTTTCTAACCAATCTTGTGCATCCAATAGGTATGTTTGTATCATTGGATGAAAAATTAGGTAATTTTCGTCTTCCCTAGACTTATTCTTGTCCAATTACGGTTTTTAACCAATCTTGTGCATCCAATAGGTGTGTTTGTGTCATTGGAAGAACATTTATGTCATTTTCGTCCTCCCTACACTTAATCATGTCCAATTAAGGTTTTTAACCAATCTTGTGCATCCAATAGTTGGGTTTGTTTCATTGGATGAACATTCTGGTCATTTTCGTCCTCCCGAGGCTTATTGTAGTCCAATTAAGGTTTCTAACCAATCATGTGCATCCAATAAATGTGTCTGTGTCATTGGATGAACAATTAGGTTATTTTCTTCCTCCCTAGGCTTATTCTTGTCCAATTAGGGTTTCTAACCTATATTATGCATCCAATATGTGGGTTTGTGTCATTGGATGAACAATTATGTTATTTTTGTCCTCTCAAGGCTTATTCTTGTCCAATTAGGGTTTCTAACCAACTTTGTGCATCCAAGAGGTGTGTTTGTGTCATTGGATAAACAATAAGGTTATTATCGTCCTCCTTAGGCTTATTCTTGTCCAGTTAGGCTTTCTAACAAATCTTGTGCATCCAATAGGTGTGTTTGTGTCATTGGATGAACAATTATATCATTTTCGTCCTCCCTAGGCTTATCCTTGTCCAATTAGGGTTTCTAACCAATCTTGTGCATCCAATAAGTGTGTTTGTGTCATTGGTTGAATAATTAGGTCATTTTCGTCCTCCCTAGGCTTATTCTTGTCCAATTAGGGTTTCTAACCTATATTATGCGTCCAATATGTGAGTTTGTGTCATTGGATGAACAATTGTGCAATTTTCGTCCTCCCGAGGCTTATTCTTGTCCAGTTAGGGTTTCTAACCAATCTTGTGCATTTAATACGTGTGTTTGTGTCATTAGATGAACATTTAGGTCATTTTTGTCTTCCCTAGGCTTATTCTTGTCCAATTAGGGTTTCTAACCTATCTTATGCATCCAATAGGTGTGTTTGTGTCACTGGATGAACATTTAGGTCATTTTCGTCCTCCCTAGGCTTATTCTTGTCCAATTATGGTTTCTAACCAATCTTGTGCATCCAATAAGTGTGTTTGTGTCATTGGTTGAATAATTAGGTCAATTTCGTCCTCCGTAGGCTTATTCTTGTCCTATTAGGGTTTCTAACCTATATTATGCGTCCAATATGTGAGTTTGTGTCATTGGATGAACAATTATGTCATTTTCGTCCTCCCGAGGCTTATTCTTGTCCAATTAGGGTTTCTAACCAATCTTGTGCATTTAATACGTGTGTTTTTGTCATTAGATGAACATTTAGATCATTTTTGTCTTCCCTAGGCTTATTCTTGTCCAATTATGGTTTCTAACCTATCTTATGCATCCAATAGGTGGGTTTGTGTCATTGGATGAACATTTAAGTCATTTTTGTCCTCCCTAGGCTTATTCTTGTCTAATTAGGGTTTTCAACCAATCTTGTGCTACGAATATGTTCGTTTGTGTCATTGGATGAACAATTTGGTCATTTTCGTCCTCCCTAGGCTTATTCTTGTCCAATTAGGGTTTCTAACCAATCTTGTGCATCCAATAGGTGTGTTTGTGTCATTGGATGAACAGTTATGTCATTTTCGTCCTCCCTAGGCTTATTCTTGTCCAATTAGGGTTTCTAACCTATAATATGCATCCAATATGTGGGTTTGTGTCATTGGATGAACAATTATGTCATTTTCGTCCTCCCTAGGCTTATTCTTGTCCAATTAGGGTTTCTAACCAATCTTTTGCATCCAATAGCTGTGTTTGTGTCATTGGATGAACATTTATGTCATTTTCGTCCTCCAGAGACTTATTCTTGTCCAATTAGGGTTTCTAACCAATCTTGTGCATCCAGTAGGTGTGTTTGTGTCACTGGATGAACATTTAGGTCATTTTTGTCCTCCCTAGGCTTATTCTTTTCCAATTAGGGTTTTCAACCAATCTTGCGCAACGAATAAGTTTGTTTGTGTCATTGGATGAACAATTAGGTCATTTTAGTCCTCCCGAGGCTTATTCTTGTCCAATTAGGTTTCTCACCAATCTTGTGCATCCAATAGGTATGTTTGTATCATTGGATGAACAATTAGGTCATTTTCGTCTTCAATAGGCTTATTCTTGTCCAATTAGGGTTTTTAACCAATCTTGTGCATCCAATAGGTGTGTTTGTCTCATTGGACGAACATTTATTTCATTTTTGTCGTCCCTACACTTAATCATGTCCAGTTAAGGTTTTTATCCAATCTTGTGCATCCAATAGTTGTGTTTGTGTCATTGGATGAACATTCAGGTCATTTTCGTCCTCCCGAGGCTTATTCTAGTCCAATTAGGGTTTCTAACCAACTTTGTGCATCCAATAGGTGTGTTTGTGTCATTGGATGAACAATAAGGTTATTTTCGTCCTCCCTAGGCTTATTCTTGTCCAATTAGGCTTTCTAACCAATCTTGTGCATCCAATAGGTGTGTTTTTGTCATTGGATGAACAATTATGTCATTTTCGTCCTCCCTAGGCTTATTCTTGTCCAATTAGGCTTTCTAACCAATCTTGTGCATCCAATAAGTGTGTTTGTGTCCTTGAATGAACATTTAGGTCATTTTTGTCTTCCCTAGGCTTATTCTTGTCCAATTAGGGTTTCTAACCTATCTTATGCATCCAATAGGTGGGTTTGTGACATTGGATGAACAATTAGGTCATTTTCGTCCTCCCTACGCTTATTCTTGTCCAATTAGGGTTTCTAACCAATCTTGTGCATCCAATAGGTGTGTTTGTGTCACTGGATGAACATTTAGGTCATTTTCGTCCTCCCTAGGCTTATTCTTGTCCAATTAGGGTTTCTAACCAATCTTGTGCATCCAATAAGTGTGTTTGTGTCATTGGTTGAATAATTAGGTCATTTTCGTCCTCCCTAGGCTTATTCTTGTCCAATTAGGGTTTCTAACCTATATTATGCGTCCAATATGTGAGTTTGTGTCATTGGATGAACAATTGTGCAATTTTCGTCCTCCCGAGGCTTATTCTTGTCCAGTTAGGGTTTCTAACCAATCTTGTGCATTTAATACGTGTGTTTGTGTCATTAGATGAACATTTAGGTCATTTTTGTCTTCCCTAGGCTTATTCTTGTCCAATTAGGGTTTCTAACCTATCTTATGCATCCAATAGGTGGGTTTGTGTCATTGGATGAACATTTAGGTCATTTTTGTCCTCCCTAGGCTTATTCTTGTCCAATTAGGGTTTTCAACCAATCTTGTGCAACGAATATGTTCGTTTGTGTCATTGGATGAACAATTTGGTCATTTTCGTCCTCCCTAGGCTTATTCTTGTCCAATTAGGGTTTCTAACCAATCTTGTGCATCCAATAGGTATGTCCAGTTAAGGTTTTTAACGAATCTTGTACATCCAATAGTTGTGTTTGTGTCATTGGATGAACATTCAGGTCATATTCGTCCTCCCGAGGCTTATTCTAGTCCAATTAGGGTTTCTAACCAGCTTTGTGCATCCAATAGTTGTGTTTGTGTCATTGGATAAACAATAAGGTTATTTTCGTCTTCCCTAGGCTTATTCTTGTCCAATTAGGCTTTCTAACCAATTTTGTGCATCCAATAGGTGTGTTTGTGTCATTGGATGAACAATTATATCATTTTCGTTCTCCCTAGGCTTATTCTTGTCCAATTAGGGTTTCTAACCTATCTTATGCATCCAATAGGTGGGTTTGTGTCATTGGATGAATAATTAGGTCATTTTCGTCCTCCCTAGACTTATTCTAGTCCAATTAGGGTTTCTAACCAATCTTGTGCATCCAATAGGTGTGTTTGTGTCATTGGATGAACATTTATGTCATTTTCGTCCTCCCGAGACTTATTCTTGTCCTATTAGGGTTTCTAACCAATCTTGTGCAACGAATATGTTCGTTTGTGTCATTGGATGAACAATTTGGTCATTTTCGTCCTCCTTAGGCTTATTCCAGTCCAATTAGGCTTTCTAACAAATCTTGTGCATCCAATAGGTGTGTTTGTGTCATTGGATGAACAATTATATCATTTTCGTCCTCCCTAGGCTTATTCTTGTCCAATTAGGGTTTCTAACCAATCTTGGGCATCCAATAAGTGTGTTTGTGTCATTGGATGAACATTTAGGTCATTTTTGTCTTCCCTAGGCTTATTCTTGTCCAATTAGGGTTTCTAACCTATCTTATGCATCCAATAGGTGGGTTTGTGTCATTAGATGAACATTTAGGTCATTTTTGTCTTCCCTAGGCTTATTCTTGTCCAATTAGGGTTTCTAACCAATCTTGTGCATCCAATAAGTGTGTTTGTGTCATTGGATGAACAATTATGTAATTTTCGTCCTCCCTAGGCTTATTCTCGTCCAATTAGGGTTTCTAACCAATCTTGTGCATCCAATAGGTGTGTTTGTGTCATTGGATGAACATTTATGTCATTTTCGTCGTCCCGAGACTTATTCTTGTCCAATTAGGGTTTCTAACCAATCTTGTGCATCCAGTAGGTGCGTTTGTGTCACTGGAAGAACATTTAGGTTATTTTCGTCCTCCCTAGGCTTATTCATGTCCAATTAGGGTTTTCAACCAATCTTGTGCAACGAATAAGTTTGTTTGTGTCATTGGATGAACAATTAGGTCATTTTAGTCCTCCCTAGGCTTATTCTTGTCCAATTAGGGTTTCTAACCAATCTTGTGCATCCAATAGGTATGTTTGTATCATTGGATGAACAAATAGGTCATTTTCGTCTTCCCTATGCTTATTCTTGTCCTATTAGGGTTTTTAACCAATCTTGTGCATCCAATAGGTGTGTTTGTCTCATTGGATGAACATTTATTTCATTTTCGTCCTCCCTACACCTAATCATGTCCAGTTAAGGTTTTTATCCAATCTTGTGCATCCAATAGTTGTGTTTGTGTCATTGGATGAACATTCAGGTCATTTTCGTCCTCCCGAGGCTTATTCTAGTCCAATTAGGGTTTCTAACCAACTTTGTGCATCCAATAGGTGTGTTTGTGTCATTGGATGAACAATTATGCCATTTTCGTCCCCCCTAGGCTTATTCTTGTCCAATTTGTGTTTCTAACCAATCTTGGGCATTCAATAAGTGTGTTTGTGTCATAGGATTGATAATTAGGTCATTTTCGTCCTCCCTAGGCTTATTCTTGTCCAATTAGGGTTTCTAACCAATCTTGTGTATCCAATAGGTGTGTTTGTGTCATTGGATGAACAGTTATGTCATTTTCGTCCTCCCTAGGCTTATTCTTGTCCAATTAGGGTTTCTAACCTATATTATGCATCCAATATGTGGGTTTGTGTCATTGGATGAACAATTATGCCATTTTCGTCGTCCCTAGGCTTATTCTTGTCCAATTAGGGTTTCTAACCAATCTTGTGCATCTAGTAGGTGTGTTTGTGTCATTGGATGAATAATTAGGCAATTTTGGTCTTCGCTAGGCTTATTCTTGTCCAATTAGGGTTTTTAACCAATCTTGTGCATCCAATAGTTGTGTTTGTGTCATTGGATGAATATTTATTTCTTTTTCGTCCTCCCTACACATAATCATGTCCAGTTAAGGTTTTTATCCAATCTTGTGCATCCAATAGTTGTGTTTGTGTCATTGGATGAACATTCAGTTCATTTTCGTCCTCCCGAGGCTTATTCTAGTCCAATTAGGGTTTCTAACCAACTTTGTGCATCCAATAGGTGTGTTTGTGTCATTGGATGAACAATTATTTCATTTTCGTCCTCCCTACACTTAATCTTGTCCAATTAGGGTTTTCAACCAATCTTGTGCAACGAATATATTCGTTTGTGTCATTGGATGAACAATTAGGTTATTTTCTTCCTCCCTAGGCCTATTCTTGTCCAATTAGGCTTTCTAACCAATCTTGTGCATCCAATAGGTGTGTTTGTTTCACTGGATGAACATTTAGGTCATTTTCGTCCTCCCTAGGCTTATCCTTGTCCAATTAGGGTTTCTAACCAATCTTGTGCATCCAATAAGTGTGTTTGTGTCATTGGTTGAATAATTAGGTCATTTTCGTCCTCCCTAGGCTTATTCTTGTCCAATTAGGGTTTCTAACCTATATTATGCGTCCAATATGTGAGTTTGTGTCATTGGATGAACAATTGTGCAATTTTCGTCCTCCCGAGGCTTATTCTTGTCCAGTTAGGGTTTCTAACCAATCTTGTGCATTTAATACGTGTGTTTGTGTCATTAGATGAACATTTAGGTCATTTTTGTCTTCCCTAGGCTTATTCTTGTCCAATTAGGGTTTCTAACCTATCTTATGCATCCAATAGGTGGGTTTGTGTCATTGGATGAACATTTAGGTCATTTTTGTCCTCCCTAGGCTTATTCTTGTCCAATTAGGGTTTTCAACCAATCTTGTGCAACGAATATGTTCGTTTGTGTCATTGGATGAACAATTTGGTCATTTTCGTCCTCCCTAGGCTTATTCTTGTCCAATTAGGGTTTCTAACCAATCTTGTGCATCCAATAGGTATGTCCAGTTAAGGTTTTTAACGAATCTTGTACATCCAATAGTTGTGTTTGTGTCATTGGATGAACATTCAGGTCATATTCGTCCTCCCGAGGCTTATTCTAGTCCAATTAGGGTTTCTAACCAGCTTTGTGCATCCAATAGTTGTGTTTGTGTCATTGGATAAACAATAAGGTTATTTTCGTCTTCCCTAGGCTTATTCTTGTCCAATTAGGCTTTCTAACCAATTTTGTGCATCCAATAGGTGTGTTTGTGTCATTGGATGAACAATTATATCATTTTCGTTCTCCCTAGGCTTATTCTTGTCCAATTAGGGTTTCTAACCTATCTTATGCATCCAATAGGTGGGTTTGTGTCATTGGATGAATAATTAGGTCATTTTCGTCCTCCCTAGACTTATTCTAGTCCAATTAGGGTTTCTAACCAATCTTGTGCATCCAATAGGTGTGTTTGTGTCATTGGATGAACATTTATGTCATTTTCGTCCTCCCGAGACTTATTCTTGTCCAATTAGGGTTTCTAACCAATCTTGTGCATCCAGTAGGTGTGTTTGTGTCACTGGAAGAACATTTAGGTTATTTTCGTCCTCCCTAGGCTTATTCTTGTCCAATTAGGGTTTTCAACCAATCTTGTGCAACGAATAAGTTTGTTTGTGTCATTGGATGAACAATTAGGTCATTTTAGTCCTCCCTAGGCTTATTCTTGTCCAATTAGGGTTTCTAACCAATCTTGTGCATCCAATAGGTATGTTTGTATCATTGGATGAACAAATAGGTCATTTTCGTCTTCCCTATGCTTATTCTTGTCCTATTAGGGTTTTTAACCAATCTTGTGCATCCAATAGGTGTGTTTGTCTCATTAGATGAACATTTATTTCATTTTCTTCCTCCCTACACTTAATCATGTCCAGTTAAGGTTTTTATCCAATCTTGTGCATCCAATGGTTGTGTTTGTGTCATTGGATGAACATTCAGGTCATTTTCGTCCTCCCGAGGCTTATTCTAGTCCAATTAGGGTTTCTAACCAACTTTGTGCATCTAATAGGTGTGTTTGTGTCATTGGATGAACAATTATGCCATTTTCGTCCTCCCTGGGCTTATTCTTGTCCAATTAGGGTTTCTAACCAATCTTGGGCATTCAATAAGTGTGTTTGTGTCATAGGATTGATAATTAGGTCATTTTCGTCCTCCCTAGGCTTATTCTTGTCCAATTAGGGTTTCTAACCAATCTTGTGTATCCAATAGGTGTGTTTGTGTCATTGGATGAACAGTTATGTCATTTTCGTCCTCCCTAGGCTTATTCTTGTCCAATTAGGGTTTCTAACCTATATTATGCATCCAATATGTGGGTTTGTGTCATTGGATGAACAATTATGTTATTTTTGTCCTCTCTAGGCTTATTCTTGTCCAATTAGGGTTTCTAACCTATCTTATGCATCCAATAGAAGGGTTTGTGTCATTGGATGAACAATTAGGTCATTTTGGTCCACCCTACGCTTTTTCTTGTCCAATTAGGGTTTCTAACCAATCTTGTGCATCCAATAGGTGTGTTTGTGTCACTGGATGAACATTTAGGTCATTTTCGTCCTCCCTACACATAATCATGTCCAGTTAAGGTTTTTGTCCAATCTTGTGCATCCAATAGTTGTGTTTGTGTCATTGGATGAACATTCAGTTCATTTTCGTCCTCCCGAGGCTTATTCTAGTCCAATTAGGGTTTCTAACCAGCTTTGTGCATCCAATAGGTGTGTTTGTGTCATTGGATGAACAATTATTTCATTTTCGTCCTCCCTACACTTAATCTTGTCCAATTAGGGTTTTCAACCAATCTTGTGCAACGAATATGTTCGTTTGTGTCATTGGATGAACAATTTGGTCATTTTCGTCCTCCCTAGGCTTATTCTTTTCCAATTAGGCTTTCTAACAAATCTTGTGCATCCAATAGGTGTGTTTGTGTCATTGGATGAACAATTATATCATTTTCGTCCTCCCTAGGCTTATTCTTGTCCAATTAGGGTTTCTAACCAATCTTGGGCATCCAATAAGTGTGTTTGTGTCATTGGATGAACATTTAGGTCATTTTTGTCTTCCCTAGGCTTATTCTTGTCCAATTAGGGTTTCTAACCTATCTTATGCATCCAATAGGTGGGTTTGTGTCATTAGATGAACATTTAGGTCATTTTTGTCTTCCCTAGGCTTATTCTTGTCCAATTAGGGTTTCTAACCAATCTTGTGCATCCAATAAGTGTGTTTGTGTCATTGGATGAACAATTATGTAATTTTCGTCCTCCCTAGGCTTATTCTCGTCCAATTAGGGTTTCTAACCAATCTTGTGCATCCAATAGGTGTGTTTGTGTCATTGGATGAACATTTATGTCATTTTCGTCGTCCCGAGACTTATTCTTGTCCAATTAGGGTTTCTAACCAATCTTGTGCATCCAGTAGGTGCGTTTGTGTCACTGGAAGAACATTTTGGTTATTTTCGTCCTCCCTAGGCTTATTCATGTCCAATTAGGGTTTTCAACCAATCTTGTGCAACGAATAAGTTTGTTTGTGTCATTGGATGAACAATTAGGTCATTTTAGTCCTCCCTAGGCTTATTCTTGTCCAATTAGGGTTTCTAACCAATCTTGTGCATCCAATAGGTATGTATGTATCATTGGATGAACAAATAGGTCATTTTCGTCTTTCCTATGCTTATTCTTGTCCTATTAGGGTTTTTAACCAATCTTGTGCATCCAATAGGTGTGTTTGTCTCATTGGATGAACATTTATTTCATTTTCGTCCTCCCTACACCTAATCATGTCCAGTTAAGGTTTTTATCCAATCTTGTGCATCCAATAGTTGTGTTTGTGTCATTGGATGAACATTCAGGTCATTTTCGTCCTCCCGAGGCTTATTCTAGTCCAATTAGGGTTTCTAACCAACTTTGTGCATCCAATAGGTGTGTTTGTGTCATTGGATGAACAATTATGCCATTTTCGTCCCCCCTAGGCTTATTCTTGTCCAATTTGTGTTTCTAACCAATCTTGGGCATTCAATAAGTGTGTTTGTGTCATAGGATTGATAATTAGGTCTTTTTCGTCCTCCCTAGGCTTATTCTTGTCCAATTAGGGTTTCTAACCAATCTTGTGTATCCAATAGGTGTGTTTGTGTCATTGGATGAACAGTTATGTCATTTTCGTCCTCCCTAGGCTTATTCTTGTCCAATTAGGGTTTCTAACCTATATTATGCATCCAATATGTGGGTTTGTGTCATTGGATGAACAATTATGCCATTTTCGTCGTCCCTAGGCTTATTCTTGTCCAATTAGGGTTTCTAACCAATCTTGTGCATCTAGTAGGTGTGTTTGTGTCATTGGATGAATAATTAGGCAATTTTGGTCTTCGCTAGGCTTATTCTTGTCCAATTAGGGTTTTTAACCAATCTTGTGCATCCAATAGTTGTGTTTGTGTCATTGGATGAATATTTATTTCTTTTTCGTCCTCCCTACACATAATCATGTCCAGTTAAGGTTTTTATCCAATCTTGTGCATCCAATAGTTGTGTTTGTGTCATTGGATGAACATTCAGTTCATTTTCGTCCTCCCGAGGCTTATTCTAGTCCAATTAGGGTTTCTAACCAACTTTGTGCATCCAATAGGTGTGTTTGTGTCATTGGATGAACAATTATTTCATTTTCGTCCTCCCTACACTTAATCTTGTCCAATTAGGGTTTTCAACCAATCTTGTGCAACGAATATATTCGTTTGTGTCATTGGATGAACAATTAGGTTATTTTCTTCCTCCCTAGGCCTATTCTTGTCCAATTAGGCTTTCTAACCAATCTTGTGCATCCAATAGGTGTGTTTGTTTCACTGGATGAACATTTAGGTCATTTTCGTCCTCCCTAGGCTTATCCTTGTCCAATTAGGGTTTCTAACCAATCTTGTGCATCCAATAAGTGTGTTTGTGTCATTGGTTGAATAATTAGGTCATTTTCGTCCTCCCTAGGCTTATTCTTGTCCAATTAGGGTTTCTAACCTATATTATGCGTCCAATATGTGAGTTTGTGTCATTGGATGAACAATTGTGCAATTTTCGTCCTCCCGAGGCTTATTCTTGTCCAGTTAGGGTTTCAAACCAATCTTGTGCATTTAATACGTGTGTTTGTGTCATTAGATGAACATTTAGGTCATTTTTGTCTTCCCTAGGCTTATTCTTGTCCAATTAGGGTTTCTAACCTATCTTATGCATCCAATAGGTGGGTTTGTGTCATTGGATGAACATTTAGGTCATTTTTGTCCTCCCTAGGCTTATTCTTGTCCAATTAGGGTTTTCAACCAATCTTGTGCAACGAATATGTTCGTTTGTGTCATTGGATGAACAATTTGGTCATTTTCGTCCTCCCTAGGCTTATTCTTGTCCAATTAGGGTTTCTAACCAATCTTGTGCATCCAATAGGTATGTCCAGTTAAGGTTTTTAACGAATCTTGTACATCCAATAGTTGTGTTTGTGTCATTGGATGAACATTCAGGTCATATTCGTCCTCCCGAGGCTTATTCTAGTCCAATTAGGGTTTCTAACCAGCTTTGTGCATCCAATAGTTGTGTTTGTGTCATTGGATAAACAATAAGGTTATTTTCGTCTTCCCTAGGCTTATTCTTGTCCAATTAGGCTTTCTAACCAATTTTGTGCATCCAATAGGTGTGTTTGTGTCATTGGATGAACAATTATATCATTTTCGTTCTCCCTAGGCTTATTCTTGTCCAACTAGGGTTTCTAACCTATCTTATGCATCCAATAGGTGGGTTTGTGTCATTGGATGAATAATTAGGTCATTTTCGTCCTCCCTAGACTTATTCTAGTCCAATTAGGGTTTCTAACCAATCTTGTGCATCCAATAGGTGTGTTTGTGTCATTGGATGAACATTTATGTCATTTTCGTCCTGCCGAGACTTATTCTTGTCCTATTAGGGTTTCTAACCAATCTTGTGCAACGAATATGTTCGTTTGTGTCATTGGATGAACAATTTGGTCATTTTCGTCCTCCTTAGGCTTATTCTAGTCCAATTAGGCTTTCTAACAAATCTTGTGCATCCAATAGGTGTGTTTGTGTCATTGGACGAACAATTATATCATTTTCGTCCTCCCTAGGCTTATTCTTGTCCAATTAGGGTTTCTAACCAATCTTGGGCATCCAATAAGTGTGTTTGTGTCATTGGATGAACATTTAGGTCATTTTTGTCTTCCCTAGGCTTATTCTTGTCCAATTAGGGTTTCTAACCTATCTTATGCATCCAATAGGTGGGTTTGTGTCATTAGATGAACATTTAGGTCATTTTTGTCTTCCCTAGGCTTATTCTTGTCCAATTAGGGTTTCTAACCAATCTTGTGCATCCAATAAGTGTGTTTGTGTCATTGGATGAACAACTATGTAATTTTCGTCCTCCCTAGGCTTATTCTCGTCCAATTAGGGTTTCTAACCAATCTTGTGCATCCAATAGGTGTGTTTGTGTCATTGGATGAACATTTATGTCATTTTCGTCGTCCCGAGACTTATTCTTGTCCAATTAGGGTTTCTAACCAATCTTGTGCATCCAGTAGGTGCGTTTGTGTCACTGGAAGAACATTTAGGTTATTTTCGTCCTCCCTAGGCTTATTCATGTCCAATTAGGGTTTTCAACCAATCTTGTGCAACGAATAAGTTTGTTTGTGTCATTGGATGAACAATTAGGTCATTTTAGTCCTCCCTAGGCTTATTCTTGTCCAATTAGGGTTTCTAACCAATCTTGTGCATCCAATAGGTATGTTTGTATCATTGGATGAACAAATAGGTCATTTTCGTCTTCCCTATGCTTATTCTTGTCCTATTAGGGTTTTTAACCAATCTTGTGCATCCAATAGGTGTGTTTCTCTCATTGGATGAACATTTATTTCATTTTCGTCCTCCCTACACCTAATCATGTCCAGTTAAGGTTTTTATCCAATCTTGTGCATCCAATAGTTGTGTTTGTGTCATTGGATGAACATTCAGGTCATTTTCGTCCTCCCGAGGCTTATTCTAGTCCAATTAGGGTTTCTAACCAACTTTGTGCATCCAATAGGTGTGTTTGTGTCATTGGATGAACAATTATGCCATTTTCGTCCCCCCTAGGCTTATTCTTGTCCAATTTGTGTTTCTAACCAATCTTGGGCATTCAATAAGTGTGTTTGTGTCATAGGATTGATAATTAGGTCATTTTCGTCCTCCCTAGGCTTATTCTTGTCCAATTAGGGTTTCTAACCAATCTTGTGTATCCAATAGGTGTGTTTGTGTCATTGGATGAACAGTTATGTCATTTTCGTCCTCCCTAGGCTTATTCTTGTCCAATTAGGGTTTCTAACCTATATTATGCATCCAATATGTGGGTTTGTGTCATTGGATGAACAATTATGCCATTTTCGTCGTCCCTAGGCTTATTCTTGTCCAATTAGGGTTTCTAACCAATCTTGTGCATCTAGTAGGTGTGTTTGTGTCATTGGATGAATAATTAGGCAATTTTGGTCTTCGCTAGGCTTATTCTTGTCCAATTAGGGTTTTTAACCAATCTTGTGCATCCAATAGTTTTGTTTGTGTCATTGGATGAATATTTATTTCTTTTTCGTCCTCCCTACACATAATCATGTCCAGTTAAGGTTTTTATCCAATCTTGTGCATCCAATAGTTGTGTTTGTGTCATTGGATGAACATTCAGTTCATTTTCGTCCTCCCGAGGCTTATTCTAGTCCAATTAGGGTTTCTAACCAACTTTGTGCATCCAATAGGTGTGTTTGTGTCATTGGATGAACAATTATTTCATTTTCGTCCTCCCTACACTTAATCTTGTCCAATTAGGGTTTTCAACCAATCTTGTGCAACGAATATATTCGTTTGTGTCATTGGATGAACAATTAGGTTATTTTCTTCCTCCCTAGGCCTATTCTTGTCCAATTAGGCTTTCTAACCAATCTTGTGCATCCAATAGGTGTGTTTGTTTCACTGGATGAACATTTAGGTCATTTTCGTCCTCCCTAGGCTTATCCTTGTCCAATTAGGGTTTCTAACCAATCTTGTGCATCCAATAAGTGTGTTTGTGTCATTGGTTGAATAATTAGGTCATTTTCGTCCTCCCTAGGCTTATTCTTGTCCAATTAGGGTTTCTAACCTATATTATGCGTCCAATATGTGAGTTTGTGTCATTGGATGAACAATTGTGCAATTTTCGTCCTCCCGAGGCTTATTCTTGTCCAGTTAGGGTTTCTAACCAATCTTGTGCATTTAATACGTGTGTTTGTGTCATTAGATGAACATTTAGGTCATTTTTGTCTTCCCTAGGCTTATTCTTGTCCAATTAGGGTTTCTAACCTATCTTATGCATCCAATAGGTGGGTTTGTGTCATTGGATGAACATTTAGGTCATTTTTGTCCTCCCTAGGCTTATTCTTGTCCAATTAGGGTTTTCAACCAATCTTGTGCAACGAATATGTTCGTTTGTGTCATTGGATGAACAATTTGGTCATTTTCGTCCTCCCTAGGCTTATTCTTGTCCAATTAGGGTTTCTAACCAATCTTGTGCATCCAATAGGTATGTCCAGTTAAGGTTTTTAACGAATCTTGTACATCCAATAGTTGTGTTTGTGTCATTGGATGAACATTCAGGTCATATTCGTCCTCCCGAGGCTTATTCTAGTCCAATTAGGGTTTCTAACCAGCTTTGTGCATCCAATAGTTGTGTTTGTGTCATTGGATAAACAATAAGGTTATTTTCGTCTTCCCTAGGCTTATTCTTGTCCAATTAGGCTTTCTAACCAATTTTGTGCATCCAATAGGTGTGTTTGTGTCATTGGATGAACAATTATATCATTTTCGTTCTCCCTAGGCTTATTCTTGTCCAATTAGGGTTTCTAACCTATCTTATGCATCCAATAGGTGGGTTTGTGTCATTGGATGAATAATTAGGTCATTTTCGTCCTCCCTAGACTTATTCTAGTCCAATTAGGGTTTCTAACCAATCTTGTGCATCCAATAGGTGTGTTTGTGTCATTGGATGAACATTTATGTCATTTTCGTCCTCCCGAGACTTATTCTTGTCCAATTAGGGTTTCTAACCAATCTTGTGCATCCAGTAGGTGTGTTTGTGTCTCTGGATGAACATTTGGGTCATTTTTGTTCTCCCTAGGCTTATTCTTGTCCAATTAGGGTTTTCAACCAATCTTGTGCAACTAATAAGTTTGTTTGTGTCATTGGATGAACAATTAGGTCATTTTATTCCTCCCTAGGCTTATTCTTGTCCAATTAGGGTTTCTAACCAATCTTGTGCATCCAATAGGTGTGTCTGTATCGTTGGATGAACAATTAGGTTATTTTCGTCCTTCCTAGGCTAATTCTTGTCCAATTAGGGTTTCTAACCAATCTTGGGCATCCAATAAGTGTGTTTGTGTCATTGGATGAACATTTAGGTCATTTTTGTCTTCCCTAGGCTTATTCTTGTCCAATTAGGGTTTCTAACCTATCTTATGCATCCAATAGGTGGGTTTGTGTCATTAGATGAACATTTAGGTCATTTTTGTCTTCCCTAGGCTTATTCTTGTCCAATTAGGGTTTCTAACCAATCTTGTGCATCCAATAGGTGTGTTTGTGTCACTGGATGAACATTTAGGTCATTTTCGTCCTCCCTAGGCTTATTCTCGTCCAATTATGGTTTCTAACCAATCTTGTGCATCCAATAAGTGTGTTTGTGTCATTGGTTGAATAATTAGGTCAATTTCGTCCTCCGTAGGCTTATTCTTGTCCTATTAGGGTTTCTAACCTATATTATGCGTCCAATATGTGAGTTTGTGCATCCAATAGGCTTATTCTTGTCCAATTACGGTTTTTAACCAATCTTGTGCATCCAATAGGTGTGTTTGTGTCATTGGATGAACATATATGTCATTTTCGTCCTCCCTACACTTAATCATGTCCAATTAAGGTTTTTAACCAATCTTGTGCTTCCAATAGTTGTGTTTGTGTCATTGGATGAACATTCTGGTCATTTTCGTCCTCCCGAGGCTTATTCTAGTCCAATTAACGTTTCTAACCAATCTTGTGCATCCAATAGATGTGTCTGTGTCATTGGATGAACATTTAGGTTATTTTCGTCCTCCCTAGGCTTATTCTTGTCCAATTAGGGTTTCTAACCTATATTATGCATCCAATATGTGGGTTTGTGTCATTGGATGAACAATTATGTTATTTTTGTCCTCTCTAGGCTTAGTCTTGTCCAATTAGGGTTTCTAACCTATCTTATGCATCCAATAGGTGGGTTTGTGACATTGGATGAACAATTAGGTCATTTTGGTCCACCCTACGCTTTTTCTTGTCCAATTAGGGTTTCTAACCAACTTTGTGCATCCAAGAGGTGTGTTTGTGTCATTGGATAAACAATAAGGTTATTATCGTCCTCCCTAAGCTTATTCTTGTCCAATTAGGCTTTCTAACCAATCTTGTGCATCCAATAGGTGTGTTTGTGTCATTGGATGAACAATTATATCATTTTCGTCCTCCCTAGGCTTATTCTTGTCGAATTAGGGTTTCTAACCAATCTTGTGCATCCAATAGGTGTGTCTGTATCGTTGGATGAACAATTAGGTTATTTTCGTCCTCCCTAGGCTTATTCTTGTCCAATTAGGGTTTCTAACCAATCTTGGGCATCCAATAAGTGTGTTTGTGTCATTGGATGAACATTTAGGTCATTTTTGTCTTCCCTAGGCTTATTCTTGTCCAATTAGGGTTTCTAACCTATCTTATGCATCCAATAGGTGGGTTTGTGTCATTAGATGAACATTTAGGTCATTTTTGTCTTCCCTAGGCTTATTCTTGTCCAATTAGGGTTTCTAACCAATCTTGTGCATCCAATAGGTGTGTTTGTGTCACTGGATGAACATTTAGGTCATTTTCGTCATCCCTAGGCTTATTCTTGTCCAATTAGGGTTTCTAACCTATATTATGCGTCCAATATGTGAGTTTGTGTCATTGGATGAACAATTATGTCATTTTCGTCCTCCCGAGGATTATTCTTGTCCAATTAGGGTTTCTAACCAATCTTGTGCATTTAATACGTGTGTTTGTGTCATTAGATGAACATTTAGGTCATTTTTGTCTTCCCTAGGCTTATTCTTGTCCAATTAGGGTTTCTAACCTATCTTATGCATCCAATAGGTGGGTTTGTGTCATTGGATGAACATTTAGGTCATTTTTGTCCTCCCTAGGCTTATTCTTGTCCAATTAGGGTTTTCAACCAATCTTGTGCAACGAATATGTTCGTTTGTGTCATTGGATGAACAATTTGGTCATTTTCGTCCTCCCTAGGCTTATTCTTGTCCAATTAGGGTTTCTAACCAATCTTGTGCATCCAATAGGTATGTCCAGTTAAGGTTTTTAACGAATCTTGTACATCCAATAGTTGTGTTTGTGTCATTGGATGAACATTCAGGTCATATTCGTCCTCCCGAGGCTTATTCTAGTCCAATTAGGGTTTCTAACCAGCTTTGTGCATCCAATAGTTGTGTTTGTGTCATTGGATAAACAATAAGGTTATTTTCGTCTTCCCTAGGCTTATTCTTGTCCAATTAGGCTTTCTAACCAATTTTGTGCATCCAATAGGTGTGTTTGTGTCATTGGATGAACAATTATATCATTTTCGTTCTCCCTAGGCTTATTCTTGTCCAATTAGGGTTTCTAACCTATCTTATGCATCCAATAGGTGGGTTTGTGTCATTGGATGAATAATTAGGTCATTTTCGTCCTCCCTAGACTTATTCTAGTCCAATTAGGGTTTCTAACCAATCTTGTGCATCCAATAGGTGTGTTTGTGTCATTGGATGAACATTTATGTCATTTTCGTCCTCCCGAGACTTATTCTTGTCCAATTAGGGTTTCTAACCAATCTTGTGCATCCAGTAGGTGTGTTTGTGTCACTGGAAGAACATTTAGGTTATTTTCGTCCTCCCTAGGCTTATTCTTGTCCAATTAGGGTTTTCAACCAATCTTGTGCAACGAATAAGTTTGTTTGTGTCATTGGATGAACAATTAGGTCATTTTAGTCCTCCCTAGGCTTATTCTTGTCCAATTAGGGTTTCTAACCAATCTTGTGCATCCAATAGGTATGTTTGTATCATTGGATGAACAAATAGGTCATTTTCGTCTTCCCTATGCTTATTCTTGTCCTATTAGGGTTTTTAACCAATCTTGTGCATCCAATAGGTGTGTTTGTCTCATTAGATGAACATTTATTTCATTTTCTTCCTCCCTACACTTAATCATGTCCAGTTAAGGTTTTTATCCAATCTTGTGCATCCAATGGTTGTGTTTGTGTCATTGGATGAACATTCAGGTCATTTTCGTCCTCCCGAGGCTTATTCTAGTCCAATTAGGGTTTCTAACCAACTTTGTGCATCTAATAGGTGTGTTTGTGTCATTGGATGAACAATTATGCCATTTTCGTCCTCCCTGGGCTTATTCTTGTCCAATTAGGGTTTCTAACCAATCTTGGGCATTCAATAAGTGTGTTTGTGTCATAGGATTGATAATTAGGTCATTTTCGTCCTCCCTAGGCTTATTCTTGTCCAATTAGGGTTTCTAACCAATCTTGTGTATCCAATAGGTGTGTTTGTGTCATTGGATGAACAGTTATGTCATTTTCGTCCTCCCTAGGCTTATTCTTGTCCAATTAGGGTTTCTAACCTATATTATGCATCCAATATGTGGGTTTGTGTCATTGGATGAACAATTATGCCATTTTCGTCGTCCCTAGGCTTATTCTTGTCCAATTAGGGTTTCTAACCAATCTTGTGCATCTAGTAGGTGTGTTTGTGTCATTGGATGAATAATTAGGCAATTTTGGTCTTCGCTAGGCTTATTCTTGTCCAATTAGGGTTTTTAACCAATCTTGTGCATCCAATAGTTTTGTTTGTGTCATTGGATGAATATTTATTTCTTTTTCGTCCTCCCTACACATAATCATGTCCAGTTAAGGTTTTTATCCAATCTTGTGCATCCAATAGTTGTGTTTGTGTCATTGGATGAACATTCAGTTCATTTTCGTCCTCCCGAGGCTTATTCTAGTCCAATTAGGGTTTCTAACCAACTTTGTGCATCCAATAGGTGTGTTTGTGTCATTGGATGAACAATTATTTCATTTTCGTCCTCCCTACACTTAATCTTGTCCAATTAGGGTTTTCAACCAATCTTGTGCAACGAATATATTCGTTTGTGTCATTGGATGAACAATTAGGTTATTTTCTTCCTCCCTAGGCCTATTCTTGTCCAATTAGGCTTTCTAACCAATCTTGTGCATCCAATAGGTGTGTTTGTTTCACTGGATGAACATTTAGGTCATTTTCGTCCTCCCTAGGCTTATCCTTGTCCAATTAGGGTTTCTAACCAATCTTGTGCATCCAATAAGTGTGTTTGTGTCATTGGTTGAATAATTAGGTCATTTTCGTCCTCCCTAGGCTTATTCTTGTCCAATTAGGGTTTCTAACCTATATTATGCGTCCAATATGTGAGTTTGTGTCATTGGATGAACAATTGTGCAATTTTCGTCCTCCCGAGGCTTATTCTTGTCCAGTTAGGGTTTCAAACCAATCTTGTGCATTTAATACGTGTGTTTGTGTCATTAGATGAACATTTAGGTCATTTTTGTCTTCCCTAGGCTTATTCTTGTCCAATTAGGGTTTCTAACCTATCTTATGCATCCAATAGGTGGGTTTGTGTCATTGGATGAACATTTAGGTCATTTTTGTCCTCCCTAGGCTTATTCTTGTCCAATTAGGGTTTTCAACCAATCTTGTGCAACGAATATGTTCGTTTGTGTCATTGGATGAACAATTTGGTCATTTTCGTCCTCCCTAGGCTTATTCTTGTCCAATTAGGGTTTCTAACCAATCTTGTGCATCCAATAGGTATGTCCAGTTAAGGTTTTTAACGAATCTTGTACATCCAATAGTTGTGTTTGTGTCATTGGATGAACATTCAGGTCATATTCGTCCTCCCGAGGCTTATTCTAGTCCAATTAGGGTTTCTAACCAGCTTTGTGCATCCAATAGTTGTGTTTGTGTCATTGGATAAACAATAAGGTTATTTTCGTCTTCCCTAGGCTTATTCTTGTCCAATTAGGCTTTCTAACCAATTTTGTGCATCCAATAGGTGTGTTTGTGTCATTGGATGAACAATTATATCATTTTCGTTCTCCCTAGGCTTATTCTTGTCCAATTAGGGTTTCTAACCTATCTTATGCATCCAATAGGTGGGTTTGTGTCATTGGATGAATAATTAGGTCATTTTCGTCCTCCCTAGACTTATTCTAGTCCAATTAGGGTTTCTAACCAATCTTGTGCATCCAATAGGTGTGTTTGTGTCATTGGATGAACATTTATGTCATTTTCGTCCTCCCGAGACTTATTCTTGTCCAATTAGGGTTTCTAACCAATCTTGTGCATCCAGTAGGCGTGTTTGTGTCACTGGAAGAACATTTAGGTCATTTTTGTCCTCCCTAGGCTTATTCTTGTCCAATTAGGGTTTTCAACCAATCTTGTGCAACGAATAAGTTTGTTTGTGTCATTGGATGAACAATTAGGTCATTTTCGTCTTCCCTATGCTTATTCTTGTCCAATTAGGGTTTTTAACCAATCTTGTGCATCCAATAGGTGTGTTTGTCTCATTGGAAGAACATTTAGGTCATTTTTGTCCTCCCTAGGCTTATTCTTGTCCAATTAGGGTTTTCAACCAATCTTGTGCATCCAATAGGTATGTTTGTATCATTGGATGAACAAATAGGTCATTTTCGTCTTCCCTATGCTTATTCTTGTCCAATTAGGGTTTTTAACCAATCTTGTGCATCCAATAGATGTGTTTGTCTCATTGGAGGAACATTTATTTCATTTTCGTCCTCCCTACACTTAATCATGTCCAGTTAAGGTTTTTATCCAATCTTGTGCATCCAATAGTTGTGTTTGTGTCATTGGATGAACATTCAGGTCATTTTCGTCCTCCCGAGGCTTATTCTAGTCCAATTAGGGTTTCTAACCAACTTTGTGCATCCAATAGGTGTGTTTGTGTCATTGGATGAACAATAAGGTTATTTTCGTTCTCCCTATGCTTATTCTTGTCCAATTAGGCTTTCTAACCAATCTTGTGCATCCAATAGGTGTGTTTGTGTCATTGGATGAACAATTATGTCATTTTCGTCCTCCCTAGGCTTATTCTTGTCCAATTAGGGTTTCTAACCAATCTTGGGCATTCAATAAGTGTGTTTGTGTCATTGGATGCATAATTAGGTCATTTTCGTCCTCCCTAGGCTTATTCTTGTCCAATTAGGGTTTCTAACCAATCTTGTGTATCCAATAGGTGTGTTTGTGTCATTGGATGAACAGTTATGTCATTTTCGTCCTCCCTAGGCGTATTCTTGTCCAATTAGGGTCTCTAACCTATACTACGCATCCAATATGTGGGTTTGTGTCATTGGATGAACAATTATGTCATTTTCGTCGTCCCTAGGCTTATTCTTGTCCAATTAGGGTTTCTAACCAATCTTGTGCATCTAGTAGGTGTGTTTGTGTCATTGGATGAATAATTAGGTAATTTTGGTCTTCGCTAGGCTTATTCTTGTCCAATTAGGGTTTTAACCAATCTTGTGCATCCAATAGGTATGTTTGTACCATTGGATGAACAATTAGGTCATTTTCATCTTTTATAGGCTTATTCTTGTCCAATTAGGGTTTTTAACCAATCTTGTGCATCCAATAGGTGTGTTTGGGTCATTGGATGAACATTTATGTCATTTTCGTCCTCCCTACACTTAATCATGTCCAGTTAAGGTTTTTAACCAATCTTATGCATCCAATAGTTGTGTTTCTGTCATTGGTTTAACATTCAGGTCTTTTTCGTCCTCCCGAGGCTTATTCTAGTCCAATTAGGGTTTCTAACCAATTTTGTGCATCCAATAGGTGTGTTTGTGTCATTGGATGAACAATTAGGTTATTTTCTTCCTCCCTAGGCTTATTCTTGTCCAATTAGGGTTTCTAACCAATCTTGTGCATCCAATATGTGTGTTTGTGTCATTGGATGGACATTTATTTCATTTTCGTCTTCCCTACACTTAATCATGTCCAATTAAGGTTTTTATCCAATCTTGTGCATCCAATAGTTGTGTTTGTGTCATTGGATGAACATTCAGGTCATTTTCGTCCTCCCGAGGCTTATTCTAGTCCAATTAGGGTTTCTAACCAACTTTGTGCATCCAATAGGTGTGTTTGTGTCATTGGATAAACAATAAGGTTATTTTCGTCATCCCTAGGCTTATTCTTGTCCAATTAGGCTTTCTAACCAATCTTGTGCATCCAATAGGTGTGTTTGTGTCATTGGATGAACAATTATATCATTTTCGTCCTCCCTAGGCTTATTCTTGTCCAATTAGGGTTTCGAACCAATCATGGGCATCCAATAAGTGTGTTTGTGTCCTTGAATGAACATTTAGGTCATTTTTGTCTTCCCTAGGCTTATTCTTGTCCAATTAGGGTTTCTAACCTATCTTATGCATCCAATAGGTGGGTTTGTGACATTGGATGAACAATTAGGTCATTTTCGTCCTCCCTACACTTATTCTTGTCCAATTAGGGTTTCTAACCAATCTTGTGCATCCAATAGGTGTGTTTGTGTCACTGGATGAACATTTAGATCATTTTCGTCCTCCCTAGGCTTATTCTTGTCCAATTAGGGTTGCTAACCAATCTTGTGCATCCAATAAGTGTGTTTGTGTCATTGGTTGAATAATTAGGTCATTTTCGTCCTCCATAGGCTTATTCTTGTCCAATTAGGGTTTCTAACCAATCTTGTGCATCCAGTAGGTGTGTTTGTGTCACTGGATGAACATTTAGGTCATTTTTGTCCTCCCTAGGTTTATTCTTTTCCAATTAGGGTTTTCAACCAATCTTGCGCAACGAATAAGTTTGTTTGTGTCATTGGATGAACAATTAGGTCATTTTAGTCCTCCCTAGGCTTATTCTTGTCCAATTATGGTTTCTAACCAATCTTGTGCATCCAATAGGTATGTTTGTATCATTGGATGAACAATTAGGTCATTTTCGTCTTCCCTAGGCTTATTCTTGTCCAATTAGGGTTTTTAACCAATCTTGTGCATCCAATAGATGTGTTTGTCTCATTGGAGGAACATTTATTTCATTTTCGTCCTCCCTACACTTAATCATGTCCAGTTAAGGTTTTTATCCAATCTTGTGCATCCAATAGTTGTGTTTGTGTCATTGGATGAACATTCAGGTCATTTTCGTCCTCCCGAGGCTTATTCTAGTCCAATTAGGGTTTCTAACCACCTTTGTGCATCCAATAGGTGTGTTTGTGTCATTGGATGAACAATAAGGTTATTTTCGTCCTCCCTAGGCTTATTCTTGTCCAATTAGGCTTTCTAACCAATCTTGTGCATCCAATAGGTGTGTTTGTGTCACTGGATGAACATTTAGGTCATTTTCGTCCTCCCTAGGCTTATTCTTGTCCAATTAGGGTTGCTAACCAATCTTGTGCATCCAATAAGTGTGTTTGTGTCATTGGTTGAATAATTAGGTCATTTTCGTCCTCCATAGGCTTATTCTTGTCCAATTAGGGTTTCTAACCTATATTATGCGTCCAATATGTGAGTTTGTGTCATTGGATGAACAATTATGTCATTTTCGTCCTCCCGAGGCTTATTCTTGTCCAATTAGGGTTTCTAACCAATCTTGTGCATTTAATACGTGTGTTTTTGTCATTAGATGAACATTTAGATCATTTTTGTCTTCCCTAGGCTTATTCTTGTCCAATTATGGTTTCTAACCTATCTTATGCATCCAATAGGTGGGTTTGTGTCATTGGATGAACATTTAAGTCATTTTTGTCCTCCCTAGGCTTATTCTTGTCTAATTAGGGTTTTCAACCAATCTTGTGCTACGAATATGTTCGTTTGTGTCATTGGATGAACAATTTGGTTATTTTCGTCCTCCCTAGGCTTTGTCTAGTCCAATTTGGGTTTCTAACCAATTTTGTGCATCCAATAGGTGTGTTTGTGTCATTGGATGAACAGTTATGTCATTTTCGTCCTCCCTAGGCTTATTCTTGTCCAATTAGGGTTTCTAACCTATAATATGCATCCAATATGTGGGTTTGTGTCATTGGATGAACAATTATGTCATTTTCGTCCTCCCTAGGCTTATTCTTGTCCAATTAGGGTTTCTAACCAATCTTTTGCATCCAATAGCTGTGTTTGTGTCATTGGATGAACATTTATGTCATTTTCGTCCTCCCGAGACTTATTCTTGTCCAATTAGGGTTTCTAACCAATCTTGTGCATCCAGTAGGTGTGTTTGTGTCACTGGATGAACATTTAGGTCATTTTTGTCCTCCCTAGGCTTATTCTTTTCCAATTAGGGTTTTCAACCAATCTTGCGCAACGAATAAGTTTGTTTGTGTCATTGGATGAACAATTAGGTCATTTTAGTCCTCCCTAGGCTTATTCTTGTCCAATTAGGGTTTCTAACCAATCTTGTGCATCCAATAGGTATGTTTGTATCATTGGATGAACAATTAGGTCATTTTCGTCTTCCCTAGGCTTATTCTTGTCCAATTAGGGTTTTTAACCAATCTTGTGCATCCAATAGATGTGTTTGTCTCATTGGACGAACATTTATTTCATTTTCGTCCTCCCTACACTTAATCATGTCCAGTTAAGGTTTTTATCCAATCTTGTGCATCCAATAGTTGTGTTTGTGTCATTGGATGAACATTCAGGTCATTTTCGTCCTCCCGAGGCTTATTCTAGTCCAATTAGGGTTTCTAACCACCTTTGTGCATCCAATAGGTGTGTTTGTGTCATTGGATGAACAATAAGGTTATTTTCGTCCTCCCTAGGCTTATTCTTGTCCAATTAGGCTTTCTAACCAATCTTGTGCATCCAATAGGTGTGTTTGTGTCATTGGATAAACAATTATGTCATTTTCGTCCTCCCTAGGCTTATTCTTGTCCAATTAGGGTTTCTAACCAATCTTGGGCATCCAATAAGTGTGTTTGTGTCATTGGATGCATAATTAGGTCATTTTCGTCCTCCCTAGGCTTATTCTTGTCCAATTAGGGTTTCTAACCAATGTTGTGCATCCAATAGGTATGTTTGTATCATTGGATGAACAATTAGGTCATTTTCGCCTTCCATAGGCTTATTCTTGTGCAATTAGGGTTTTTAACCAATCTTGTGCATCCAATAGGTGTGTTTCGGTCATTGGATGAACATTTATGTCATTTTCGTCCTCCCTACACTTAATCATGTCCAGTTAAGGTTTTTAACCAATCTTATGCATCCAATAGTTGTGTTTGTGTCATTGGTTTAACATTCAGGTCTTTTTCGTCCTCCCGAGGCTTATTCTAGTCCAATTAGGGTTTCTAAGCAATTTTGTGCATCCAATAGGTGTGTTTGTGTCATTGGATGAACAATTAGGTTATTTTCTTCCTCCCTAGGCTTATTCTTGCCCAATTAGGGTTTCTAACCAATCTTGTGCATCCAATAGGTGTGTTTGTGTCATTGGATGAACAATTATGTTATTTTTGTCCTCCCTAGGCTTATTCTTGTCCAATTAGGGTTTCGAACCAATCATGGGCATCCAATAAGTGTGTTTGTGTCCTTGAATGAACATTTAGGTCATTTTTGTCTTCCCTAGGCTTATTCTTGTCCAATTAGGGTTTCTAACCTATCTTATGCATCCAATAGGTGGGTTTGTGACATTGGATGAACAATTAGATCATTTTCGTCCACCCTACACTTATTCTTGTCCAATTAGGGTTTCTAACCAATCTTGTGCATCCAATAGGTGTGTTTGTGTCACTGGATGAACATTTAGGTCATTTTCGTCCTCCCTAGGCTTATTCTTGTCCAATTAGGGTTGCTAACCAATCTTGTGCATCCAATAAGTGTGTTTGTGTCATTGGTTGAATAATTAGGTCATTTTCGTCCTCCATAGGCTTATTCTTGTCCAATTAGGGTTTCTAACCTATATTATGCGTCCAATATGTGAGTTTGTGTCATTGGATGAACAATTATGTCATTTTCGTCCTCCCGAGGCTTATTCTTGTCCAATTAGGGTTTCTAACCAATCTTGTGCATTTAATACGTGTGTTTTTGTCATTAGATGAACATTTAGATCATTTTTGTCTTCCCTAGGCTTATTCTTGTCCAATTATGGTTTCTAACCTATCTTATGCATCCAATAGGTGGGTTTGTGTCATTGGATGAACATTTAAGTCATTTTTGTCCTCCCTAGGCTTATTCTTGTCTAATTAGGGTTTTCAACCAATCTTGTGCTACGAATATGTTCGTTTGTGTCATTGGATGAACAATTTGGTCATTTTCGTCCTCCCTAGGCTTATTCTTGTCCAATTAGGGTTTCTAACCAATCTTGTGCATCCAATAGGTGTGTTTGTGTCATTGGATGAACAGTTATGTCATTTTCGTCCTCCCTAGGCTTATTCTTGTCCAATTAGGGTTTCTAACCTATAATATGCATCCAATATGTGGGTTTGTGTCATTGGATGAACAATTATGTCATTTTCGTCCTCCCTAGGCTTATTCTTGTCCAATTAGGGTTTCTAACCAATCTTTTGCATCCAATAGCTGTGTTTGTGTCATTGGATGAACATTTATGTCATTTTCGTCCTCCTGAGACTTATTCTTGTCCAATTAGGGTTTCTAACCAATCTTGTGCATCCATTAGGTGTGTTTGTGTCACTGGATGAACATTTAGGTCATTTTTGTCCTCCCTAGGCTTATTCTTTTCCAATTAGGGTTTTCAACCAATCTTGCGCAACGAATAAGTTTGTTTGTGTCATTGGATGAACAATTAGGTCATTTTAGTCCTCCCTAGGCTTATTCTTGTCCAATTAGGGTTTCTAACCAATCTTGTGCATCCAATAGGTATGTTTGTATCATTGGATGAACAATTAGGTCATTTTCGTCTTCCCTAGGCTTATTCTTGTCCAATTAGGGTTTTTAACCAATCTTGTGCATCCAATAGATGTGTTTGTCTCATTGGAGGAACATTTATTTCATTTTCGTCCTCCCTACACTTAATCATGTCCAGTTAAGGTTTTTATCCAATCTTGTGCATCCAATAGTTGTGTTTGTGTCATTGGATGAACATTCAGGTCATTTTCGTCCTCCCGAGGCTTATTCTAGTCCAATTAGGGTTTCTAACCACCTTTGTGCATCCAATAGGTGTGTTTGTGTCATTGGATGAACAATAAGGTTATTTTCGTCCTCCCTAGGCTTATTCTTGTCCAATTAGGCTTTCTAACCAATCTTGTGCATCCAATAGGTGTGTTTGTGTCACTGGATGAACATTTAGGTCATTTTCGTCCTCCCTAGGCTTATTCTTGTCCAATTAGGGTTGCTAACCAATCTTGTGCATCCAATAAGTGTGTTTGTGTCATTGGTTGAATAATTAGGTCATTTTCGTCCTCCATAGGCTTATTCTTGTCCAATTAGGGTTTCTAACCTATATTATGCGTCCAATATGTGAGTTTGTGTCATTGGATGAACAATTATGTCATTTTCGTCCTCCCGAGGCTTATTCTTGTCCAATTAGGGTTTCTAACCAATCTTGTGCATTTAATACGTGTGTTTTTGTCATTAGATGAACATTTAGATCATTTTTGTCTTCCCTAGGCTTATTCTTGTCCAATTATGGTTTCTAACCTATCTTATGCATCCAATAGGTGGGTTTGTGTCATTGGATGAACATTTAAGTCATTTTTGTCCTCCCTAGGCTTATTCTTGTCTAATTAGGGTTTTCAACCAATCTTGTGCTACGAATATGTTCGTTTGTGTCATTGGATGAACAATTTGGTCATTTTCGTCCTCCCTAGGCTTATTCTTGTCCAATTAGGGTTTCTAACCAATCTTGTGCATCCAATAGGTGTGTTTGTGTCATTGGATGAACAGTTATGTCATTTTCGTCCTCCCTAGGCTTATTCTTTTCCAATTAGGGTTTCTAACCTATAATATGCATCCAATATGTGGGTTTGTGTCATTGGATGAACAATTATGTCATTTTCTTCCTCCCTAGGCTTATTCTTGTCCAATTAGGGTTTCTAACCAATCTTTTGAATCCAATAGCTGTGTTTGTGTCATTGGATGAACATTTATGTCATTTTCGTCCTCCCGAGACTTATTCTTGTCCAATTAGGGTTTCTAACCAATCTTGTGCATCCAGTAGGTGTGTTTGTGTCACTGGATGAACATTTAGGTCATTTTTGTCCTCCCTAGGCTTATTCTTTTCCAATTAGGGTTTTCAACCAATCTTGCGCAACGAATAAGTTTGTTTGTGTCATTGGATGAACAATTAGGTCATTTTAGTCCTCCCTAGGCTTATTCTTGTCCAATTAGGGTTTCTAACCAATCTTGTGCATCCAATAGGTATGTTTGTATCATTGGATGAACAATTAGGTCATTTTCGTCTTCCCTAGGCTTATTCTTGTCCAATTAGGGTTTTTAACCAATCTTGTGCATCCAATAGGTGTGTTTGTCTCATTGGACGAACATTTATTTCATTTTCGTCCTCCCTACACTTAATCATGTCCAGTTAAGGTTTTTATCCAATCATGTGCATCCAATAGTTGTGTTTGTGTCATTGGATGAACATTCAGGTCATTTTCGTCCTCCCGAGGCTTATTCTAGTCCAATTAGGGTTTCTAACCAACTTTGTGCATCCAATAGGTGTGTTTGTGTCATTGGATGAACAATAAGGTTATTTTCGTCCTCCCTAGGCTTATTCTTGTCCAATTAGGCTTTCTAACCAATCTTGTGCATCCAATAGGTGTGTTTTTGTCATTGGATGAACAATTATGTCATTTTCGTCCTCCCTAGGCTTATTCTTGTCCAATTAGGGTTTCTAACCAATCTTGGGCATCCAATAAGTGTGTTTGTGTCATTGGATGCATAATTAGGTCATTTTCGTCCTCCCTAGGCTTATTCTTGTCCAATTAGGGTTTCTAACCAATGTTGTGCATCCAATAGGTATGTTTGTATCATTGGATGAACAATTAGGTCATTTTCGCCTTCCATAGGCTTATTCTTGTGCAATTAGGGTTTTTAACCAATCTTGTGCATCCAATAGGTGTGTTTCGGTCATTGGATGAACATTTATGTCATTTTCGTCCTCCCTACACTTAATCATGTCCAGTTAAGGTTTTTAACCAATCTTATGCATCCAATAGTTGTGTTTGTGTCATTGGTTTAACATTCAGGTCTTTTTCGTCCTCCCGAGGCTTATTCTAGTCCAATTAGGGTTTCTAAGCAATTTTGTGCATCCAATAGGTGTGTTTGTGTCATTGGATGAACAATTAGGTTATTTTCTTCCTCCCTAGGCTTATTCTTGCCCAATTAGGGTTTCTAACCAATCTTGTGCATCCAATAGGTGTGTTTGTGTCATTGGATGAACAATTATGTTATTTTTGTCCTCCCTAGGCTTATTCTTGTCCAATTAGGGTTTCGAACCAATCATGGGCATCCAATAAGTGTGTTTGTGTCCTTGAATGAACATTTAGGTCATTTTTGT
>JBBPBS010001217.1:1616950-1633074 GCA_037974835.1 Cicer judaicum | reverse complement strand
TTGTGCATCCAATAGGTGTGTTTGTGTCATTGGATGAACAGTTATGTCATTTTCGTCCTCCCTAGGCTTATTCTTGTCCAATTAGGGTTTCTAACCTATAATATGCATCCAATATGTGGGTTTGTGTCATTGGATGAACAATTATGTCATTTTCGTCCTCCCTAGGCTTATTCTTGTCCAATTAGGGTTTCTAACCAATCTTTTGCATCCAATAGCTGTGTTTGTGTCATTGGATGAACATTTATGTCATTTTCGTCCTCTCGAGACTTATTCTTGTCCAATTAGGGTTTCTAACCAATCTTGTGCATCCAGTAGGTGTGTTTGTGTCACTGGATGAACATTTAGGTCATTTTTGTCCTCCCTAGGCTTATTCTTTTCCAATTAGGGTTTTCAACCAATCTTGCGCAACGAATAAGTTTGTTTGTGTCATTGGATGAACAATTAGGTCATTTTAGTCCTCCCTAGGCTTATTCTTGTCCAATTAGGGTTTCTAACCAATCTTGTGCATCCAATAGGTATGTTTGTATCATTGGATGAACAATTAGGTCATTTTCGTCTTCCCTAGGCTTATTCTTGTCCAATTAGGGTTTTTAACCAATCTTGTGCATCCAATAGATGTGTTTGTCTCATTGGACGAACATTTATTTCATTTTCGTCCTCCCTACACTTAATCATGTCCAGTTAAGGTTTTTATCCAATCTTGTGCATCCAATAGTTGTGTTTGTGTCATTGGATGAACATTCAGGTCATTTTCGTCCTCCCGAGGCTTATTCTAGTCCAATTAGGGTTTCTAACCACCTTTGTGCATCCAATAGGTGTGTTTGTGTCATTGGATGAACAATAAGGTTATTTTCGTCCTCCCTAGGCTTATTCTTGTCCAATTAGGCTTTCTAACCAATCTTGTGCATCCAATAGGTGTGTTTGTGTCATTGGATAAACAATTATGTCATTTTCGTCCTCCCTAGGCTTATTCTTGTCCAATTAGGGTTTCTAACCAATCTTGGGCATCCAATAAGTGTGTTTGTGTCATTGGATGCATAATTAGGTCATTTTCGTCCTCCCTAGGCTTATTCTTGTCCAATTAGGGTTTCTAACCAATGTTGTGCATCCAATAGGTATGTTTGTATCATTGGATGAACAATTAGGTCATTTTCGCCTTCCATAGGCTTATTCTTGTGCAATTAGGGTTTTTAACCAATCTTGTGCATCCAATAGGTGTGTTTCGGTCATTGGATGAACATTTATGTCATTTTCGTCCTCCCTACACTTAATCATGTCCAGTTAAGGTTTTTAACCAATCTTATGCATCCAATAGTTGTGTTTGTGTCATTGGTTTAACATTCAGGTCTTTTTCGTCCTCCCGAGGCTTATTCTAGTCCAATTAGGGTTTCTAAGCAATTTTGTGCATCCAATAGGTGTGTTTGTGTCATTGGATGAACAATTAGGTTATTTTCTTCCTCCCTAGGCTTATTCTTGCCCAATTAGGGTTTCTAACCAATCTTGTGCATCCAATAGGTGTGTTTGTGTCATTGGATGAACAATTATGTTATTTTTGTCCTCCCTAGGCTTATTCTTGTCCAATTAGGGTTTCGAACCAATCATGGGCATCCAATAAGTGTGTTTGTGTCCTTGAATGAACATTTAGGTCATTTTTGTATTCCCTAGGCTTATTCTTGTCCAATTAGGGTTTCTAACCTATCTTATGCATCCAATAGGTGGGTTTGTGACATTGGATGAACAATTAGATCATTTTCGTCCTCCCTACACTTATTCTTGTCCAATTAGGGTTTCTAACCAATCTTGTGCATCCAATAGGTGTGTTTGTGTCACTGGATGAACATTTAGGTCGTTTTCGTCCTCCCTAGGCTTATTCTTGTCCAATTAGGGTTGCTAACCAATCTTGTGCATCCAATAAGTGTGTTTGTGTCATTGGTTGAATAATTAGGTCATTTTCGTCCTCCATAGGCTTATTCTTGTCCAATTAGGGTTTCTAACCTATATTATGCGTCCAATATGTGAGTTTGTGTCATTGGATGAACAATTATGTCATTTTCGTCCTCCCGAGGCTTATTCTTGTCCAATTAGGGTTTCTAACCAATCTTGTGCATTTAATACGTGTGTTTTTGTCATTAGATGAACATTTAGATCATTTTTGTCTTCCCTAGGCTTATTCTTGTCCAATTATGGTTTCTAACCTATCTTATGCATCCAATAGGTGGGTTTGTGTCATTGGATGAACATTTAAGTCATTTTTGTCCTCCCTAGGCTTATTCTTGTCTAATTAGGGTTTTCAACCAATCTTGTGCTACGAATATGTTCGTTTGTGTCATTGGATGAACAATTTGGTTATTTTCGTCCTCCCTAGGCTTTGTCTAGTCCAATTTGGGTTTCTAACCAATTTTGTGCATCCAATAGGTGTGTTTGTGTCATTGGATGAACAGTTATGTCATTTTCGTCCTCCCTAGGCTTATTCTTGTCCAATTAGGGTTTCTAACCTATAATATGCATCCAATATGTGGGTTTGTGTCATTGGATGAACAATTATGTCATTTTCGTCCTCCCTAGGCTTATTCTTGTCCAATTAGGGTTTCTAACCAATCTTTTGCATCCAATAGCTGTGTTTGTGTCATTGGATGAACATTTATGTCATTTTCGTCCTCCCGAGACTTATTCTTGTCCAATTAGGGTTTCTAACCAATCTTGTGCATCCAGTAGGTGTGTTTGTGTCACTGGATGAACATTTAGGTCATTTTTGTCCTCCCTAGGCTTATTCTTTTCCAATTAGGGTTTTCAACCAATCTTGCGCAACGAATAAGTTTGTTTGTGTCATTGGATGAACAATTAGGTCATTTTAGTCCTCCCTAGGCTTATTCTTGTCCAATTAGGGTTTCTAACCAATCTTGTGCATCCAATAGGTATGTTTGTATCATTGGATGAACAATTAGGTCATTTTCGTCTTCCCTAGGCTTATTCTTGTCCAATTAGGGTTTTTAACCAATCTTGTGCATCCAATAGATGTGTTTGTCTCATTGGACGAACATTTATTTCATTTTCGTCCTCCCTACACTTAATCATGTCCAGTTAAGGTTTTTATCCAATCTTGTGCATCCAATAGTTGTGTTTGTGTCATTGGATGAACATTCAGGTCATTTTCGTCCTCCCGAGGCTTATTCTAGTCCAATTAGGGTTTCTAACCACCTTTGTGCATCCAATAGGTGTGTTTGTGTCATTGGATGAACAATAAGGTTATTTTCGTCCTCCCTAGGCTTATTCTTGTCCAATTAGGCTTTCTAACCAATCTTGTGCATCCAATAGGTGTGTTTGTGTCATTGGATGAACAATTATGTCATTTTCGTCCTCCCTAGGCTTATTCTTGTCCAATTAGGGTTTCTAACCAATCTTGGGCATCCAATAAGTGTGTTTGTGTCATTGGATGCATAATTAGGTCATTTTCGTCCTGCCTAGGCTTATTCTTGTCCAATTAGGGTTTCTAACCAATCTTGTGCATCCAATAGGTATGTTTGTATCATTGGATGAACAATTAGGTCATTTTCGCCTTCCATAGGCTTATTCTTGTGCAATTAGGGTTTTTAACCAATCTTGTGCATCCAATAGGTGTGTTTCGGTCATTGGATGAACATTTATGTCATTTTCGTCCTCCCTACACTTAATCATGTCCAGTTAAGGTTTTTAACCAATCTTATGCATCCAATAGTTGTGTTTGTGTCATTGGTTTAACATTCAGGTCTTTTTCGTCCTCCCGAGGCTTATTCTAGTCCAATTAGGGTTTCTAAGCAATTTTGTGCATCCAATAGGTGTGTTTGTGTCATTGGATGAACAATTAGGTTATTTTCTTCCTCCCTAGGCTTATTCTTGCCCAATTAGGGTTTCTAACCAATCTTGTGCATCCAATAGGTGTGTTTGTGTCATTGGATGAACAATTATGTTATTTTTGTCCTCCCTAGGCTTATTCTTGTCCAATTAGGGTTTCGAACCAATCATGGGCATCCAATAAGTGTGTTTGTGTCCTTGAATGAACATTTAGGTCATTTTTGTCTTCCCTAGGCTTATTCTTGTCCAATTAGGGTTTCTAACCTATCTTATGCATCCAATAGGTGGGTTTGTGACATTGGATGAACAATTAGATCATTTTCGTCCACCCTACACTTATTCTTGTCCAATTAGGGTTTCTAACCAATCTTGTGCATCCAATAGGTGTGTTTGTGTCACTGGATGAACATTTAGGTCATTTTCGTCCTCCCTAGGCTTATTCTTGTCCAATTAGGGTTGCTAACCAATCTTGTGCATCCAATAAGTGTGTTTGTGTCATTGGTTGAATAATTAGGTCATTTTCGTCCTCCATAGGCTTATTCTTGTTCAATTAGGGTTTCTAACCTATATTATGCGTCCAATATGTGAGTTTGTGTCATTGGATGAACAATTATGTCATTTTCGTCCTCCCGAGGCTTATTCTTGTCCAATTAGGGTTTCTAACCAATCTTGTGCATTTAATACGTGTGTTTTTGTCATTAGATGAACATTTAGATCATTTTTGTCTTCCCTAGGCTTATTCTTGTCCAATTATGGTTTCTAACCTATCTTATGCATCCAATAGGTGGGTTTGTGTCATTGGATGAACATTTAAGTCATTTTTGTCCTCCCTAGGCTTATTCTTGTCTAATTAGGGTTTTCAACCAATCTTGTGCTACGAATATGTTCGTTTGTGTCATTGGATGAACAATTTGGTTATTTTCGTCCTCCCTAGGCTTTGTCTAGTCCAATTTGGGTTTCTAACCAATCTTGTGCATCCAATAGGTGTGTTTGTGTCATTGGATGAACAGTTATGTCATTTTCGTCCTCCCTAGGCTTATTCTTGTCCAATTAGGGTTTCTAACCTATAATATGCATCCAATATGTGGGTTTGTGTCATTGGATGAACAATTATGTCATTTTCGTCCTCCCTAGGCTTATTCTTGTCCAATTAGGGTTTCTAACCAATCTTTTGCATCCAATAGCTGTGTTTGTGTCCTTGAATGAACATTTAGATCATTTTTGTCTTCCCTAGGCTTACTCTTGTCCAATTATGGTTTCTAACCTATCTTATGCATCCAATAGGTGGGTTTGTGTCATTGGATGAACATTTAAGTCATTTTTGTCCTCCCTAGGCTTATTCTTGTCTAATTAGGGTTTTCAACCAATCTTGTGCTACGAATATGTTCGTTTGTGTCATTGGATGAACAATTTGGTCATTTTCGTCCTCCCTAGGCTTATTCTTGTCCAATTAGCGTTTCTAACCAATCTTGTGCATCCAATAGGTGAGTTTGTGTCATTGGATGAACAGTTATGTCATTTTCGTCCTCCCTAGGCTTATTCTTGTCCAATTAGGGTTTCTAACCTATAATATGCATCCAATATGTGGGATGGTGTCATTGGATGAACAATTATGTCATTTTCGTCCTCCCTAGGCTTATTCTTGTCCAATTAGGGTTTCTAACCAATCTTTTGCATCCAATAGCTGTGTTTGTGTCATTGGATGAACATTTATGTCATTTTCGTCCTCCCGAGACTTATTCTTGTCCAATTAGGGTTTCTAACCAATCTTGTGCATCCAGTAGGTGTGTTTGTGTCACTGGATGAACATTTAGGTGATTTTTGTCCTCCCTAGGCTTATTCTTTTCCAATTAGGGTTTTCAACCAATCTTGCGCAACGAATAAGTTTGTTTGTGTCTTTGGATGAACAATTAGGTCATTTTAGTCCTCCCTAGGCTTATTCTTGTCCAATTAGGGTTTCTAACCAATCTTGTGCATCCAATAGGTATGTTTGTATCATTGGATGAACAATTAGGTCATTTTCGTCTTCCCTAGGCTTATTCTTGTCCAATTAGGGTTTTTAACCAATCTTGTGCATCCAATAGGTGTGTTTGTCTCATTGGACGAACATTTATTTCATTTTCGTCCTCCCTACACTTAATCATGTCCAGTTAAGGTTTTTATCCAATCATGTGCATCCAATAGTTGTGTTTGTGTCATTGGATGAACATTCAGGTCATTTTCGTCCTCCCGAGGCTTATTCTAGTCCAATTAGGGTTTCTAACCAACTTTGTGCATCCAATAGGTGTGTTTGTGTCATTGGATGAACAATAAGGTTATTTTCGTCCTCCCTAGGCTTATTCTTGTCCAATTAGGCTTTCTAACCAATCTTGTGCATCCAATAGGTGTGTTTTTGTCATTGGATGAACAATTATGTCATTTTCGTCCTCCCTAGGCTTATTCTTGTCCAATTAGGGTTTCTAACCAATCTTGGGCATCCAATAAGTGTGTTTGTGTCATTGGATGCATAATTAGGTCATTTTCGTCCTCCCTAGGCTTATTCTTGTCCAATTAGGGTTTCTAACCAATCTTGTGCATTTAATACGTGTGTTTTTGTCATTAGATGAACATTTAGATCATTTTTGTCTTTCCTAGGCTTATTCTTGTCCAATTGTGGTTTCTAACCTATCTTATGCATCCAATAGGTGGGTTTGTGTCCTTGGATGAACATTTAAGTCATTTTTGTCCTCCCTAGGCTTATTCTTGTTTAATTAGGGTTTTCAACCAATCTTGTGCTACGAATATGTTCGTTTGTGTCATTGGATGAACAATTTGGTCATTTTCGTCCTCCCTAGGCTTATTCTTGTCCAATTAGGGTTTCTAACCAATCTTGTGCATCCAATAGGTGTGTTTGTGTCATTGGATGAACAGTTATGTCATTTTCGTCCTCCCTAGGCTTATTCTTGTCCAATTAGGGTTTCTAACCTATAATATGCATCCAATATGTCGGTTTGTGTCATTGGATGAACAATTATGTCATTTTCGTCCTCCCTAGGCTTATTCTTGTCCAATTAGTGTTTCTAACCAATCTTTTGAATCCAATAGCTGTGTTTGTGTCATTGGATGAACATTTATGTCATTTTCGTCCTCCCGAGACTTATTCTTGTCCAATTAGGGTTTCTAACCAATCTTGTGCATCCAGTAGGTGTGTTTGTGTCACTGGATGAACATTTAGGTCATTTTTGTCCTCCCTAGGCTTATTCTTTTCCAATTAGGGTTTTCAACCAATCTTGCGCAACGAATAAGTTTGTTTGTGTCATTGGATGAACAATTAGGTCATTTTAGTCCTCCCTAGGCTTATTCTTGTCCAATTAGGGTTTCTAACCAATCTTGTACATCCAATAGGTATGTTTGTATCATTGGACGAACATTTATTTCATTTTCGTCCTCCCTACACTTAATCATGTCCAGTTAAGGTTTTTATCCAATCTTGTGCATCCAATAGTTGTGTTTGTGTCATTGGATGAACATTCAGGTCATTTTCGTCCTCCCGAGGCTTATTCTAGTCCAATTAGGGTTTCTAACCAACTTTGTGCATCCAATAGGTGTGTTTGTGTCATTGGATGAACAATAAGGTTATTTTCGTCCTCCCTAGGCTTATTCTTGTCCAATTAGGCTTTCTAACCAATCTTGTGCATCCAATAGGTGTGTTTTTGTCATTGGATGAACAATTATGTCATTTTCGTCCTCCCTAGGCTTATTCTTGTCCAATTAGGGTTTCTAACCAATCTTGGGCATCCAATAAGTGTGTTTGTGTCATTGGATGCATAATTAGGTCATTTTCGTCCTCCCTAGCCTTATTCTTGTCCAATTAGGGTTTCTAACCTATAATATGCATCCAATATGTGGGTTTTTGTCATTGGATGAACAATTATGTTATTTTCGTCCTCCCTAGGCTTATTCTTCTCCAATTAGGGTTTCTAACCAATCTTGTGCATCCAATAAGTGTGTTTGTGTCATTGGATGAACATTTATTTCATTTTCGTCCTCCCTACACTTATTCTAGTCCAATTAAGGTTTTTATCCAATCTTGTGCATCCAATAGTTGTGTTTGTGTCATTGGATGAACATTCAGGTCATTTTCGTCCTCCCGAGGCTTATTCTAGTCCAATTACGGATTCTAATCAACTTTGTGCATCCAATAGGTGTGTTTGTGTCATTGGATAAACAATAAGGTTATTTTCGTCCTCCCTAGGCTTATTCTTGTCCAATTAGGCTTTCTAACCAATCTTGTGCATCCAATAGGTGTGTTTGTGTCACTGGATGAACATTTAGGTCATTTTCGTCCTCCCTAGGCTTATCCTTGTCCAATTCGGGTTTCTAACCAATCTTGTGCATCCAACAAGTGTGTTTGTGTCATTGGTTGAATAATTAGGTCATTTTCGTCCTCCCTAGGCTTATTCTTGTCCAATTAGGGTTTCTAACCTATATTATGCGTCCAATATGTGAGTTTGTGTCATTGGATGAACAATTATGCAATTTTCGTCCTCCCGAGGCTTATTCTTGTCCAGTTAGGGTTTCTAACCAATCTTATGCATTTAATACGTGTGTTTGTGTCATTAGATGAACATTTACGTCATTTTTGTCTTCCTTAGGCTTATTCTTGTCCAATAAGGGTTTTCAACCAATCTTGTGCAACGAATATGTTCGTTTGTGTCATTGGATGAACAATTTGGTCATTTTCGTCCTCCCTAGGCTTATTCTTGTCCAATTAGGGTTTCTAACCAATCTTGTGCATCCAATAGGTATGTCCAGTTAAGGTTTTTAACGAATCTTGTGCATCCAATAGTTGTGTTTGTGTCATTGGATGAACATTCAGGTCTTATTCGTCCTCCCGAGGCTTATTCTAGTCCAATTAGGGTTTCTAAAAAACTTTGTGCATCCAATAGGTGTGTTTGTGTCATTGGATAAACAATAAGGTTATTTTCGTCTTCCCTAGGCTTATTCTTGTCCAATTAGGCTTTCTAACCAATCTTGTGCATCCAATAGGTGTGTTTGTGTCATTGGATGAACAATTATATCATTTTCGTTCTCCCTAGGCTTATTCTTGTCCAATTAGGGTTTCTAACCTATCTTATGCATCCAATAGGTGGGTTTGTGTCATTGGATGAACAATTAGGTCATTTTCGTCCTCCCTAGGCTTATTCTTGTCTAATTAGGGTTTCTAACCAATCTTGTGAATCCAATAGGTGTGTTTATTCATTGGATGAACAAATAGGTCTTTTTCGTCTTCCCTATGCTTATTCTTGTCCAATTAGGGTTTTTAACCAATCTTGTGCATCCAATATGTGTGTTTGGGTCATTGGATGAACATTTATGTCATTTTCGTCCTCCCTACACTTAATCATGTCCAGTTAAGGTTTTTAACCAATCTTGTGCATCCATTAGTTGTGTTTGTGTCATTGGTTTAACATTCAGGTCATTTTCGTCCTCCCGAGGCTTATTCTAGTCCAATTAGGGTTTCTAACCAATCTTGGGCATTCAATAACTGTGTTTGTGTCATTGGATGCATAATTAGGTCATTTTCGTCCTCCCTAGGCTTATTCTTGTCCAATTAGGGTTTCTAACCAATCTTGTGTAACCAATAGGTGTGTTTGTGTCATTAGATGAACAATTATGTCATTTTCGTCCTCCCTAGGCTTATTCTTGTCCAATTAGGGTTTCTAACCTTTAATATGCATCCAATATGTGGGTTTGTGTCATTGGATGAACAATTATGTCATTTTCGTCGTCCCTAGGCATATTCTTGTCCAATTAGGGTTTCTAACAAATCTTGTGCATCTAGTAGGTGTGTTTGTGTTATTGGATGAATAATTAGGTAATTTTGGTCTTCGCTAGGCTTATTCTTGTCCAATTAGGGTTTTAACCAATCTTGTGCATCCAATAGGTATGTTTGTATCATTGGATGAACAATTAGGTCATTTTCATCTTCTATAGGCTTACTCTTGTCCAATTAGGGTTTTTAACCAATCTTGTGCATCCAATAGGTGTGTTTGGGTCATTGGATGAACATTTATGTCATTTTCGTCCTCCCTACACTTAATCATGTCCAGTTAAGGTTTTTAACCAATCTTGTGCATCCATTAGTTGTGTTTGTGTCATTGGTTTAACATTCAGGTCTTTTTCGTCCTCCCGAGGCTTATTCTAGTCCAATTAGGGTTTCTACCAATTTTGTGCATCCAATAGGTGTGTTTGTGTCATTGGATGAACAATTAGGTTGTTTTCTTCCTCCCTAGGCTTATTCTTGTCCAATTAGGGTTTCTAACCAATCTTGTGCATCCAATAGGTGTGTTTGTGTCATTGGATGAACAATTATGTTATTTTCGTCCTCCCTAGGCTTATTCTTGTCCAATTAGGGTTTCTAACCAATCTTGTGCATCCAATAAGTGTGTTTGTGTCATTGGATGAACATTTATTTCATTTTCGTCCTCCCTACACTTAATCATGTCGAATTAAGGTTTTTATCCAATCTTGTGCATCCAATAGTTGTGTTTGTGTCATTGGATGAACATTCAGGTCATTTTCGTCCTCCCGAGGCTTATTCTAGTCCAATTAGGGTTTCTAACCAACTTTGTGCATCCAATAGGTGTGTTTGTGTCATTGGATAAACAATAAGGTTATTTTCGTCCTCCCTAGGCTTATTCTTGTCCAATTAGGCTTTCTAACCAATCTTGTGCATCCAATAGGTGTGTTTGTGTCATTGGATGAACATTTAGGTCATTTTCGTCCTCCGTAGGCTTATTCTCTTCCAATTAGGGTTTCTAACCAATCTTGTGCATCCAATAAGTGTGTTTGTGTCATTGGTTGAATAATTAGGTCATTTTCGTCCTCCCTAGGCTTATTGTTGTCCAATTAGGGTTTCTAACCTATATTATGCGTCCAATATGTGAGTTTGTGTCATTCGATGAACAATTATGCCATTTTCGTCCTCCCGAGGCTTATTCTTGTCCAATTAGGATTTCTAACCAATCTTGTGCATTTAATACGTGTGTTTGTGTCATTAGATGAACATTTAGGTGATTTTTGTCTTCCCTAGGCTTATTCTTGTCCAATTAGGGTTTCTAACCTATCTTATGCATCCAATAGGTGGGTTTGTGTCATTGGATGAACATTTAAGTCATTTTTGTCCTCCCTAGGCTTATTCTTGTCTAATTAGGGTTTTCAACCAATCTTGTGCTACGAATATGTTCATTTGTGTCATTGGATGAACAATTTGGTCATTTTCGTCCTCCCTAGGCTTATTCTTGTCCAATTAGGGTTTCTAACCAATCTTGTGCATCCAATAGGTGTGTTTGTGTCATTGGATGAACAGTTATGTCATTTTCGTCCTCCCTAGGCTTATTCTTGTCCAATTAGGGTTTCTAACCTATAATATGCATCCAATATGTGGGTTTGTGTCATTGGATGAACAATTATGTCATTTTCGTCCTCCCTAGGCTTATTCTTGTCCAATTAGGGTTTCTAACCAATCTTTTGCATCCAATAGCTGTGTTTGTGTCATTGGATGAACATTTATGTCATTTTCGTCCTCCTGAGACTTATTCTTGTCCAATTAGGGTTTCTAACCAATCTTGTGCATCCATTAGGTGTGTTTGTGTCACTGGATGAACATTTAGGTCATTTTTGTCCTCCCTAGGCTTATTCTTTTCCAATTAGGGTTTTCAACCAATCTTGCGCAACGAATAAGTTTGTTTGTGTCATTGGATGAACAATTAGGTCATTTTAGTCCTCCCTAGGCTTATTCTTGTCCAATTAGGGTTTCTAACCAATCTTGTGCATCCAATAGGTATGTTTGTATCATTGGATGAATAATTAGGTCATTTTCGTCTTCCCTAGGCTTATTCTTGTCCAATTAGGGTTTTTAACCAATCTTGTGCATCCAATAGGTGTGTTTGTCTCATTGGACGAACATTTATTTCATTTTCGTCCTCCCTACACTTAATCATGTCCAGTTAAGGTTTTTATCCAATCATGTGCATCCAATAGTTGTGTTTGTGTCATTTGATGAACATTCAGGTCATTTTCGTCCTCCCGAGGCTTATTCTAGTCCAATTAGGGTTTCTAACCAACTTTGTGCATCCAATAGGTGTGTTTGTGTCATTGGATGAACAATTTGGTCATTTTCGTCCTCCCTAGGCTTATTCTTGTCCAATTAGGGTTTCTAACCAATCTTGTGCATCCAATAGGTGTGTTTGTGTCATTGGATGAACAGTTATGTCATTTTCGTCCTCCCTAGGCTTATTCTTGTCCAATTAGGGTTTCTAACCTATAATATGCATCCAATATGTGGGTTTGTGTCATTGGATGAACAATTATGTCATTTTCGTCCTCCCTAGGCTTATTCTTGTCCAATTAGGGTTTCTAACCAATCTTTTGCATCCAATAGCTGTGTTTGTGTCATTGGATGAACATTTATGTCATTTTCGTCCTCCTGAGACTTATTCTTGTCCAATTAGGGTTTCTAACCAATCTTGTGCATCCATTAGGTGTGTTTGTGTCACTGGATGAACATTTAGGTCATTTTTGTCCTCCCTAGGCTTATTCTTTTCCAATTAGGGTTTTCAACCAATCTTGCGCAACGAATAAGTTTGTTTGTGTCATTGGATGAACAATTAGGTCATTTTAGTCCTCCCTAGGCTTATTCTTGTCCAATTAGGGTTTCTAACCAATCTTGTGCATCCAATAGGTATGTTTGTATCATTGGATGAACAATTAGGTCATTTTCGTCTTCCCTAGGCTTATTCTTGTCCGATTAGGGTTTTTAACCAATCTTGTGCATCCAATAGGTGTGTTTGTCTCATTGGACGAACATTTATTTCATTTTCGTCATCCCTACACTTAATCATGTCCAGTTAAGGTTTTTATCCAATCATGTGCATCCAATAGTTGTGTTTGTGTCATTTGATGAACATTCAGGTCATTTTCGTCCTCCCGAGGCTTATTCTAGTCCAATTATGGTTTCTAACCAACTTTGTGCATCCAATAGGTGTGTTTGTGTCATTGGATGAACAATAAGGTTATTTTCGTCCTCCCTAGGCTTATTCTTGTCCAATTAGGCTTTCTAACCAATCTTGTGCATCCAATAGGTGTGTTTTTGTCATTGGATGAACAATTATGTCATTTTCGTCCTCCCTAGGCTTATTCTTGTCCAATTAGGGTTTCTAACCAATCTTGGGCATCCAATAAGTGTGTTTGTGTCATTGGATGCATAATTAGGTCATTTTCGTCCTCCCTAGGCTTATTCTTGTCCAATTAGGGTTTCTAACCAATCTTGTGCATTTATTACGTGTGTTTTTGTCATTAGATGAACATTTAGATCATTTTTGTCTTCCCTAGGCTTATTCTTGTCCAATTATGGTTTCTAACCTATCTTATGCATCCAATAGGTGGGTTTGTGTCATTGGATGAACATTTAAGTCATTTTTGTCCTCCCTAGGCTTATTCTTGTCTAATTAGGGTTTTCAACCAATCTTGTGCTACGAATATGTTCGTTTGTGTCATTGGATGAACAATTTGGTCATTTTCGTCCTCCCTAGGCTTATTCTTGTCCAATTAGGGTTTCTAACCAATCTTGTGCATCCAATAGGTGTGTTTGTGTCATTGGATGAACAGTTATGTCATTTTCGTCCTCCCTAGGCTTATTCTTTTCCAATTAGGGTTTCTAACCTATAATATGCATCCAATATGTGGGTTTGTGTCATTGGATGAACAATTATGTCATTTTCTTCCTCCCTAGGCTTATTCTTGTCCAATTAGGGTTTCTAACCAATCTTTTGAATCCAATAGCTGTGTTTGTGTCATTGGATGAACATTTATGTCATTTTCGTCCTCCCGAGACTTATTCTTGTCCAATTAGGGTTTCTAACCAATCTTGTGCATCCAGTAGGTGTGTTTGTGTCACTGGATGAACATTTAGGTCATTTTTGTCCTCCCTAGGCTTATTCTTTTCCAATTAGGGTTTTCAACCAATCTTGCGCAACGAATAAGTTTGTTTGTGTCATTGGATGAACAATTAGGTCATTTTAGTCCTCCCTAGGCTTATTCTTGTCCAATTAGGGTTTCTAACCAATCTTGTGCATCCAATAGGTATGTTTGTATCATTGGATGAACAATTAGGTCATTTTCGTCTTCCCTAGGCTTATTCTTGTCCAATTAGGGTTTTTAACCAATCTTGTGCATCCAATAGGTGTGTTTGTCTCATTGGACGAACATTTATTTCATTTTCGTCCTCCCTACACTTAATCATGTCCAGTTAAGGTTTTTATCCAATCATGTGCATCCAATAGTTGTGTTTGTGTCATTTGATGAACATTCAGGTCATTTTCGTCCTCCCGAGGCTTATTCTAGTCCAATTAGGGTTTCTAACCAACTTTGTGCATCCAATAGGTGTGTTTGTGTCATTGGATGAACAATTTGGTCATTTTCGTCCTCCCTAGGCTTATTCTTGTCCAATTAGGGTTTCTAACCAATCTTGTGCATCCAATAGGTGTGTTTGTGTCATTGGATGAACAGTTATGTCATTTTCGTCCTCCCTAGGCTTATTCTTGTCGAATTAGGGTTTCTAACCTATAATATGCATCCAATATGTGGGTTTGTGTCATTGGATGAACAATTATGTCATTTTCGTCCTCCCTAGGCTTATTCTTGTCCAATTAGGGTTTCAAACCTATCTTATGCAGCCAATAGCTGTGTTTGTGTCATTGGATGAACATTTATGTCATTTTCGTCCTCCTGAGACTTATTCTTGTCCAATTAGGGTTTCTAACCAATCTTGTGCATCCATTAGGTGTGTTTGTGTCACTGGATGAACATTTAGGTCATTTTTGTCCTCCCTAGGCTTATTCTTTTCCAATTAGGGTTTTCAACCAATCTTGCGCAACGAATAAGTTTGTTTGTGTCATTGGATGAACAATTAGGTCATTTTAGTCCTCCCTAGGCTTATTCTTGTCCAATTAGGGTTTCTAACCAATCTTGTACATCCAATAGGTATGTTTGTATCATTGGATGAACAATTAGGTCATTTTCGTCTTCCCTAGGCTTATTCTTGTCCAATTAGGGTTTTTAACCAATCTTGTGCATCCAATAGGTGTGTTTGTCTCATTGGACGAACATTTATTTCATTCTCGTCCTCCCTACACTTAATCATGTCCAGTTAAGGTTTTTATCCAATCTTGTGCATCCAATAGTTGTGTTTGTGTCATTGGATGAACATTCAGGTCATTTTCGTCCTCCCGAGGCTTATTCTAGTCCAATTAGGGTTTCTAACCAACTTTGTGCATCCAATAGGTGTGTTTGTGTCATTGGATGAACAATAAGGTTATTTTCGTCCTCCCTAGGCTTATTCTTGTCCAATTAGGCTTTCTAACCAATCTTGTGCATCCAATAGGTGTGTTTTTGTCATTGGATGAACAATTATGTCATTTTCGTCCTCCCTACACTTATTCTAGTCCAATTAAGGTTTTTATCCAATCTTGTGCATCCAATAGGTGTGTTTGTGTCATTGGATAAACAATAAGGTTATTTTCGTCCTCCCTAGGCTTATTCTTGTCCAATTAGGCTTTCTAACCAATCTTGTGCATCCAATAGGTGTTTTTGTGTCACTGGATGAACATTTAGGTCATTTTCGTCCTCCCTAGGCTTATTCTTCTCCAATTAGGGTTTCTAACCAATCTTGTGCATCCAATAAGTGTGTTTGTGTCATTGGATGAACATTTATTTCATTTTCGTCCTCCCTACACTTATTCTAGTCCAATTAATGTTTTTATCCAATCTTGTGCATCCAATAGTTGTGTTTGTGTCATTGGATGAACATTCAGGTCATTTTCGTCCTCCCGAGGCTTATTCTAGTCCAATTAGGGTTTCTAACCAATCTTGTGCATCCAATAGGTGTGTTTGTGTCACTTGATGAACATTTAGGTCATTTTCGTCCTCCCTAGGCTTATCCTTGTCCAATTAGGGTTTCTAACCAATCTTGTGCATCCAATAAGTGTGTTTGTGTCATTGGATGAACATTTATTTCATTTTCGTCCTCCCTACACTTATTCTAGTCCAATTAAGGTTTTTATCCAATCTTGTGCATCCAATAGGTGAGTTTGTGTCATTGGATAAACAATAAGGTTATTTTCGTCCTCCCTAGGCTTATTCTTGTCCAATTAGGCTTTCTAACCAATCTTGTGCATCCAATAGGTGTGTTTGTGTCACTGGATGAACATTTAGGTCATTTTCGTCCTCCCTAGGCTTATCCTTGTCCAATT
>JBBPBS010001217.1:1580898-1606610 GCA_037974835.1 Cicer judaicum | reverse complement strand
TATCTTATGCATCCAATAGGTGGGTTTGTGACATTGGATGAACAATTAGGTCATTTTCGTCCTCCCTACGCTTATTCCTGTCCAATTAGGGTTTCTAACCAATCTTGTGCATCCAATAGGTGTGTTTGTGTCACTGGATGAACATTTAGGTCATTTTCGTCCTCACTAGGCTTATTCTTGTCCAATTAGGGTTTCTAACCAATCTTTTGCATCCAATAGCTGTGTTTGTGTCATTGGATAAACATTTATGTCATTTTCGTCCTCCCGAGACTTATTCTTGTCCAATTAGGGTTTCTAACCAATCTTGTGCATCCAGTAGGTGTGTTTGTGTCACTGGATGAACATTTAGGTCATTTTTGTCCTCCCTAGGCTTATTCTTTTCCAATTAGGGTTTCTCACCAATCTTGTGCATCCAATAGGTATGTTTGTATCATTGGATGAACAATTAGGTCATTTTCGTCTTCCCTAGGCTTATTCTTATCCAATTAGGGTTTTTAACCAATCTTGTGCATCCAATAGGTGTGTTTGTCTTATTGGACGAACATTTATTTCATTTTCGTCCTCCCTACACTTAATCATGTCCAGTTAAGGTTTTTATCCAATCTTGTGCATCCAATAGTTGTGTTTGTGTCATTGGATGAACATTCAGGTCATTTTCGTCCTCCCGAGGCTTATTCTAGTCCAATTAGGGTTTCTAACCAACTTTGTGCATCCAATAGGTGTGTTTGTGTCATTGGATGAACAATAAGGTTATTTTCGTCCTCCCTAGGCTTATTCTTGTCCAATTAGGCTTTCTAACCAATCTTGTGCATCCAATAGGTGTGTTTTTGTCATTGGATGAACAATTATGTCATTTTCGTCCTCCCTAGGGTTATTCTTGTCCAGTTAGGCTTTCTAACCAATCTTGTGCATCCAATAAGTGTGTTTGTGTCCTTCAATGAACATTTAGGTCATTTTTGTCTTCCCTAGGCTTATTCTTGTCCAATTAGGGTTTCTAACCTATCTTATGCATCCAATAGGTGGGTTTGTGACATTGGATGAACAATTAGGTCATTTTCGTCCTCCCTACGCTTATTCCTGTCCAATTAGGGTTTCTAACCAATCTTGTGCATCCAATAGGTGTGTTTGTGTCACTGGATGAACATTTAGGTCATTTTCGTCCTCCCTAGGCTTATTCTTGTCCAATTAGGGTTTCTATTTAATCTTGTGCATGCAATAGGTGTGTTTTTGTCATTGGATGAACAATTATGTCATTTTCGTCCTCCCTAGGCTTATTCTTGTCCAATTAGGGTTTCTAACCAATCTTGGGCATCCAATAAGTGTGTTTGTGTCATTGGATGCATAATTAGGTCATTTTCGTCCTCCCTAGGCTTATTCTTGTCCAATTAGGGTTTCTAACCAATCTTGTGCATTTATTACGTGTGTTTTTGTCATTAGATGAACATTTAGATCATTTTTGTCTTCCCTAGGCTTATTCTTGTCCAATTATGGTTTCTAACCTATCTTATGCATCCAATAGGTGGGTTTGTGTCATTGGATGAACATTTAAGTCATTTTTGTCCTCCCTAGGCTTATTCTTGTCTAATTAGGGTTTTCAACCAATCTTGTGCTACGAATATGTTCGTTTGTGTCATTGGATGAACAATTTGGTCATTTTCGTCCTCCCTAGGCTTATTCTTGTCCAATTAGGGTTTCTAACCAATCTTGTGCATCCAATAGGTGTGTTTGTGTCATTGGATGAACAGTTATGTCATTTTCGTCCTCCCTAGGCTTATTCTTTTCCAATTAGGGTTTCTAACCTATAATATGCATCCAATATGTGGGTTTGTGTCATTGGATGAACAATTATGTCATTTTCTTCCTCCCTAGGCTTATTCTTGTCCAATTAGGGTTTCTAACCAATCTTTTGAATCCAATAGCTGTGTTTGTGTCATTGGATGAACATTTATGTCATTTTCGTCCTCCCGAGACTTATTCTTGTCCAATTAGGGTTTCTAACCAATCTTGTGCATCCAGTAGGTGTGTTTGTGTCACTGGATGAACATTTAGGTCATTTTTGTCCTCCCTAGGCTTATTCTTTTCCAATTAGGGTTTTCAACCAATCTTGCGCAACGAATAAGTTTGTTTGTGTCATTGGATGAACAATTAGGTCATTTTAGTCCTCCCTAGGCTTATTCTTGTCCAATTAGGGTTTCTAACCAATCTTGTGCATCCAATAGGTATGTTTGTATCATTGGATGAACAATTAGGTCATTTTCGTCTTCCCTAGGCTTATAGTTGTCCAATTAGGGTTTTTAACCAATCTTGTGCATCCAATAGGTGTGTTTGTCTCATTGGACGAACATTTATTTGATTTTCGTCCTCCCTACACTTAATCATGTCCAGTTATGCTTTTTATCCAATCTTGTGCATCCAATAGTTGTGTTTGTGTCATTGGATGAACATTCAGGTCATTTTCGTCCCCCCGAGGCTTATTCTAGTCCAATTAGGGTTTCTAACCAACTTTGTGCATCCAATAGGTGTGTTTGTGTCATTGGATGAACAATAACGTTATTTTCGTCCTCCCTAGGCTTATTCTTGTCCAATTAGGCTTTCTAACCAATCTTGTGCATCCAATAGGTGTGTTTTTGTCATTGGATGAACAATTATGTCATTTTCGTCCTCCCTAGGCTTATTCTTGTCCAATTAGGCTTTCTAACCAATCTTGTGCATCCAATAAGTGTGTTTGTGTCCTTGAATGAACATTTAGGTCATTTTTGTCTTCCCTAGGCTTATTCTTGTCCAATTAGGGTTTCTAACCTATCTTATGCATCCAATAGGTGGGTTTGTGACATTGGATTAACAATTAGGTCATTTTCGTCCTCCCCACGCTTATTCCTGTCCAATTAGGGTTTCTAACCAATCTTGTGCATCCAATAGGTGTGTTTGTGTCACTGCATGAACATTTAGGTCATTTTCGTCCTCCCTAGGCTTATTCTTGTCCAATTAGGGTTGCTAACCAATCTTGTGCATCCAATAAGTGTGTTTGTGTCATTGGTTGAATAATTAGGTCATTTTCGTCCTCCCTAGGCTTATTCTTGTCCAATTAGGGTTTCTAACCAATCTGTTGCATCCAATAGCTGTGTTTGTGTCATTGGATGAACATTTATGTCATTTTATTCCTCCCGAGACTTATTCTTGTCCAATTAGGGTTTCTAACCAATCTTGTGCATCCAGTAGGTGTGTTTGTGTCACTGGATGAACATTTAGGTCATTTTTGTCCTCGCTAGGCTTATTCTTTTCAATTAGGGTTTTCAACCAATCTTGCGCAACGAATAAGTTTGTTTGTGTCATTGGATGAACAATTAGGTCATTTTAGTCCTCCCGAGGCTTATTCTTGTCCAATTAGGTTTCTCACCAATCTTGTGCATCCAATAGGTATGTTTGTATCATTGGATGAACAATTAGGTCATTTTCGTCTTCAATAGGCTTATTCTTGTCCAATTAGGGTTTTTAACCAATCTTGTGCATCCAATAGGTGTGTTTGTCTCATTGGACGAACATTTATTTCATTTTTGTCGTCCCTACACTTAATCATGTCCAGTTAAGGTTTTTATCCAATCTTGTGCATCCAATAGTTGTGTTTGTGTCATTGGATGAACATTCAGGTCATTTTCGTCCCCCCAAGGCTTATTCTAGTCCAATTAGGGTTTCTAACCAACTTTGTGCATCCAATAGGTGTGTTTGTGTCATTGGATGAACAATAAGGTTATTTTCGTCCTCCCTAGGCTTATTCTTGTCCAATTAGGCTTTCTAACCAATCTTGTGCATCCAATAGGTGTGTTTTTGTCATTGGATGAACAATTATGTCATTTTCGTCCTCCCTAGGCTTATTCTTGTCCAATTAGGCTTTCTAACCAATCTTGTGCATCCAATAAGTGTGTTTGTGTCCTTGAATGAACATTTAGGTCATTTTTGTCTTCCCTAGGCTTATTCTTGTCCAATTAGGGTTTCAAACCTATCTTATGCAGCCAATAGGTGGGTTTGTGACATTGGATGAACAATTAGGTCATTTTCGTCCTCCCCACGCTTATTCCTGTCCAATTAGGGTTTCTAACCAATCTTGTGCATCCAATAGGTGTGTTTGTGTCACTGCATGAACATTTAGGTCATTTTCGTCCTCCCTAGGCTTATTCTTGTCCAATTAGGGTTGCTAACCAATCTTGTGCATCCAATAAGTGTGTTTGTGTCATTGGTTGAATAATTAGGTCATTTTCGTCCTCCCTAGGCTTATTCTTGTCCAATTAGGGTTTCTAACCTATATTATGCGTCCAATATGTGAGTTTGTGTCATTGGATGAACAATTATGTCATTTTCGTCCTCCCGAGGCTTATTCTTGTCCAATTAGGGTTTCTAACCAATCTTGTGCATTTAATACGTGTGTTTTTGTCATTAGATGAACATTTAGATCATTTTTGTCTTCCCTAGGCTTATTCTTGTCCAATTATGGTTTCTAACCTATCTTATGCATCCAATAGGTGGGTTTGTGTCATTGGATGAACATTTAAGTCATTTTTGTCCTCCCTAGGCTTATTCTTGTCTAATTAGGGTTTTCAACCAATCTTATGCTACGAATATGTTCGTTTGTGTCATTGGATGAACAATTTGGTCATTTTCGTCCTCCCTAGGCTTATTCTTGTCCAATTAGGGTTTCTAACCAATCTTGTGCATCCAATAGGTGTGTTTGTGTCATTGGATGAACAGTTCTGTCATTTTCATCCTCCCTAGGCTTATTCTTGTCCAATTAGGGTTTCTAACCTATAATATGCATCCAATATGTGGGTTTGTGTCATTGGATGAACAATTATGTCATTTTCGTCCTCCCTAGGCTTATTCTTGTCCAATTAGGGTTTCTAACCAATCTTTTGCATCCAATAGCTGTGTTTGTGTCATTGGATGAACATTTATGTCATTTTCGTCCTCCAGAGACTTATTCTTGTCCAATTAGGGTTTCTAACCAATCTTGTGCATCCAGTAGGTGTGTTTGTGTCACTGGATGAACATTTAGGTCATTTTTGTCCTCCCTAGGCTTATTCTTTTCCAATTAGGGTTTTCAACCAATCTTGCGCAACGAATAAGTTTGTTTGTGTCATTGGATGAACAATTAGGTCATTTTAGTCCTCCCGAGGCTTATTCTTGTCCAATTAGGTTTCTCACCAATCTTGTGCATCCAATAGGTATGTTTGTATCATTGGATGAACAATTAGGTCATTTTCGTCTTCAATAGGCTTATTCTTGTCCAATTAGGGTTTTTAACCAATCTTGTGCATCCAATAGGTGTGTTTGTCTCATTGGACGAACATTTATTTCATTTTTGTCGTCCCTACACTTAATCATGTCCAGTTAAGGTTTTTATCCAATCTTGTGCATCCAATAGTTGTGTTTGTGTCATTGGATGAACATTCAGGTCATTTTCGTCCTCCCGAGGCTTATTCTAGTCCAATTAGGGTTTCTAACCAACTTTGTGCATCCAATAGGTGTGTTTGTGTCATTGGATGAACAATAAGGTTATTTTCGTCCTCCCTAGGCTTATTCTTGTCCAATTAGGCTTTCTAACCAATCTTGTGCATCCAATAGGTGTGTTTTTGTCATTGGATGAACAATTACGTCATTTTCGTCCTCCCTAGGCTTATTCTTGTCCAATTAGGCTTTCTAACCAATCTTGTGCATCCAATAAGTGTGTTTGTGTCCTTGAATGAACATTTAGGTCATTTTTGTCTTCCCTAGGCTTATTCTTGTCCAATTAGGGTTTCTAACCTATCTTATGCATCCAATAGGTGGGTTTGTGACATTGGATGAACAATTAGGTCATTTTCGTCCTCCCTACGCTTATTCCTGTCCAATTAGGGTTTCTAACCAATCTTGTGCATCCAATAGGTGTGTTTGTGTCACTGGATGAACATTTAGGTCATTTTCGTCCTCCCTAGGCTTATTCTTGTCCAATTAGGGTTGCTAACCAATCTTGTGCATCCAATAAGTGTGTTTGTGTCATTGGTTGAATAATTAGGTCATTTTCGTCCTCCCTAGGCTTATTCTTGTCCAATTAGGGTTTCTAACCAATCTGTTGCATCCAATAGCTGTGTTTGTGTCATTGGATGAACATTTATGTCATTTTATTCCTCCCGAGACTTATTCTTGTCCAATTAGGGTTTCTAACCAATCTTGTGCATCCAGTAGGTGTGTTTGTGTCACTGGATGAACATTTAGGTCATTTTTGTCCTCCCTAGGCTTATTCTTTTCCAATTAGGGTTTTCAACCAATCTTGCGCAACGAATAAGTTTGTTTGTGTCATTGGATGAACAATTAGGTCATTTTAGTCCTCCCGAGGCTTATTCTTGTCCAATTAGGTTTCTCACCAATCTTGTGCATCCAATAGGTATGTTTGTATCATTGGATGAACAATTAGGTCATTTTCGTCTTCAATAGGCTTATTCTTGTCCAATTAGGGTTTTTAACCAATCTTGTGCATCGAATAGGTGTGTTTGTCTCATTGGACGAACATTTATTTCATTTTTGTCGTCCCTACACTTAATCATGTCCAGTTAAGGTTTTTATCCAATCTTGTGCATCCAATAGTTGTGTTTGTGTCATTGGATGAACATTCAGGTCATTTTCGTCCTCCCGAGGCTTATTCTAGTCCAATTAGGGTTTCTAACCAACTTTGTGCATCCAATAGGTGTGTTTGTGTCATTGGATGAACAATAAGGTTATTTTCGTCCTCCCTAGGCTTATTCTTGTCCAATTAGGCTTTCTAACCAATCTTGTGCATCCAATAGGTGTGTTTTTGTCATTGGATGAACAATTATGTCATTTTCGTCCTCCCTAGGCTTATTCTTGTCCAATTAGGCTTTCTAACCAATCTTGTGCATCCAATAAGTGTGTTTGTGTCCTTGAATGAACATTTAGGTCATTTTTGTCTTCCCTAGGCTTATTCTTGTCCAATTAGGGTTTCTAACCTATCTTATGCATCCAATAGGTGGGTTTGTGACATTGGATGAACAATTAGGTCATTTTCGTCCTCCCTACGCTTATTCCTGTCCAATTAGGGTTTCTAACCAATCTTGTGCATCCAATAGGTGTGTTTGTGTCACTGGATGAACATTTAGGTCATTTTCGTCCTCCCTAGGCTTATTCTTGTCCAATTAGGGTTGCTAACCAATCTTGTGCATCCAATAAGTATGTTTGTGTCATTGGTTGAATAATTAGGTCATCTTCGTCCTCCCTAGGCTTATTCTTGTCCAATTAGGGTTTCTAACCAATCTTTTGCATCCAATAGCTGTGTTTGTGTCATTGGATGAACATTTATGTCATTTTCGTCCTCCCGAGACTTATTCTTGTCAAATTAGGGTTTCTAACCAATCTTGTGCATCCAGTAGGTGTGTTTGTGTCACTGGATGAACATTTAGATCATTTTTGTCCTCCCTAGGCTTATTCTTTTCCAATTACGGTTTTCAGCCAATCTTGCGCAACGAATAAGTTTGTTTGTGTCATTGGATGAACAATTAGGTCATTTTAGTCCTCCCTAGGCTTATTCTTGTCCAATTAGGGTTTCTCACCAATCTTGTGCACCCAATAGGTATGTTTGTATCATTGGATGAACAATTAGGTCATTTTCGTCTTCCCTAGGGTTATTCTTGTCCAATTAGGGTTTTTAACCAATCTTGTGCATCCAATAGGTGTGTTTGTCTCATTGGACGAACATTTATTTCATTTTCGTCCTCCCTACACTTAATCATGTCCAGTTAAGGTTTTTATCCAATCTTGTGCATCCAATAGTTGTGTTTGTGTCATTGGATGAGCATTCAGGTCATTTTCGTCCTCCCGAGGCTTATTCTAGTCCAATTAGTGTTTCTAACCAACTTTGTGCATCCAATAGGTGTGTTTGTGTCATTGGATGAACAATAAGGTTATTTTCGTCCTCCCTAGGCTTATTCTTGTCCAATTAGGCTTTCTAACCAATCTTGTGCATCCAATAGGTGTGTTTTTGTCATTGGATGAACAATTAGGTCATTTTCGCCTTCCATAGGCTTATTCTTGTGCAATTAGGTTTTTTAACCAATCTTGTGCATCCAATAGGTGTGTTTGGGTCATTGGATGAACATTTATGTCATTTTCGTCCTCCCTACACTTAATCATGTCCAGTTAAGGTTTTTAACCAATCTTGTGCATCCAATAGTTGTGTTTGTGTCATTGGATGAACATTCAAGTGATTTTCGTCGTCCCGAGGCTTATTCTAGTCCAATTAGGGTTTCTAACCAATTTTGTGCATCCAATAGGTGTGTTTGTGTCATTGGATGAACAATTAGGTTATTTTCGTCCTCCCTAGGCTTATTCTTGTCCTATTAGGGTTTTTTTTAACCAATCTTGTGCATCCAATAGGTGTGTTTGGGTCATTGGATGAACATTTATGTCATTTTCGCCCTCCCTACACTTAATCATGTCCAGTTAAGGTTTTTATCCAATCTTGTGCATCCAATAGTTGTGTTTGTATCATTGGATGAACATTCAGGTCATTTTCGTCCTCCCGAGGCTTATTCAAGTCCAATTAGGGTTTCTAACCAACTTTGTGCATCCAATAGGTGTGTTTGTGTCATTGGATGAACAATAAGGTTATTTTCGTTGTCCCTAGGCTTATTGTTGTCCAATTAGGCTTTCTAACCAATCTTGTGCATCCAATAGGTGTGTTTGTGTCATTGGATGAACAATTATGTCATTTTCGTCCTCCCTAGGCTTATTCTTGTCCAATTAGGGTTTCTAACCAACTTTGTGCATCCAATAGGTGTGTTTGTGTCATTGGATGCATAATTAGGTCATTTTCGTCCTCCCTAGGCTTATTCTTGTCCAATTAGGGTTTCTAACCAATCTTGTGTATCCAATAGGTGTGTTTGTGTCATTGGATGAACAGTTATGTCATTTTCGTCCTCCCTAGGCTTATTCTTGTCCAATTAGGGTTTCTAACCTATACTATGCATCCAATATGTGGGTTTGTGTCATTGGATGAACAATTATGTCATTTTCGTCGTCCCTAGGCTTATTCTTGTCCAATTAGGGTTTCTAACCAATCTTGTGCATCTAGTAGGTGTGTTTGTGTCATTGGATGAATAATTAGGTAATTTTGGTCTTCGCTAGGCTTATTCTGGTCCAATTAGGGTTTTAACCAATCTTGTGCATCCAATAGGTATGTTTGTATCATTGGATGAACAATTAGGTCATTTTCATCTTCTATAGGCTTATTCTTGTCCAATTAGGGTTTTTGACCAATCTTGTGCATCCAATAGTTGTGTTTGGGTCATTGGATGAACATTTATGTAATTTTCGTCCTCCCTACACTTAATCATGTCCAGTTAAGGTTTTTAACCAATCTTATGCATCCAATAGTTATGTTTGTGTCATTGGTTTAACATTCAGGTCTTTTTCGTCCTCCCGAGGCTTATTCTAGTCCAATTAGGGTTTCTAACCAATTTTGTGCATCCAATAGGTGTGTTTGTGTCATTGGATGAACAATTAGGTTATTTTCTTCCTCCCTAGGCTTATTCTTGTCCAATTAGGGTTTCTAACCAATCTTGTGCATCCAATAGGTGTGTTTGTGTCATTGGATGAACAATTATGTTATTTTTGTCCTCCCGAGGCTTATTCTTGTCCAATTAGGGTTTCTAACCAATGTTGTGCATCCAATAAGTGTGTTTGTGTCATTGGATGCACATTTATTTCATTTTCGTCTTCCCTACACTTAATCATGTCCAATTAAGGTTTTTATCCAATCTTGTGCATCCAATAGTTGTGTTTGTGTCGTTGGATGAACATTCAGGTCATTTTCGTCCTCCCGAGGCTTATTCTAGTCCAATTAGGGTTTCTAACCATCTTTGTGCATCCAATAGGTGTGTTTGTGTCATTGGATAAACAATAAGGTTATTTTCGTCCTCCCTAGGCTTATTCTTGTCCAATTAAGCTTTCTAACCAATCTTGTGCATGCAATAGGTGTGTTTGTGTCATTGGATGAACAATTATATCATTTTCGTCCTCCCTAGGCTTATTCTTGTCCAATTAGGGTTTCGAACCAATCTTGGGCATCCAATAAGTGTGTTTGTGTCCTTGAATGAACATTTAGGTCATTTTTGTCTTCCCTAGGCTTATTCTTGTCCAATTAGGGTTTCTAACCTATCTTATGCATCCAATAGGTGGGTTTGTGACATTGGATGAACAATTAGGTCATTTTCGTCCTCCCTACGCTTATTCTTGTCCAATTAGGGTTTCTAACCAATCTTGTGCATCCAATAGGTGTGTTTGTGTCACTGGATGAACATTTAGGTCATTTTCGTCCTCCCTAGGCTTATTCTTGTCCAATTAGGGTTGCTAACCAATCTTGTGCATCCAATAAGTGTGTTTGTGTCATTGGTTGAATAATTAGGTCATTTTCGTCCTCCCTAGGCTTATTCTTGTCCAATTAGGGTTTCTAACCTATATTATGCGTCCAATATGTGAGTTTGTGTCATTGGATGAACAATTATGTCATTTTCGTCCTCCCGAGGCTTATTCTTGTCCAATTAGGGTTTCTAACCAATCTTGTGCATTTAATACGTGTGTTTTTGTCATTAGATGAACATTTAGATCATTTTTGTCTTCCCTAGGCTTATTCTTGTCCAATTATGGTTTCTAACCTATCTTATGCATCCAATAGGTGGGTTTGTGTCATTGGATGAACATTTAAGTCATTTTTGTCCTCCCTAGGCTTATTCTTGTCTAATTAGGGTTTTCAACCAATCTTATGCTACGAATATGTTCGTTTGTGTCATTGGATGAACAATTTGGTCATTTTCGTCCTCCCTAGGCTTATTCTTGTCCAATTAGGGTTTCTAACCAATCTTGTGCATCCAATAGGTGTGTTTGTGTCATTGGATGAACAGTTCTGTCATTTTCATCCTCCCTAGGCTTATTCTTGTCCAATTAGGGTTTCTAACCTATAATATGCATCCAATATGTGGGTTTGTGTCATTGGATGAACAATTATGTCATTTTCGTCCTCCCTAGGCTTATTCTTGTCCAATTAGGGTTTCTAACCAATCTTTTGCATCCAATAGCTGTGTTTGTGTCATTGGATGAACATTTATGTCATTTTCGTCCTCCAGAGACTTATTCTTGTCCAATTAGGGTTTCTAACCAATCTTGTGCATCCAGTAGGTGTGTTTGTGTCACTGGATGAACATTTAGGTCATTTTTGTCCTCCCTAGGCTTATTCTTTTCCAATTAGGGTTTTCAACCAATCTTGCGCAACGAATAAGTTTGTTTGTGTCATTGGATGAACAATTAGGTCATTTTAGTCCTCCCGAGGCTTATTCTTGTCCAATTAGGTTTCTCACCAATCTTGTGCATCCAATAGGTATGTTTGTATCATTGGATGAACAATTAGGTCATTTTCGTCTTCAATAGGCTTATTCTTGTCCAATTAGGGTTTTTAACCAATCTTGTGCATCCAATAGGTGTGTTTGTCTCATTGGACGAACATTTATTTCATTTTTGTCGTCCCTACACTTAATCATGTCCAGTTAAGGTTTTTATCCAATCTTGTGCATCCAATAGTTGTGTTTGTGTCATTGGATGAACATTCAGGTCATTTTCGTCCTCCCGAGGCTTATTCTTGTCCAATTAGGGTTTCTAACCAACTTTGTGCATCCAATAGGTGTGTTTGTGTCATTGGATGAACAATAAGGTTATTTTCGTCCTCCCTAGGCTTATTCTTGTCCAATTAGGCTTTCTAACCAATCTTGTGCATCCAATAGGTGTGTTTTTGTCATTGGATGAACAATTATGTCATTTTCGTCCTCCCTAGGCTTATTCTTGTCCAATTAGGCTTTCTAACCAATCTTGTGCATCCAATAAGTGTGTTTGTGTCCTTGAATGAACATTTAGGTCATTTTTGTCTTCCCTAGGCTTATTCTTGTCCAATTAGGGTTTCTAACCTATCTTATGCATCCAATAGGTGGGTTTGTGACATTGGATGAACAATTAGGTCATTTTCGTCCTCCCTACGCTTATTCCTGTCCAATTAGGGTTTCTAACCAATCTTGTGCATCCAATAGGTGTGTTTGTGTCACTGGATGAACATTTAGGTCATTTTCGTCCTCCCTAGGCTTATTCTTGTCCAATTAGGGTTTCTAACCAATCTTGTGCATCCAATAAGTGTGTTTGTGTCATTGGTTGAATAATTAGGTCATTTTCGTCCTCCCTAGGCTTATTCTTGTCCAATTAGGGTTTCTAACCTATATTATGCGTCCAATATGTGAGTTTGTGTCATTGGATGAACAATTATGTCATTTTCGTCCTCCCGAGGCTTATTCTTGTCCAATTAGGGTTTCTAACCAATCTTGTGCATTTAATACGTGTGTTTTTGTCATTAGATGAACATTTAGATCATTTTTGTCTTCCCTAGGCTTATTCTTGTCCAATTATGGTTTCTAACCTATCTTATGCATCCAATAGGTGGGTTTGTGTCATTGGATGAACATTTAAGTCATTTTTGTCCTCCCTAGGCTTATTCTTGTCTAATTAGGGTTTTCAACCAATCTTGTGCTACGAATATGTTCGTTTGTGTCATTGGATGAACAATTTGGTCATTTTCGTCCTCCCTAGGCTTATTCTTGTCCAATTAGGGTTTCTAACCAATCTTGTGCATCCAATAGGTGTGTTTGTGTCATTGGATGAACAGTTATGTCATTTTCGTCCTCCCTAGGCTTATTCTTGTCCAATTAGGGTTTCTAACCTATAATATGCATCCAATATGTGGGTTTGTGTCATTGGATGAACAAATATGTCATTTTCGTCCTCCCTAGGCTTATTCTTGTCCAATTAGGGTTTCTAACCAATCTTTTGCATCCAATAGCTGTGTTTGTGTCATTGGATGAACATTTATGTCATTTTCGTCCTCCCTACACTTAATCATGTCCAGTTAAGATTTTTAACCAATCTTGTGCATCCAATAGTTGTGTTTGTGTCATTGGATGAACATTCAGGTCATATTCATCCTCCCAAGACTTATTCTTGTCCAATTAGGGTTTCTAACCAAACTTGTGCATCCAATAAGTGTGTTTGTGTCATTGGATGCATAATTAGCTCATTTTGGTCCTCCCTAGGCCTATTCTTGTCCAATTAGGGTTTCTAACCAATCTTGTGTATCCAATAGGTGTGTTTGTGTCATTGGAGGAACAATTATGTCATTTTCGTCCACCCTAGGCTTATTCTTGTCCAATTAGGGTTTCTAACCTATCTTATGCATCCAATAGGTGGGTTTGTGTCATTGGATGAACAATTAGGTCATTTTCGTCCTCCCTACGCTTTTTCTTGTCCAATTAGGGTTTCTAACCAATCTTGTGCATCCAATAGGTGTGTTTGTGTCATTGGATGAACATTTATGTCATTTTCGTCCTCCCGAGACTTATTCTTGTCCAATTAGGGTTTCTAACCAATCTTGTGCATCTAGTAGGTGTGTTTGTGTCATTGGATGAATAATTAGGTCATTTTGGTCTTCGCTAGGTTTATTTTTGTCAAATTAGGGTTTCTAACCTTTCTTATGCATCCAATAGGTGGGTTTGGGTCATTGGATAAACAATTAGATCATTTTCGTCCTCCCTACGCTTATTCTTGTCTAATTAGGGTTTCTGACCAATCTTGTGCATCCAATAGGTGTGTTTGTGTCATTGGATGAACAATTAGGTCATTTTCATCCTCCCTAGACTTATTCTTGTCCAATTTGGGTTTCTAACCAATCTTGTTCATCCAATAGGTATGTTTGTATCATTGGATTAACAATTAGGTCATTTTCGCCTTCCATAGGCTTATTCTTGTCCAATTAGGGTTTCTAACCAATCTTGTGCATCCAATAGGTGTGTTTGTGTCATTGGATAAACAACTATGTCATTTTCGTCCTCCCTAGGCTTATTCTTGTCCAATTAGGGTTTCTAACCAATCTTTTGCATCCAATAGCTGTGTTTGTGTCATTGGATGAACATTTATGTCATTTTCGTCCTCCCGAGACTTATTCTTGTCCAATTAGGGTTTCTAACCAATCTTGTGCATCCAGTAGGTGTGTTTGTGTCACTGGATGAACATTTAGGTCATTTTTGTCCTCCCTAGGCTTATTCTATTCCAATTAGGGTTTTCAACCAATCTTGCGCAACGAATAAGTTTGTTTGTGTCATTGGATGAACAATTAGGTCATTTTAGTCCTCCCTAGGCTTATTCTTGTCCAATTAGGGTTTCTAACCAATCTTGTGCATCCAATAGGTATGTTTGTATCATTGGATGAACAATTAGGTCATTTTCGTCTTCCCTAGGCTTATTCTTGTCCAATTAGGGTTTTTAACCAATCTTGTGCATCCAATAGGTGTGTTTGTCTCATTGGACGAACATTTATTTCATTTTCGTCCTCCCTACACTTAATCATGTCCAGTTAAGGTTTTTATCCAATCATGTGCATCCAATAGTTGTGTTTGTGTCATTTGATGAACATTCAGGTCATATTCGTCCTCCCGAGGCTTATTCTAGTCCAATTAGGGTTTCTAACCAACTTTGTGCATCCAATAGGTGTGTTTGTGTCATTAGATGAACAATAAGGTTATTTTCGTCCTCCCTAGGCTTATTCTTGTCCAATTAGGCTTTCTAACCAATCTTGTGCATCCAATAGGTGTATTTTTGTCATTGGATGAACAATTATGTCACTTTCGTCCTCCCTAGGCTTATTCTTGTCCAGTTAGGGTTTCTAACCAATCTTGGGCATCCAATATGTGTGTTTGTGTCATTGGATGCATAATTAGGTCATTTTCGTCCTCCCTAGGCTTATTCTTGTCCAACTAGGGTTTCTAACCAATCTTGTGCATCCAATAGGTATGTTTGTATCATTGGATGAACAATTAGGTCGTTTTCGCCTTCCATAGGCTTATTCTTGTGCAATTAGGGTTTTTAACCAATCTTGTGCATCTAATAGGTGTGTTTGGGTCATTGGATGAACATTTATGTCATTTTCGTCCTCCCTACACTTAATCATGTCCAGTTAAGGTTTTTAACCAATCTTGTGCATCCAATAGTTGTGTTTGTGTCATTGGATGAACATTCAGGTGATTTTCGTCGTCCCGAGGCTTATTCTAGTCCAATTAGGGTTTCTAACCAATTTTGTGCATCCAATAGGTGTGTTTGTGTCATTGGATGAACAATTAGGTTATTTTCGTCCTCCCTAGGCTTATTCTTGTCCAATTAGGGTTTTTAACCAATCTTGTGCATCCAATAGGTGTGTTTGGGTCATTGGATGAACATTTATGTCATTTTCGTCCTCCCTACACTTAATCATGTCTAGTTAAGGTTTTTAACCAATCTTGTGCATCCAATGGTTGTGTTTGTGTCATTGGATGAACAGTTATGTCATTTTCGTCCTCCCAAGGCTTATTCTTGTCGAATTAGGGTTTCTAACCAATCTTGTGCATTTAATACGTGTGTTTGTGTCATTAGATGAACATTTAGGTCATTTTTATCTTCCCTAGGTTTATTCTTGTCCAATTAGGGTTTCTAACCTATCTTATGCATCCAATAGGTGGGTTTGTGTCATTCGATGAACAATTAGGTCATTTTCGTCCTCCCTACGCTTATTCTTGTCCAATTAGGGTTTCTAACCAATCTTGTGCCTCCAATAGGTGTGTTTGTGTCACTGGATGAACATTTAGGTCATTTTGGTCCTCCTTAGCCTTATTCTTGTCCAATTAGGGTTTTCATCCAATCTTGTGCAACGAATAAGTTCGTTTGTGTCATTGGATGAACAATTTGGTCATTATCGTCCTCCCTAGGCTTATTCTTGTCCAATTACGGTTTCTAACCAATCTTGTGCATCCAATAGGTATGTTTGTATCATTGGATGAACAATTAGATTATTTTCGTCTTCCCTAGGCTTATTCTTGTCCAATTAGGGTTTTTATCCAATCTTGTGCATCCAATAGGTGTGTTTGTGTCATTGGATGAACATTTATGTCATTTTCGTCCTCCCTACACTTAATCATGTCCAGTTAAGGTTTTTAACCAATCTTGTGCATCCAATAGATGTGTTTGTGTCATTGGATGAACATTCAGGTCATATTCATCCTCCCAAGACTTATTCTTGTCCAATTAGGGTTTCTAACCTTTCTTTTGCATCCAATAGGTGGGTTTGGGTCATTGGATAAACAATTAGATCATTTTCGTCCTCCCTACGCTTATTCTTGTCTAATTAGGGTTTCTGACCAATCTTGTGGATCCAATAGGTGTGTTTGTGTCATTGGATGAACAATTAGGTCATTTTCATCCTCCCTAGACTTATTCTTGTCCAATTAGGGTTTCTAACCAATCTTGTTCATCCAATAGGTATGTTTGTATCATTGGATTAACAATTAGGTCATTTTCGCCTTCCATAGGCTTATTCTTGTCCAATTAGGGTTTCTAACCAATCTTGTGCATCCAATAGGTATGTTTGTATCATTGGATGAACAATTAGGTCATTTTCGTCTTCCCTAGGCTTATTCTTGTCAAATTATGGTTTTTAACCAATCTTGTGCATCCAATAGGTGTGTTTGTGTCATTGGATGAACATTTATGTCATTTTCGTCCTCCCTACACTTAATCATGTCCAGTTAAGGTTTTTAACCAATCTTGTGCATCCAATAGATGTGTTTGTGTCATTGGATGAACATTCAGGTCATATTCATCCTCCCAAGACTTATTCTTGTCCAATTAGGGTTTCTAACCAAACTTGTGCATCCAATAAGTGTGTTTGTGTCATTGGATGCATAATTAGGTCATTTTGGTCCTCCCTAGGCCTATTCTTGTCCAATTAGGGTTTCTAACCAATCTTGTGTATCCAATAGGTGTGTTTGTGTCATTGGATGAACAGTTATGTCATTTTCGTCCACCCTAAGCTTATTCTTGTCCAATTAGGGTTTCTAACCTATCTTATGCATCCAATAGGTGGGTTTGTGTCATTGGATGAACAATTAGGTCATTTTCGTCCTCCCTACGCTTTTTCTTGTCCAATTAGGGTTTCTAACCAATCTTGTGCATCCAATAGGTGTGTTTGTGTCATTGGATGAACATTTATGTCATTTTCGTCCTCCCGAGACTTATTCTTGTCCAATTAGGGTTTCTAACCAATCTTGTGCATCCAGTAGGTGTGTTTGTGTCATTGGATGAATAATTAGGTCATTTTGGTCTTCGCTAGGTTTATTTTTGTCAAATTAGGGTTTCTAACCTTTCTTATGCATCCAATAGGTCGGTTTGGGTCATTGGATAAACAATTAGATAATTTTCGTCCTCCCTACGCTTATTCTTGTCTAATTAGGGTTTCTGACCAATCTTGTGCATCCAATAGGTGTGTTTGTGTCATTGGATGAACAATTAGGTCATTTTCATCCTTCCTAGACTTATTCTTGTCCAATTAGGGTTTCTAACCAATCTTGTTCATCCAATAGGTATGTTTGTATCATTGGATTAACAATTAGGTCATTTTCGCCTTCCATAGGCTTATTCTTGTCCAATTAGGGTTTCTAACCAATCTTGTGCATCCAATAGGTGTGTTTGTGTCATTGGATGAACAACTATGTCATTTTCGTCCTCCCTAGGCTTATTCTTGTCCAATTAGGGTTTCTAACCTATAATATGCATCCAATATGTGGGTTTGTGTCATTGGATGAACAATTATGTCATTTTCGTCCTCCCTAGGCTTATTCTTGTCCAATTAGGGTTTCTAACCAATCTTTTGCATCCAATAGCTGTGTTTGTGTCATTGGATGAACATTTATGTCATTTTCGTCCTCCCGAGACTTATTCTTGTCCAATTAGGGTTTCTAACCAATCTTGTGCATCCAGTAGGTGTGTTTGTGTCACTGGATGAACATTTAGGTCATTTTTGTCCTCCCTAGGCTTATTCATTTCCAATTAGGGTTTTCAACCAATCTTGCGCAACGAATAAGTTTGTTTGTGTCATTGGATGAACAATTAGGTCATTTTAGTCCTCCCTAGGCTTATTCTTGTCCAATTAGGGTTTCTAACCAATCTTGTGCATCCAATAGGTATGTTTGTATCATTGGATGAACAATTAGGTCATTTTCGTCTTCCCTAGGCTTATTCTTGTCCGATTAGGGTTTTTAACCAATCTTGTGCATCCAATAGGTGTGTTTGTCTCATTGGACGAACATTTATTTCATTTTCGTCATCCCTACACTTAATCATGTCCAGTTAAGGTTTTTATCCAATCATGTGCATCCAATAGTTGTGTTTGTGTCATTTGATGAACATTCAGGTCATTTTCGTCCTCCCGAGGCTTATTCTAGTCCAATTATGGTTTCTAACCAACTTTGTGCATCCAATAGGTGTGTTTGTGTCATTGGATGAACAATAAGGTTATTTTCGTCCTCCCTAGGCTTATTCTTGTCCAATTAGGCTTTCTAACCAATCTTGTGCATCCAATAGGTGTATTTTTGTCATTGGATGAACAATTATGTCATTTTCGTCCTCCCTAGGCTTATTCTTGTCCAAATAGGGTTTCTAACCAATCTTGGGCATCCAATAAGTGTGTTTGTGTCATTGGATGCATAATTAGGTCATTTTCGTCCTCCCTAGGCTTATTCTTGTCCAACTAGGGTTTCTAACCAATCTTGTGCATCCAATAGGTATGTTTGTATCATTGGATGAACAATTAGGTCATTTTCGCCTTCCATAGGCTTATTCTTGTGCAATTAGGGTTTTTAACCAATCTTGTGCATCCAATAGGTGTGTTTGGGTCATTGGATGAACATTTATGTCATTTTCGTCCTCCCTACACTTAATCATGTCCATTTAAGGTTTTTAACCAATCTTGTGCATCCAATAGTTGTGTTTGTGTCATTGGATGAACATTCGGGTGATTTTCGTCGTCCCGAGGCTTTTTCTAGTCCAATTAGGGTTTCTAACCAATTTTGTGCATCCAATAGGTGTGTTTGTGTCATTGGATGAACAATTAGGTTATTTTCGTCCTCCCTAGGCTTATTCTTGTCCAATTAGGGTTTCTAACCAATCTTGTGCATTTAATACGTGTGTTTGTGTCATTAGATGAACATTTAGGTCATTTTTATCTTCCCTAGGCTTATTCTTGTCCAATTAGGGTTTCTAACCTATCTTATGCATCCAATAGGTGGGTTTGTGTCATTGGATGAACAATTAGGTCATTTTCGTCCTCCCTACACTTATTCTTGTCCAATTAGGGTTTCTAACCAATCTTGTGCCTCCAATAGGTGTGTTTGTGTCACTGGATGAACATTTAGGTCATTTTGGTCCTCCTTAGGCTTATTCTTGTCCAATTAGGGTTTTCATCCAATCTTGTGCAACGAATAAGTTCGTTTGTGTCATTGGATGAACAATTTGGTCATTATCGTCCTCCCTAGGCTTATTCTTGTCCAATTACCGTTTCTAACCAATCTTGTGCATCCAATAGGTATGTTTGTATCATTGGATGAACAATTAGATTATTTTCGTCTTCCCTAGGCTTATTCTTGTTCAATTAGGGTTTTTATCCAATCTTGTGCATCCAATAGGTGTGTTTGTGTCATTGGATGAACATTTATGTTATTTTCGTCCTCCCTACACTTAATCATGTCCAGTTAAGGTTTTTAACCAATCTAGTGCATCCAATAGTTGTGTTTGTGTCATTGGATGAACATTCAGGTCATATTCATCCTCCCAAGACTTATTCTTGTCCAATTAGGGTTTCTAACCAAACTTGTGCATCCAATAAGTGTGTTTGTGTCATTGGATGCATAATTAGGTCATTTGGGTCCTCCCTAGGCCTATTCTTGTCCAATTAGGGTTTCTAACCAATCTTGTGTATCCAATAGGTGTGTTTGTGTCATTGGATGAACAGTTATGTCATTTTCGTCCACCCTAGGCTTATTCTTGTCCAATTAGGGTTTCTAACCTATCTTATGCATCCAATAGGTGGGTTTGTGTCATTGGATGAACAATTAGGTCATTTTCGTCCTCCCTACGCTTTTTCTTGTCCAATTAGGGTTTCTAACCAATCTTGTGTATCCAATAGGTGTGTTTGTGTCATTCGATGAACATTTATGTCATTTTCGTCCTCCCGAGACTTATTCTTGTCCAATTAGGGTTTTTAACCAATCTTGTGCATCCAGTAGGTGTGTTTGTGTCATTGGATGAATAATTAGGTCAATTTGGTCTTCGCTAGGTTTATTTTTGTCAAATTATGGTTTCTAACCTTTCTTATGCATCCAATAGGTGGGTTTGGGTCATTGGATAAACAATTAGATCATTTTCGTCCTCCCTACGCTTATTCTTGTCTAATTAGGGTTTCTGACCAATCTTGTGCATCCAATAGGTGTGTTTGTGTCATTGGATGAACAATTAGGTCATTTTCATCCTCCCTAGACTTATTCTTGTCCAATTAGGGTTTCTAACCAATCTTGTTCATCCAATAGGTATGTTTGTATCATTGGATTAACAATTAGGTCATTTTCGCCTTCCATAGGCTTATTCTTGTCCAATTAGGGTTTCTAACCAATCTTGTGCATCCAATAGGTATGTTTGTATCATTGGATGAACAATTAGGTCATTTTCGTCTTCCCTACTCTTATTCTTGTCAAATTATGGTTTTTAACCAATCTTGTGCATCCAATAGGTGTGTTTGTGTCATTGGATGAACATTTATGTCATTTTCGTCCTCCCTACACTTTATCATGTCCAGTTATGGTTTTTAACCAATCTTGTGCATCCAATAGTTGTGTTTGTGTCATTGGATGAACATTCTGGTCATATTCGTCCTCCCGAGGCTTATTCTAGTCCAATTAGGGTTTCTAACCAATCTTGTGCATCCAATAGGTGTGTTTGTGTCATTGGATGAACAATTAGGTTATTTTCGTCTTCCCTAGGCTTATTCTTGTCCAATTAGGGTTTTTAACCAATCTTGTGCATCCAATAGGTGTGTTTGGGTCATTGGATGAACATTTATGTTATTTTCGTCCTCCCTACACTTAATCATGTCCAGTTATGGTTTTTAACCAATCTTGTGCATCCAATAGTTGTGTTTGTGTCATTGGATGAACATTCAAGTCATATTCATCCTCCCAAGACTTATTCTTGTCCAATTAGGGTTTCTAACCAAACTTGTGCATCCAATAAGTGTGTTTGTGTCATTGGATGCATAATTAGGTCATTTTGGTCCTCCCTAGGCCTATTCTTGTCCAATTAGGGTTTCTAACCAATCTTGTGTATCCAATAGGTGTGTTTGTGTCATTGGATGAACAGTTATGTCATTTTCGTCCACCCTAGGCTTATTCTTGTCCAATTAGGGTTTCTAACCTATCTTATGCATCCAATAGGTGGGTTTGTGTCATTGGATGAACAATTAGGTCATTTTCGTCCTCCCTACGCTTTTTCTTGTCCAATTAGGGTTTCTAACCAATCTTGTGCATCCAATAGGTGTGTTTGTGTCATTGGATTAACATTTATGTCATCTTCGTCCTCCCGAGACTTATTCTTGTCCAATTAGGGTTTCTAACCAATCTTGTGCATCCAGTAGGTGTGTTTGTGTCATTGGATGAATAATTAGGTCATTTTGGTCTTCGCTAGGCTTATTCTTTTCCAATTAGGGTTTCTAACCAATCTTGTGCATCCTATAGGTGTGTTTGTGTCATTGGATGAACAGTTATGTCATTTTCGTCCTCCCTAGGCTTTTTCTTGTCCAATTAGGGTTTCTAACCTATATTATGCGTCCAATATGTGGGTTTGTGTCATTGGATGAATAATTATGTCATTTTCGTCCTCCCGAGGCTTATTCTTCTCCAATTAGGGTTTCTAACCAATCTTGTTCATCCAATAGGTATGTTTGTATCATTGGATGAACATTTAGGTCATTTTTGTCTTCCCTAGGCTTATTCTAGTCCAATTAGGGTTTCTAACCTATCTTATGCATCCAATAGGTGGGTTTGTGTCATTGGAGGAACATTTATGTCATTTTCGTCCTCCCTACACTTAATCATGTCCAGTTATGGTTTTTAACCAATCTTGTGCATCCAATAGTTGTGTTTGTGTCATTGGATGAACATTCTGGTCATATTCGTCCTCCCGAGGCTTATTCTAGTCCAATTAGGGTTTCTAACCAATCTTGTGCATCCAATAGGTGTGTTTGTGTCATTGGATGAACAATTAGGTTATTTTCGTCTTCCCTAGGCTTATTCTTGTCCAATTAGCGTTTCTAACCAATCTTGTGCATCCAATAGGTGTGTTTGTGTCATTGGATGAACAATTAGGTTATTTTAGTCTTCCCTAGGCTTATTCTTGTCCAATTAGGGTTTCTAACCAATCTTGTGCATCGAATAGGTGTGTTTGTGTCATTGGATGAACAATTATGTCATTTTCGTCCTCCCTAGGCTTATTCTTGTCCAATTAGGGTTTCTACCCAATCTTGTGCATCCAATTAGTGTGTTTGTGTCATTGGATGAATAATTATATCAATTTCGTCCTCCCTAGGCTTAATCTTGTCCAATTAGGGTTTCTAACCAATCTTGTGCATCCAATAGGTGTGTTTTTGTCATTGGATGAACAGTTATGTCATATTCGTCCTCCCTAGGCTTATTCTTGTCCAATTAGGGTTTCTAACCTATATGATGCGTCCAATATGTGCGTTTGTGTCATTGGATGAACAATTATGTCATTTTCGTCCTCCCTACGCTTTTTCTTGTCCAATTAGGGTTTCTAACCAATCTTGTGCATCCAATAGGTGTGTTTGTGTCACTGGATGAATATTTAGGTCATTTTTGTCCTCCCTAGGCTTATTGTTGTCCAATTAGGGTTTTCAACCAATCTTGTGCAACGTATAAGTTCGTTTGTGTCATTGGATGAACAATTAGGTCATTTTCGTCGTCCCTAGGCTTATTCTTGTCCAATTAGGGTTTCTAACCAATCTTGTGCAACCAATAGGTATGTTTGTATCATTGGATGAACAATTAGGTCATTTACGTCTTCCCTAGGCTTATTCTTGTCAAATTATGGTTTTTAACCAATCTTGTGCATCCAATAGGTGTGTTTGTGTCATTGGATGAACATTTATGTCATTTTCGTCTTCCCTACACTTAATCATGTCCAGTTAAGGTTTTTAACCAATCTTGTGCATTCAATAGTTGTGTTTGTGTCATTGGATGAACATTCAGGTGATTTTCGTCCTCCCGAGGCTTATTCTAGTCCAATTAGGGTTTCTAACCAATTTTGTGCATCCAATAGGTGTGTTTGTGTCATTGGATGAACAATTAGGTTATTTTCGTCCTCCCTAGGCTTATTCTTGTCCAATTAGGGTTTGTAACCAATCTTGTGCATCCAATAGGTGTGTTTGTGTCATTGGATCAACAATTATGTCATTTTCGTCCTCCCTAGGGTTATTCTTGTCCAATAAGGGTTTCTAACCAATCTTGTGCATCCAATAAGTGTGTTTGTGTCATTGGATGAACAATTATGTCATTTTCGTCCTCCCTAGGCTTATTCTTGTCCAATTAGGGTTTCTAACCAATTTTGTGCATCCAATAGGTGTGTTTGTGTCATTGGATGAACACATATGTCATTTTCGTCCTCCCTAGGCTTATTCTTGTCCAATTAGGGTTTCTAACCAATCTTGTGCATCCAATAAGTGTGTTTGTGTCATTGGATGAAGAATTAGGTCAATTTCGTCCTCCCTAGGCTTATTCTTGTCCAATTAGGGTTTCTAACCAAACTTGTGCATCCTATAGGTGTGTTTGTGTCATTGGATGAACAGTTATGTCATTTTCGTCCTCCCTAGGCTTTTTCTTGTCCAATTAGGGTTTCTTACCTATATTATGCGTCCAATATGTGGCTTTGTGTCATTGGATGAATAATTATGTCATTTTCGACCTCCCGAGGCTTATTCTTGTCCAATTAGGGTTTCTAACCAATCTTGTGCATTTAATACGTGTGTTTGTGTCATTAGATGAACATTTAGGTCATTTTTGTCTTCCCTAGGCTTATTCTAGTCCAATTAGGGTTTCTAACCAATCTTGTGCATCCAATAGGTGTCTTTGTGTCACTGGATGAATAATTAGGTCGTTTTTGTCCTCCCTAGGTTTATTCTTGTCCAATTAGGGTTTTCAACCAATCTTGTGCAACTTATAAGTTCGTTTGTGTCATTGGATGAACAATTAGGTCATTTTCGTCCTCCCTAGGCTTATTCTTGTCCAATTAGGGTTTCTAACCAATCTTTTGCATCCAATTGGTATGTTTGTATCATTGGATGAACAATTAGGTCATTTTCGTCTTCCATAGGCTTATTCTTGTCAAATTATGGTTTTTAACTAATCTTGTGCATCCAATAGTTGTGTTTGTGTCATTGGATGAACATTCTGGTCATATTCGTCTTCCCGAGGCTTATTCTAGTCCAATTAGGGTTTCTAACCAATCTTGTGCATCCAATAGGTGTGTTTGTGTCATTGGATGAACAATTAGGTTATTTTCGTCTTCCCTAGGCTTATTCTTGTCCAATTAGGGTTTCTAACCAATCTTGTGCATCCAATAGGTGTGTTTGTGTCATTGGACGAACAATTAGGTTATTTTAGTCTTCCCTAGGCTTATTCTTGTCCGATTAGGGTTTCTAACCAATCTTGTGCATCCAATAGGTGTGTTTGTGTCATTGGATGAACAATTATGTCATTTTTGTCCTCCCTAGGCTTATTCTTGTCCAATTAGGGTTTCTAACCAATCTTGTGCATCGAATAGGTGCGTTTGTGTCATTGGATGAACAATCATGTCATTTTCGTCCTCCCTAGGCTTATTCTTGTCCAATTAGGGTTTCTACGCAATCTTGTGCATCCAATTAGTGTGTTTGTGTCATTGGATGAATAATTAGGTCAATTTCGTCCTCCCTAGGCTTAATCTTGTCCAATTAGGGTTTCTAACCAATCTTGTGCATCCAATAGGTGTGTTTTTGTCATTGGATGAACAGTTATGTCATATTCGTCCTCCCTAGGCTTATTCTTGTCCAATTAGGGTTTCTAACCTATATGATGCGTCCAATATGTGCGTTTGTGTCATTGGATGAACAATTATGTTATTTTCGTCCTCCCTATGCTTTTTCTTGTCCAATTAGGGTTTCTAACCAATCTTGTGCATCCAATAGGTGTGTTTGTGTCATTGGATGAATATTTAGGTCATTTTTGTCCTCCCTAGGCTTATTCTTGTCCAATTAGGGTTTTCAACCAATCTTGTGTAACGTATAAGTTCGTTTGTGTCATTGGGTGAACATTTAGGTCATTTTCGTCCTCCCTAGGCTTATTCTTGTCCAATTAGGGTTTCTAACCAATCTTGTGCAACCAATAGGTATGTTTGTATCATTGGATGAACAATTAGGTCATTTACGTCTTCCCTAGGCTTATTCTTGTCAAATTATGGTTTTTAACCAATCTTGTGCATCCAATAGGTGTGTTTGTGTCATTGGATGAACATTTATGTCATTTTCGTCTTCCCTACACTTAATCATGTCCAGTTAAGGTTTTTAACCAATCTTGTGCATTCAATAGTTGTGTTTGTGTCATTGGATGAACATTCAGGTGATTTTCGTCCTCCCGAGGCTTATTCTAGTCCAATTAGGGTTTCTAACCAATTTTGTGCATCCA
>JBBPBS010001217.1:1564471-1580888 GCA_037974835.1 Cicer judaicum | reverse complement strand
TTGTGCATCCAATAGGTGTGTTTGTGTCATTGGATGAACACATATGTCATTTTCGTCCTCCCTAGGCTTATTCTTGTCCAATTAGGGTTTCTAACCAATCTTGTGCATCCAATAAGTGTGTTTGTGTCATTGGATGAAGAATTAGGTCAATTTCGTCCTCCCTAGGCTTATTCTTGTCCAATTAGGGTTTCTAACCAAACTTGTGCATCCTATAGGTGTGTTTGTGTCATTGGATGAACAGTTATGTCATTTTCGTCCTCCCTAGGCTTTTTCTTGTCCAATTAGGGTTTCTTACCTATATTATGCGTCCAATATGTGGCTTTGTGTCATTGGATGAATAATTATGTCATTTTCGACCTCCCGAGGCTTATTCTTGTCCAATTAGGGTTTCTAACCAATCTTGTGCATTTAATAAGTGTGTTTGTGTCACTAGATGAACATTTAGGTCATTTTTGTCTTCCCTAGGCTTATTCTAGTCCAATTAGGGTTTCTAACCTATCTTATGCATCCAATAGGTGGGTTTGTGTCATTGGATGAACAATTAGGTCATTTTCGTCCTCCCTACGCTTATTCTAGTCCAATTAGGGTTTCTAACCAATCTTGTGCATCCAATAGGTGTGTTTGTGTCACTGGATGAATAATTCGGTCGTTTTTGTCCTCCCTAGGTTTATTCTTGTCCAATTAGGGTTTTCAACCAATCTTGTGCAACGTATAAGTTCGTTTGTGTCATTGGATGAACAGTTAGGTCATTTTCGTCTTCCCTAGGCTTATTCTTGTCCAATTAGGGTTTTCAACCAATCTTGTGCAACGTATAAGTTCGTTTGTGTCATTGGATGAACAATTAGGTCATTTTCGTCCTCCCTAGGCTTATTCTTGTCCAATTAGGGTTTCTAACCAATCTTTTGCATCCAATAGGTATGTTTGTATCATTGGATGAACAATTAGGTCATTTTCGTCTTCCCTAGGCTTATTCTTGTCAAATTATGGTTTTTAACTAATCTTGTGCATCCAATAGGTGTGTTTGTGTCATTGGATGAACATTTATGTCATTTTCGTCCTCCCTACACTTAATCATGTCCAGTTAAGGTTTTTAACCAATCTTGTGCATCCAATAGTTGTGTTTGTGTCATTGGATGAACATTCTGGTCATATTCGTCCTCCCGAGGCTTATTCTAGTCCAATTAGGGTTTCTAACCAATCTTGTGCATCCAATAGGTGTGTTTGTGTCATTGGATGAACAATTAGGTTATTTTCGTCTTCCCTAGGCTTATTCTTGTCCAATTAGGGTTTCTAACCAATCTTGTGCATCCAATAGGTGTGTTTGTGTCATTGGACGAACAATTAGGTTATTTTAGTCTTCCCTAGGCTTATTCTTGTCCGATTAGGGTTTCTAACCAATCTTGTGCATCCAATAGGTGTGTTTGTGTCATTGGATGAACAATTATGTCATTTTTGTCCTCCCTAGGCTTATTCTTGTCCAATTAGGGTTTCTAACCAATCTTGTGCATCGAATAGGTGCGTTTGTGTCATTGGATGAACAATCATGTCATTTTCGTCCTCCCTAGGCTTATTCTTGTCCAATTAGGGTTTCTACGCAATCTTGTGCATCCAATTAGTGTGTTTGTGTCATTGGATGAATAATTAGGTCAATTTCGTCCTCCCTAGGCTTAATCTTGTCCAATTAGGGTTTCTAACCAATCTTGTGCATCCAATAGGTGTGTTTTTGTCATTGGATGAACAGTTATGTCATATTCGTCCTCCCTAGGCTTATTCTTGTCCAATTAGGGTTTCTAACCTATATGATGCGTCCAATATGTGCGTTTGTGTCATTGGATGAACAATTATGTTATTTTCGTCCTCCCTATGCTTTTTCTTGTCCAATTAGGGTTTCTAACCAATCTTGTGCATCCAATAGGTGTGTTTGTGTCATTGGATGAATATTTAGGTCATTTTTGTCCTCCCTAGGCTTATTCTTGTCCAATTAGGGTTTTCAACCAATCTTGTGTAACGTATAAGTTCGTTTGTGTCATTGGGTGAACATTTAGGTCATTTTCGTCCTCCCTAGGCTTATTCTTGTCCAATTAGGGTTTCTAACCAATCTTGTGCAACCAATAGGTATGTTTGTATCATTGGATGAACAATTAGGTCATTTACGTCTTCCCTAGGCTTATTCTTGTCAAATTATGGTTTTTAACCAATCTTGTGCATCCAATAGGTGTGTTTGTGTCATTGGATGAACATTTATGTCATTTTCGTCTTCCCTACACTTAATCATGTCCAGTTAAGGTTTTTAACCAATCTTGTGCATTCAATAGTTGTGTTTGTGTCATTGGATGAACATTCAGGTGATTTTCGTCCTCCCGAGGCTTATTCTAGTCCAATTAGGGTTTCTAACCAATTTTGTGCATCCAGTAGGTGTGTTTGTGTCATTGGATGAACAATTAGGTTATTTTCGTCCTCCCTAGGCTTATTCTTGTCCAATTAGGGTTTGTAACCAATCTTGTGCATCCAATAGGTGTGCTTGTGTCATTGGATCAACAATTATGTCATTTTCGTCCTCCCTAGGGTTATTCTTGTCCAATTAGGGTTTCTAACCAATCTTGTGCATCCAATAAGTGTGTTTGTGTCATTGGATGAACAATTATGTCATTTTCGTCCTCCCTAGGCTTATTCTTGTCCAATTAGGGTTTCTAACCAATTTTGTGCATCCAATAGGTGTGTTTGTGTCATTGGATGAACACATATGTCATTTTCGTCCTCCCTAGGCTTAATCTTGTCCAATTAGGGTTTCTAACCAATCTTGTGCATCCAATAAGTGTGTTTGTGTCATTGGATGAAGAATTAGGTCAATTTCGTCCTCCCTAGGCTTCTTCTTGTCCAATTAGGGTTTCTAACCAATCTTGTGCATCCTATAGGTGTGTTTGTGTCATTGGATGAACAGTTATGTCATTTTCGTCCTCCCTAGGCTTTTTCTTGTCCAATTAGGGTTTCTTACCTATATTATGCGTCCAATATGTGGCTTTGTGTCATTGGATGAATAATTATGTCATTTTCGACCTCCCGAGGCTTATTCTTGTCCAATTAGGGTTTCTAACCAATCTTGTGCATTTAATACGTGTGTTTGTGTCATTAGATGAACATTTAGGTCATTTTTGTCTTCCCTAGGCTTATTCTAGTCCAATTAGGGTTTCTAACCAATCTTGTGCATCCAATAGGTGTGTTTGTGTCACTGGATGAATAATTAGGTCGTTTTTGTCCTCCCTAGGTTTATTCTTGTCCAATTAGGGTTTTCAACCAATCTTGTGCAACTTATAAGTTCGTTTGTGTCATTGGATGAACAATTAGGTCATTTTCGTCCTCCCTAGGCTTATTCTTGTCCAATTAGGGTTTCTAACCAATCTTTTGCATCCAATTGGTATGTTTGTATCATTGGATGAACAATTAGGTCATTTTCGTCTTCCATAGGCTTATTCTTGTCAAATTATGGTTTTTAACTAATCTTGTGCATCCAATAGTTGTGTTTGTGTCATTGGATGAACATTCTGGTCATATTCGTCTTCCCGAGGCTTATTCTAGTCCAATTAGGGTTTCTAACCAATCTTGTGCATCCAATAGGTGTGTTTGTGTCATTGGATGAACAATTAGGTTATTTTCGTCTTCCCTAGGCTTATTCTTGTCCAATTAGGGTTTCTAACCAATCTTGTGCATCCAATAGGTTTGTTTGTGTCATTGGATGAACAATTAGGTTATTTTCGTCTTCCCTAGGCTTATTCTTGTCCAAATAGGGTTTCTAACCAATCTTGTGCATCCAATAGGTGTGTTTGTGTCATTGGATGAACAATTATGTCATTTTCGTCCTCCCTAGGCTTATTCTTGTCCAATTAGGGTTTCTAACCAATCTTGTGCATCGAATACGTGTGTTTGTGTCATTGGATGAACAATTAGGTCATTTTCGTCCTCCCTAGGCTTATTCTTGTCCAATTAGGGTTTCTAACCTATATTCTGCGTCCAATATGTGGGTTTGTGTCATTGGATGAACAATTATGTCATTTTCGTCCTCCCTACGCTTTTGCTTGTCCAGTTAGGGTTTCTAACCAATCTTGTGCATCCAATAGGTGTGTTTGTGTCACTGGATGAATATTTAGGTCATTTTTGTCCTCCCTAGGCTTATATTTGTCCAATTAGGGTTTCTAACCAATCTTGTGCAACCAATAGGTATGTTTGTATCATTGGATGAACAATTAGGTCATTTACGTCTTCCCTTGGCTTATTCTTGTCAAATTATGGTTTTTAACCAATCTTGTGCATCCAATAGGTGTGTTTGTGTCATTGGATGAACATTTTTGTCATTTTCGTCCTCCCTACACTTAATCATGTCCAGTTAAGGTTTTTAACCAATCTTGTGCATCCAATAGTTGTGTTTGTGTCATTGGATGAACATTCAGGTGATTTTCGTCCTCCCGAGGCTTATTCTAGTCCAATTAGGGTTTCTAACCAATTTTGTGCATCCAATAGGTGTGTTTGTGTCGTTGGATGAACAATTAGGTTATTTTCGTCCTCCCTAGGCTTATTCTTGTCCAATTAGGGTTTCTAACCAATCTTGTGCATCCAATAGGTGTGTTTGTGTCATTGGATGAACAATTATGTCATTTTCGTCCTCCCTAGGGTTATTCTTGTCCAATTAGGGTTTCTAACCAATCTTGTGCATCCAATAAGTGTGTTTGTGTCATTGGATGAACAATTAGGTCATTTTCGTCCTCCTTAGGCTTATTCTTGTCCAATTAGGGTTTCTAACCAATCTTGTGCAACCAATAGGTATGTTTGTATCATTGGATGAACAATTAGGTCATTTACGTCTTCCCTAGGCTTATTCTTGTCAAATTATGGTTTTTAACCAATCTTGTGCATCCAATAGGTGTGTTTGTGTCATTGGATGAACATTTATGTCATTTTCGTCCTCGCTACACTTAATCATGTCCAGTTAAGGTTTTTAACCAATCTTGTGCATCCAATAGTTGTGTTTGTGTCATTGGATGAACATTCAGGTGATTTTCGTCCTCCCGAGGCTTATTCTAGTCCAATTAGGGTTTCTAACCAATTTTGTGCATCCAATAGGTGTGTTTGTGTCGTTGGATGAACAATTAGGTTATTTTCGTCCTCCCTAGGCTTATTCTTGTCCAATTAGGGTTTCTAACCAATCTTGTGCATCCAATAGGTGTGTTTGTGTCATTAGATGAACAATTATGTCATTTTCGTCCTCCCTAGGGTTATTCTTGTCCAATTAGGGTTTCTAACCAATCTTGTGCATCCAATAAGTGTGTTTGTGTCATTGGATGAACAATTATGTCATTTTCGTCCTCCCTAGGCTTATTCTTGTCCAGTTGGGGTTTCTAACCAATCTTGTGCATCCAATAGGTGTGTTTGTGTCATTGGATGAACACATATGTCATTTTCGTCCTCCCTAGGCTTATTCTTGTCCAATTAGGGTTTCTAACCAATCTTGTGCATCCAATAAGTGTGTTTGTGTCATTGGATGAAGAATTAGGTCAATTTCGTCCTCCCTAGGCTTATTCTTGTCCAATTAGGGTTTCTAACCAATCTTGTGCATCCTATAGGTGTGTTTGTGTCATTGGATGAACAGTTATGTCATTTTCGTCCTCCCTATGCTTTTTCTTCTCCAATTATGGTTTCTAACCTATCTTATGCATCCAATAGGTGGATTTGTGTCATTGCATGAACAATTAGGTCATTTTCGTCCTCCCTACGCTTATTCTTGTCCAATTAGGGTTTCTAACCTATCGTATGCATCCAATAGGTGGATTTGTATCATTGGATGAACAATTAGATCATTTTCGTCTTCCCTACGCTTTTTCTTGTCCAATTAGGGTTTCTAACCAATCTTGTGCAACGAATAAGTTCGTTTGTGACATTGGATGAATAATTAGGTCATTTTTGTCCTCCTTAGGCTTATTCTTGTCCAATTAGGGTTTCAAACCAATCTTGTGCATCCAATAGGTGTGTTTGTGTCATTGGATGAACATTTATGTCATTTTCAACCTCCCTACACTTAATCATGTCCAGTTAAGGTTTTTAACCAATCTTGTGCATCCAATAGTTGTTTTTGTGTCATTGGATGAACATTCAGGTCATATTCGTCCTCCCGAGGATTAGTCTTGTCCAATTAGGGTTTCTAACCAATCTTGTGCATCCAATAGGTGTGTTTGTGTCATTGGATGAACGATTAGGTTATTTTCGTCCTCCCTAGCGTTTTTCTTGTCCAATTAGGCTTTCTAACCAATCGTGTGCATCCAATAGGTGTGTTTGTGTCATTGGATGAACAATTATGTTATTTTCGTCCTCCATAGGCTTATTCTTGTCCAATTAGGGTTTCTAACCAATCTTGTGCATCCCATAAGTGTGTTTGTGTCATTGGATGAACATTTATGTCATTTTCAACCTCCCTACACTTAATCATGTCCAGTTAAGGTTTTTAACCAATCTTGTGCATCCAATAGTTATGTTTGTGTCATTGGATGAACATTCAGGTCATATTCGTCCTCTCGAGGATTAGTCTTGTCCAATTAGGGTTTCTATCTAATCTTATGCATCCAATAGGTGTGTTTGTGTCATTGGATGAACAATTAGGTTATTTTCGTCCTTTCTAGGCTTATTCTTGTCCAATTAGGCTTTCTAACCAATCGTGTGCATCCAATAGGTGTGTTTGTGTCATTGTATAAACAATTATGTTATTTTCGTCCTCCATAGGGTTATTCTTGTCCAATTAGGGTTTCTAACCAATCTTGTGCATCCAATAAGTGTGTTTGTGTCATTGGATGAATAATTAGGTCATTTTCGTCTTCCCTAGGCTTATTCTTGTCCAATTAGGGTTTCTAACCTATCTTATGCATCCAATAGGAGGGTTTGTGTCTTTGGATGAACAATTACGTCATTTTCGTCCTCCCTACGCTTTTTCTTGTCCAATTAGGGTTTCTAACCAATCTTGTGCATCCAATAGGTGTGTTTGTGTCACTGGATGAACATTTAGGTCATTTTTGTCCTCCGAAGGCTTATTCTTGTCCAATTAGGGTTTTCAACCAATCTTGTGCAACGAATAAGTTCGTTTGTGTCATTGGATGAACAATTAGGTTATTTTCGTCCTCCCTAGGGTTATTCTTGTCCAATTAGGGTTTCTAACCAATCTTGTGCATCCAATAGGTGTGTTTGTGTCACTGGATGAAATTTTAGGTCATTTTTGTCCTCCGTAGGCTTATTCTTGTCCAATTAGGGTTTTCAACCAATCTTGTGCAACGAATAAGTTCGTTTGTGTCATTGGATGAACAATTAAGTCATTTTCGTCCTCCCTAGGGTTATTCTTGTCCAATTAGGGTTTCTAACCAATCTTGTGCATCCAATAAGTGTGTTTGTGTCATTGGATGAACAATTATGTCATTTTCGTCCTCCCTAGGCTTATTCTTGTCCAATTAGGGTTTCTAACCAATCTTGTGCATCCAATAGGTGTGTTTGTGTCATTGGATGAATACATATGTCATTTTCGTCCTCCCTTGGCTTATTCTTGTCCAATTAGGGTTTCTAACCTATATTATGCGTCCAATATGTGGCTTTGTGTCATTGGATGAATAATTATGTCATTTTCGACCTCCCGAGGCTTATTCTTGTCCAATTAGGGTTTCTAACCAATCTTGTACATTTAATACGTGTGTTTGTGTCATAAGATGAACATTTAGGTCATTTTTGTCTTCCCTAGGCTTATTCTAGTCCAATTAGGGTTTCTAACTTATCTTATGCATCCAATAGGTGGGTTTGTGTCACTGGATGAACAATTAGGTCATTTTCGTCCTCCCTACGCTTATTCTTGTCCAATTAGGGTTTCTAACCAATCTTGTGCATACAATAGGTGTGTTTGTGTCACTGGATGAATATTTAGGTCGTTTTTGTCCTTCCTAGGTTTATTCTTGTCCAATTAGGGTTTTCAACCAATCTTGTGCAACGTATAAGTTCGTTTGTGTCATTGGATGAACAATTAGGTCATTTTCGTCCTCCCTAGGCTTATTCTTGTCCAATTAGGGTTTCTAACCAATCTTTTGCATCCAATAGGTATGTTTGTATCATTGGATGAACAATTAGGTCATTTACGTCTTCCCTAGGCTTATTCTTGTCAAATTATAGTTTTTAACCAATCTTGTGCATCCAATAGATGTGTTTGTGTCATTGGATGAACATTTATGTCATTTTCGTCCTCCCTACACTTAATCATGTCCAGTTAAGGTTTTTAACCAATCTTGTGCATCCAATAGTTGTGTTTGTGTCATTGGATGAACAATTAGGTTATTTTAGTCTTCCCTAGGCTTATTCTAGTCCAATTAGGGTTTCTAACCAATCTTGTGCATCCAATAGGTGTGTTTGTGTCATTGGATGAACAATTAGGTTATTTTCGTCTTCCCTAGGCTTATTCTTGTCCAATTAGGGTTTCTAACCAATCTTGTGCATCCAATAGGTGTGTTTGTGTCATTGGATGAACAATTATGTCATTTTCGTCCTCCCTAGGCTTATTCTTGTCCAATTAGGGTTTCTAACCAATCTTGTGCATCCAATAGGTGTGTTTGTGTCATTGGATGAACAATTATGTCATTTTCGTCCTCCCTAGGCTTATTCTTGTCCAATTAGGGTTTCTAACCAATCTTGTGCATCCAATAGGTGTGTTTGTGTCATTGGATGAACACATATGTCATTTTCGTCCTCCCTAGGCTTATTCTTGTCCAATTAGGGTTTCTAACCAATCTTGTGCATCCAATAAGTGTGTTTGTGTCATTGGATGAATAATAATGTCATTTTCGTCCTCCCTAGGCTTATTCTTGTCCAATTAGGGTTTCTAACCAATCTTGTGTATCGAATAGGTGTGTTTGTGTCATTGGATGAACATTTATGTCATTTTCGTCCTCCCTACACTTAATCATGTCCAGTTAAGGTTTTTAACCAATCTTGTGCATCCAATAGTTGTGTTTGTGTCATTGGATGAACATTCTGGTCATATTCGTCCTCCCGAGGCTTATTCTAGTCCAATTAGGGTTTCTAACCAATCTTGTGCATCCAATAGGTGTGTTTGTGTCATTGGATGAACAATTAGGTTATTTTCGTCTTCCCTAGGCTTATTCTTGTCCAATTAGGGTTTCTAACCAATCTTGTGCATCCAATAGGTGTGTTTGTGTCATTGGATGAACAATTATGTCATTTTCGTCCTCCCTAGGCTTATTCTTGTCCAATTAGGGTTTCTAACCAATCTTGTGCATCCAATAGGTGTGTTTGTGTCATTGGATGAACAATTATGTCATTTTCGTCCTCCCTAGGGTTATTCTTGTCCAATTAGGGTTTCTGACCAATCTTGTGCATCCAATAAGTGTGTTTGTGTCATTGGATGAACAATTATGTCATTTTCGTCCTCCCTAGGCTTATTCTTGTCCAATTAGGGTTTCTAACCAATCTTGTGCATCCAATAGGTGTGTTTGTGTCATTGGATGAACACATATGTCATTTTCGTCCTCCCTAGGCTTATTCTTGTCCAATTAGGGTTTCTAACCAATCTTGTGCATCCAATAAGTGTGTTTGTGTCATTGGATGAATAATTATGTCATTTTCATCCTCCCGAGGCTTATTCTTGTCCAATTAGGGTTTCTATCCAATCTTGTGCATTTAATACGTGTGTTTGTGTCATTAGATGAACATTTAGGTCATTTTTGTCTTCCCTAGGCTTATTCTAGTCCAATTAGGGTTTCTAACCTATCTTATGCATCCAATAGGTGGGTTTGTGTCATTGGATGAACAATTAGGTCATTTTCGTCCTCCGTACGCTTATTCTTGTCCAATTAGGGTTTCTAACCTATCTTATGCATCCAATAGGTGGATTTGTGTCATTGGATGAACAATTAGGTCATTTTCGTCCTCCCTACGCTTTTTCTTGTCCAATTAGGGTTTCTAACCAATCTTGTGCAACGAATAAGTTCGTTTGTGTCATTGGATGAATAATTAGGTCATTTTTGTCCTCCCTAGGCTTATTCTTGTCAAATTAGGGTTTCAAACCAATCTTGTGCATCCAATAGGTATGTTTGTATCATTGGATGAACAATTAGTTCATTTTCGTCTTCCCTAGGCTTATTCTTGTCCAATTAGGGTTTCTAACCAATCTTGTGCATCCAATAGGTATGTTTGTATCATTGCATGAACAATTAGGTTATTTTCGTCTTCCCTAGGCTTATTCTTGTCCAATTAGCGTTTCTAACCAATCTTGTGCATCCAATAGGTGTGTTTGTGTCATTGGATGAACAATTAGGTTATTTTCGTCCTCCCTAAGCTTATTCTTGTCCAATTAGGGTTTCTAACCAATCTTGTGCATCAAATAGGTGTGTTTGTGTCATTGGATGAACAATTATGTCATTTTCGTCCTCCCTAGGCTTATTCTTGGCCAATTAGGGTTTCTAACCAATCTTGTGCATCCAATAAGTGTGTTTGTGTCATTGGATGAATAATTAGGTCAATTTCGTCCTCCCTAGGCTTAATCTTGTCCAATTAGGGTTTTTAGCCAATCTCGTGCATCCAATAGGTGTGTTTGTGTCATTGGATGAACAGTTATGTCATTTTCGTCCTCCCTAGGCTTATTCTTGTCCAATTAGGGTTTCTAACCTATATTATGCGTCCAATATGTGGGTTTGTGTCATTGGATGAACAATTACGTCATTTTCGTCCTCCCTACGCTTTTTCTTGTCCAATTAGGGTTTCTAACCAATCTTGTGCATCCAATAGGTGTGTTTGTGTCACTGGATGAATATTTAGGTCATTTTTGTCCTCCCTAGGCTTATTCTTGTCCAATTAGGGTTTTCAACCAATCTTGTGCATCCAATAGGTGTGTTTGTGTCATTGGATGAACATTTATGTCATTTTCGTCCTTCCTACACTTAATCATGTCCAGTTAAGGTTTTTAACCAATCTTGTGCATCCAATAGTTGTGTTTGTGTCATTGGATGAACATTCTGGTCATATTCGTCCTGCCGAGGCTTATTCTAGTCCAATTTGGGTTTCTAACCAATCTTGTGCATCCAATTGGTGTGTTTGTGTCATTGGATGAACAATTAGGTTATTTTTGTCCTCCCTAGGCTTATTCTTGTCCAATTAGGGTTTCTAACCAATCTTGTGCATCCAATAGGTGTGATTGTGTCATTGGATGAACAATTATGTTATTTTCGTCCTTTCTAGGCTTATTCTTGTCCAATTATAGTTTCTAACCAATCTTGTGCATCCAATAGGTGTGTTTGTGTCATTGGATGAACAATTATGTCATTTTCAACCTCCTTAGGCTTATTCTTGTCCAATTAGGGTTTCTAACCAATCTTGTGCATCCAGTAGGTGTGTTTGTGTCATTGGATGAATAATTAGGTCATTTTGGTCTTCGCTAGGCTTATTCTTGTCCAATTAGGGTTTCTAACCTATCTTATGCATCCAATAGGTGGGTTTGGGTCATTGGATATACAATTAGATCATTTTCGTCCTCCCTACGCTTATTCTTGTCTAATTACGGTTTCTGACCAATCTTGTGCATCCAATAGGTGTGTTTGTGTCATTGGATGAACAATTAGGTCATTTTCATCCTCCCTAGACTTATGCTTGTCCAATTAGGGTTTCTAACCAATCTTGTTCATCCAATAGGTATGTTTGTATCATTGGATTAACAATTAGGTCATTTTCGCCTTCCATAGGCTTATTCTTGTCCAATTAGGGTTTCTAACCAATCTTGTGCATCCAATAAGTGTGTTTGTGTCATTGGATGAACATTTATGTCATTTTCAACCTCCCAGCACTTAATCATGTCCAGTTAAGGTTTTTAACCAATCTTGTGCATCCAATAGTTGTGTTTGTGTCATTGGATGAACATTCAGGTCATATTCGTCCTCTCGAGGATTAGTCTTGTCCAATTAGGGTTTCTATCCAATCTTGTGCATCCAATAGGTGTGTTTGTGTCATTGGATGAACAATTAGGTTATTTTCGTCCTCCCTAGGCTTATTCTTGACCAATTAGGCTTTCTAACCAATCGTGTGCATCCAATAGGTGTGTTTGTGTCATTGGATAAACAATTATGTTATTTTCGTCCTCCATAGGCTTATTCTTGTCCAATTAGGGTTTCTAACCAATCTTGTGCATCCAATAAGTGTGTTTGTGTCATTGGATGAATAATTAGGTCATTTTCGTCTTCCCTAAGCTTATTCTTGTCCAATTAGGGTTTCTAACCTATCTTATGCATCAAATAGGTGGGTTTCTGTCTTTGGATGAACAATTACGTCATTTTCGTCCTCGCTACGCTTTTTCTTGTCCAATTAGGGTTTCTAACCAATCTTATGCATCCAATAGGTGTCTTTGTGTCACTGGATGAACATTTAGGTCATTTTTGTCCTCCGTAGGCTTATTCTTGTCCAATTAGGGTTTTCAACCAATCTTGTGCAACGAATAAGTTCGTTTGTGTCATTGGATGAACAATTAGGTCATTTTCTTCCTCCCTAAGCTTATTCTTGTCCAATTAGGGTTTCTAACCTATCTTATGCATCCAATAGGTGGGTTTGTGTCTTTGGATGAACAATTACCTCATTTTCATCCTCCCTACGCTTTTTCTTGTCCAATTAGGGTTTCTAACCAATCTTGTGCATCCAATAGGTGTGTTTGTGTCACTGGATGAACATTTAGGTCATTTTTGTCCTCCGTAGGCTTATTCTTGTCCAATTAGGGTTTTCAACCAATCTTGTGCAACGAATAAGTTCGTTTGTGTCATTGGATGAACAATTAGGTCATTTTCGTCCTCCCTAAGCTTATTCTTGTTCAATTAGGGTTTCTAACCAATCTTGTGCATCCAATAGGTGTGTTTGTGTCATTGGATGAACGATTAGGTTATTTTCGTCCTCCCTAGGGTTATTCTTGTCCAATTAGGCTTTCTAACCAATCGTGTGCATCCAATAGGTGTGTTTGTGTCATTGGATGAACAATTATGTTATTTTCGTCCTCCATAGGCTTATTCTTGTCCAATTAGGGTTTCTAACCAATCTTGTGCATCCAATAAGTGTGTTTGTGTCATTGGATGAACATTTATGTCATTTTCAACCTCCCTACACTTAATCTTGTCCAGTTAAGGTTTTTAACCAATCTTGTGCATCCAATAGTTATGTTTGTGTCATTGGATGAACATTCAGGTCATATTCGTCCTCTCGAGGATTAGTCTTGTCCAATTAGGGTTTCTATCCAATCTTGTGCATCCAATAGGTGTGTTTTTGTCATTGGATGAACAATTAGGTTATTTTCGTCCTCCCTAGGCTTATTCTTGTCCAATTAGGCTTTCTCACCAATCGTGTGCATCCAATAGGTGTGTTTGTGTCATTGTATAAACAATTATGTTATTTTCGTCCTCCATAGGCTTATTCTTGTCCAATTAGGGTTTCTAACCAATGTTGTGCATCCAATAAGTGTGTTTGTGTCATTGGATGAATAATTAGGTCATTTTCGTCTTCCCTAGCCTTATTCTTGTCCAATTAGGGTTTCTAACCTGTCTTATGCATCCAATAGGAGGGTTTGTGTCTTTGGATGAACAATTACGTCATTTTCGTCCTCCCTACGCTATTTCTTGTCCAATTAGGGTTTCTAACCAATCTTGTGCATCCAATAGGTGTGTTTGTGTCACTGGATGAACATTTAGGTCATTTTTGTCCTCCGTAGGCTTATTCTTCTCCAATTAGGGTTTTCAACCAATCTTGTGCAACGAATAAGTTCGTTTGTGTCATTGGATGAACAATTAGGTCATTTTCGTCCTCCCTAGGGTTATTCTTGTCCAATTAGGGTTTCTAACCAATCTTGTGCATCCAATAGGTGTGTTTGTGTCACTGGATGAACATTTAGGTCATTTTTGTCCTCCGTAGGCTTATTCTTGTCCAATTAGGGTTTTCAACCAATCTTGTGCAACGAATAAGTTCGTTTGTGTCATTGGATGAACAATTAGGTCATTTTCGTCCTCCCTAGGGTTATTCTTGTCCAATTAGGGTTTCTAACCAATCTTGTGCATCCAATAAGTGTGTTTGTGTCATTGGATGAACAATTATGTAATTTTCGTCCTCCCTAGGCTTATTCTTGTCCAATTAGGGTTTCTAACCAATCTTGTGCATCCAATAGGTGTGTTTGTGTCATTGGATGAATACATATGTCATTTTCGTCCTCCCTTGGCTTATTCTTGTCCAGTTAGGGTTTCTAACCAATCTTGTGCATCCAATAAGTGTGTTTGTGTCATTGGATGAAGAATTAGGTCAATTTCATCCTCCCTAGGCTTATTCTTGTCCAATTAGGGTTTCTAACCAATCTTGTGCATCCTATAGGTGTGTTTGTGTCATTGGATGAACAGTTATGTCATTTTCGTCCTCCCTAGGCTTTTTCTTGACCAATTAGGGTTTCTAACCTATATTATGCGTCCAATATGTGGCTTTGTGTCATTGGATGAATAATGATGTCATTTTCGACCTCCCGAGGCTTATTCTTGTCCAATTAGGGTTTCTAACCAATCTTGTGCATTTAATACGTGTGTTTGTGTCATAAGATGAACATTTAGGTCATTTTTGTCTTCCCTAGGCTTATTCTAGTCCAATTAGGGTTTCTAACTTATCTTATGCATCCAATAGGTGGGTTTGTGTCACTGGATGAACAATTAGGTCATTTTCGTCCTCCCTACGCTTATTCTTGTCCAATTAGGGTTTCTAACCAATCTTGTGCATACAATAGGTGTGTTTGTGTCACTGGATGAATATTTAGGTCGTTTTTGTCCTCCCTAGGTTTATTCTTGTCCAATTAGGGTTTTCAACCAATCTTGTGCAACGTATAAGTTCGTTTGTGTCATTGGATGAACAATTAGGTCATTTTCGTCCTCCCTAGGCTTATTCTTGTCCAATTAGGGTTTCTAACCAATCTTTTGCATCCAATAGGTATGTTTGTATCATTGGATGAACAATTAGGTCATTTACGTCTTCCCTAGGCTTATTCTTGTCAAATTATGGTTTTTAACAAATCTTGCGCATCCAATAGGTGTGTTTGTGTCATTGGATGAACATTTATGTCATTTTCGTCTTCCCTACACTTAATCATGTCCAGTTAAGGTTTTTAACCAATCTTGTGCATCCAATAGTTGTGTTTGTGTCATTGGATGAACATTCTGGTCATATTCGTCCTCCCGAGGCTTATTCTAGTCCAATTAGGGTTTCTAACCAATCTTGTGCATCCAATAGGTGTGTTTGTGTCATTGGATGAACAATTAGGTTATTTTCGTCTTCCCTAGGCTTGTTCTTGTCCAATTAGGGTTTCTAACCAATCTTGTGCATCCAATAGGTGTGTTTGTGTCATTGGATGAACAATTATGTCATTTTCGTCCTCCCTAGGCTTATTCTTGTCCAATTAGGGTTTCTAACCAATCTTGTGCATCGAATAGGTGTGTTTGTTTCATTGGATGAACAATTATGTCATTTTCGTCCTCCCTAGGGTTATTCTTGTCCAATTAGGGTTTCTGACCAATCTTGTGCATCCAATAAGTGTGTTTGTGTCATTGGATGAACAATTATGTCATTTTCGTCCTCCCTAGTCTTATTCTTGTCCAATTAGGGTTTCTAACCAATCTTGTGCATCCAATAGGTGTGTTTGTGTCATTGGATGAACACATATGTCATTTTCGTCCTCCCTAGGCTTATTCTTGTCAAATTAGGGTTTCTAACCAATCTTGTGCATCCAATAAGTGTGTTTGTGTCATTGGTAGAACATTTAGGTCATTTTTGTCTTCCCTAGGCTTATTCTAGTCCAATTAGGGTTTCTAACCTATCTTATGCATCCAATAGGTGGGTTTGTGTCATTGGATGAACAATTAGGTCATTTTCGTCCTCCCTAGGCTTATTCTTGTCCAATTAGGGTTTCTAACCAATCTTGTGCAACGAATAAGTTCGTTTGTGTCATTGGATGAATAATTAGGTCATTTTTGTCCTCCCTAGGCTTATTCTTGTCCAATTAGGGTTTCAAACCAATCTTGTGCATCCAATAGGTATGTTTGTATCATTGGATGAACAATTAGGTCATTTTCATCTTCCCTAGGCTTATTCTTGTCCAATTAGGGTTTCTAACCAATCTTGTGCATCCAATAGGTATGTTTGTATCATTGCATGAACAATTAGGTTATTTTCGTCTTCCCTAGGCTTATTCTTGTCCAATTAGCGTTTCTAACCAATCTTGTGCATCCAATAGGTGTGTTTGTGTCATTGGATGAACAATTAGGTTATTTTCGTCCTCCCTAAGCTTATTCTTGTCCAATTAGGGTTTCTAACCAATCTTGTGCATCCAATAGGT